>CM060122.1:31696929-32179429 GCA_030522415.1 Channallabes apus
TACAGAGAGAGAGAGACTGAACTATTCTATAGGCTAATGTGGATATTAGGGTTGCAAAGGGAAATGATAGAGTAGGCGTACACATCATCAATAATGGATACAGCATTAATAATTCATGATAACACTAGCTTTCTACAATAATATAAACAACTCTAGCATCAAAATCTCAATAAATTAGTCACGAGGAACAAAACTGATGTTGGCATACAGTAGCTGAGCGGCGGCGAAATATTATGCAAAACAATCATTTTGCTGTTCTTTTATAAAAAAAAAAAAAAAAAGCTGTTAGTGTTAGCAAATCGCTATGATATAAGAGGAATAAAAATGCAGAGAGACGTGTTGTTGTAGGAAACTAATCACTTCAGCCTGGCCTGATTATTTTGCTCGAACAGCATGAGCAATTTATAACACAACTGTTACAACAGCGTTATCATGGAGACTTTGTCTCTCCAGCTGTGGTTCATTCCGGTCCAGATCCCTTTATTGGGTCCACATTCCTTGAATCCTTAAAGGCGGCAATTCCATAATTCTGTTCAGGGAGATTATGAAGAAGAAAAATAATAATAAAATAAAATAAAAAAAAAGACAACACAATAATCATGATATAAGATATTTAAAGCTCTATTTATAGGACATAGAGTAACTCTATTGGGAAAATAACCAGAGTGTTCGAGAAGCGTTCCAGAGGTTTAGTTTAATAGTTTGGGTTACACCATTAGGGGCAACAAATTTAACATCCAAAATTGGACATGCACACTTACATATTTATATTTTCATTTATGGACCATTGCATAAGACACTTTAATAAGACACTTTTTATGCATATTTGCACACAGTCATTTTTACTTAATTTTTTTTCTTTATTTACACTAAATTTCTAAATTTTTATAATTTCTTTTCCATATTTTGCTATATTGTGAAGGTCCTTACTTGTACAGTATATTTTTATCCTAGTTAAATTTATTTTCTATCATATTTCTTTTTATTCATATGATTTGGCCCCATCGTGTAACTGCCAGTTGGCCACTACAGTATTACTATCTTAGTTTTTGTACAAACTGTTATATATTAAAAGCTATAACGCACTCAATCACGCGGTTGTAGTGAATCTTAGTAATTAAGGATGGTCACTACGGTTAGTGTTAGTATAGCTGCATTTTCACTTGCGTTAAACACACACACACACACACACACATACACAGCTTTATCTATTTAGGTTTAATAGCACATCTGAGACTGTTAAGTGACCGTGTTCGCACTTTAATAGCTACCGCGAGTACACTAGGGTACAGTGTGAAACTTTTTATAGAGACTAAATAAAGGAGGCTTACGAAGCTTATAATTTATTATTTTTTTTAACCCTACTGATGGTACAATCCTCAAACTGCAGACTGAAAGAACAACTTTGCCACAAACTTGAACTGAGTCCACTAATTACTGCTAAAGCTCGATCTCCATTATTAGTACTTTTATTATTATTATTATTATTATTATTATCATCATCGTCATCATCATCTCCAGAAATACAGTAATTCTTTAGCGTTTTCTAAAACACACTAAAGTGCATAGAACCCCCCCCCCACCCCCCTCTCGAGTACAGCGTTCAGTACATTTGTGTTTGCTTAAGTTATTTCGAAGCAGAGTGTGTTGTGTGTTTTTGTGCAGGGTGTTCGCTAAGTAGTGCGGAATTAATGTGAGGGAGATTTTGGGGCCTCGTGGAGGATCTGGCAGACTCGAGCAGGTCAGAATGGGATTTAGGAACGTGTGTGCTGATCCCAGAACTGTGATTTCATTCAAGATTTTTCGACATGCTGAGAAATTTAAAGTTGAACAGAGAAGAATAGGTGATTTGAAAGCACAAAGCAAGTTAGCAAAACTGTATTTTTAACCAGTTCAGGGTGTTTGATCTTAGTAATACACTGTCTCTTGTTAGGAACTCAAAAGCAGAACTGAAGCAAATTATCATACTCATGCACTAATGATTTTCTTGGACGATTTCCTTTTTTAATAAAAAGTCCCTGACCTGCCAATTCCAACTTTGCCCAATTTTGATTTCCCTGCTTTCTAAAAATTATAATAGACAGAATACACAAGTATTTTTTTGTAACTTTTTCTTTATTGAAGAATTCTAATTTCTGTACATAATAAAACACAGACTATTAAATAACATATATTTTTACATACATTTTATATGCAAATAACATACTTTGAGACACCCGAAAAACTGGTAAATGAACGATTGACATTTACAGAAGACAGCACCAACTTTTAGAAGAGATGCATCTGTGTGTGAACTGTACATATAATCATTCAGCAACACCACCTGCACGTTACATGAACTCGGCCGGGAGTTATTGCCACACCCGACACCCGTACAGTTCTGACCTCGCTCCAAACCATTTCCACATGTTTGGGACATTAAAAGCAGTTCCTGGGAGGCCAGGATTTCAGAAATGAAGCAGGCAGTACAATCATGGCTCCGGTGTACTTAAAATAAATAAATACATAAAATCTCTACCTTGATGGTCTAACAAGCACTAGTGAAACACTGGAATAAAGTGCATTAGTATAGGAGGGGATTATATAGTGAAATAAATGAGTTCTGAGTACTGCATTCTGTCAAAAATCCTGCAAACAGTGCTGCCTACATGACAGTCTTTCTTTAATAATCATATTTAATATTAACTATGAAGAAATGGGTCGTTTACACGCTACATGTGAATTTATACATATATATAAAATATATATATATATATATATATATATATATAAAAAAAAAATATATATATATATATATATATATATATATATATATATATATAAAAAAAAAAATATATATATATATATATATATATATATACACACACATACAGTGGTGTGAAAAACTATTTGCCCCCTCCTGATTTCTTATTCTTTTGCATGTTTGTCACACAAAATGTTTCTGATCATCAAACACATTTAACTATTAGTCAAAGATAACACAAGTAAATACAAAATGCAGTTTTTAAATGAGGGGTTTTATTATTTAGGGAGAAAAAAAATCCAAACCTACATGGCCCTGTGTGAAAAAGTAATTGCCCCCTGAACCTAATAACTGGTTGGGCCACCCTTAGCAGCAATAACTGCAATCAAGCGTTTGCGATAACTTGCAACGAGTCTTTTACAGCGCTCTGGAGGAATTTTGGCCCACTCATCTTTGCAGAATTGTTGTAATTCAGCTTTATTTGAGGGTTTTCTAGCATGAACCGCCTTTTTAAGGTCATGCCACAACATCTCAATAGGATTCAGGTCAGGACTTTGACTAGGCCACTCCAAAGTCTTCATTTTGTTTTTCTTCAGCCATTCAGAGGTGGATTTGCTGCTGTGTTTTGGGTCATTGTCCTGCTGCAGCACCCAAAATCGCTTCAGCTTGAGTTGACGAACAGATGGCCGGACATTCTCCTTCAGGATTTTTTGGTAGACAGTAGAATTCATGGTTCCATCTATCACAGCAAGCCGTCCAGGTCCTGAAGCAGCAAAACAACCCCAGACCATCACACTACCACCACCATATTTTACTGTTGGTATGATGTTCTTTTTCTGAAATGCTGTGTTACTTTTATGCCAGATGTAACGGGACATGCACCTTCCAAAAAGTTCAACTTTTGTCTCGTCGGTCCACAAGGTATTTCCCCAAAAGTCTTGGCAATCATTGAGTTGTTTTTTAGCGAAATTGAGACGAGCCTTAATGTTCTTTTTGCTTAAAAGTGGTTTGCGCCTTGGAAATCTGCCCTGCAGGCCGTTTTTGCCCAGTCTCTTTCTTATGGTGGAGTCGTGAACACTGACCTTAATTGAGGCAAGTGAGGCCTGCAGTTCTTTAGATGTTGTCCTGGGGTCTTTTGTGGCCTCTCGGATGAGTTGTCTCTGCGCTCTTGGGGTAATTTCGGTCGGCCGGCCACTCCTGGGAAGGTTCACCACTGTTCCATGTTTTTGCCATTTGTGGATAATGGCTCTCACTGTGGTTCGCTGGAGTCCCAAAGCTTTAGAAATGGCTTTATAACCTTTACCAGACTGATGGATCTCAATTACTTTTGTTCTCATTTGTTCCTGAATTTCTTTGGATCTTGGCATGATGTCTAGCTTTTGAGGTGCTTTTGGTCTACTTCTCTGTGTCAGGTAGCTCCTATTTAAGTGATTTCTTGATTGAAACAGGTGTGGCAGTAATCAGGCCTGGGGGTGACTACAGAAATTGAACTCAGGTGTGATAAACCACAGTTAAGTTATTTTTTAACAAGGGGGGGCAATCACTTTTTCACACAGGGCCATGTAGATTTGGAGTTTTTTTTTCTCCCTTAATAACGTAAACCTTCATTTAAAAACTGCATTTTGTGTTCAATTATGTGATCTTTGACTAATAGTTAACGGTTTTTGATGAGCAGAAACATTTAAGTGTGACAAACATGCAAAAGAATAAGAAATCAGGAAGGGGGCAAATAGTTTTTCACACCACTGTATATATATACACATACATACATACATTATATATATATATATATATATATATATATATATATATATATATATATATATATATATAAAAAAAATACAAAATACAAATATAAATAATAATATACAAGTGTATATATATATATATATATATATATATATATATATATATATATATATATATATATATATATATATATACATATACACATACACACACACACACTTTTTTTCTATGAACAATGTTTTTTGAATTTATAAGAAATAAATCGTGGCTCTTCACGTAGCATTACAAATCACAAACTCAACAATACCGACAATGAGATCTTCACACAGGACAAAGTAAAAGGATGCAAAACATTACGACAACCATTTTGGATCAGTATTTGAGATTAACGTCTTCAAATAGAGATCTGAGGACTCGCGCAGTAATAAATATTCACGCAGTTCCAAGCATGAATGTTTTTGCTAAATTGATAATCATCATATTTGCTCATTCAGTCAACACTTTCTGGAAGTTTCTTCCTGGAAACTCGCTTGCAGAATTAGCGCCGTGTTCCGCTTCTGGTGTAACTGTTTACACAGCAACACCGTCACGCCTGATTAGCACCACGGCAAAAACATGTTTTGGAAACTGTCGTAATGTGAAAGCTGTCGCATGTTTCATGTCCAATCAGCGTTTCCTCCCAGTCCAAGCAGAAATTATTATTATATATAGCTTTTATTTGTGTTGATAAGAATAAATAAATAAAAATTCCCTCAAAATGAGGTCACATTTAGCATATATATATATATATATATATATATATATATATATATATATATATATATATATATATTATATATATACACACACAGCAACCATACATAATTTATTATATTACATTGCCAATGAAATGTTGGTGTTCTTTTCAAAATGGCAAACCAAACAACCTCAGTTATTAGTATTTTACCAATTTCTTGCAATTATTATTTTTTTTTTCACATAATTTTTAATCTGAGAGAGAGGCTAATATTCCCAACAGCTGCAGCTCATTTCCGGCATCTTTACGTCTTCATATACAGTATAACACATGCAAACCAGACAAACTTCGCTTAACTAGCTAACGTATGCTAATCGCTACATATTCAAAAAGCAGCAATATTCTTACCACTTCATCTCCTAAAGCATTAATTCTTTTTTTTTTGTTGACCGTCACAATGTACTTCTCGTATTATGTAATCATGACAACGGAAAGAACGGTAAAATCTCGGCTCATGTTTACATCGTGTTATTATGATTAAATGGCTTTCGTTAAACTTCAACTGAGGTTTCACAAATAGATAATACTGCCTCGTTGAGACATCGCCATAGCAACTGTTAATGCTAGTACAGACTGGAAGATTAGCTAAATAATGTGACGCAACATTTCTTACACTTTATTAAGGTGTCTAATTAGCTGGTTTTGGATGATCAGCATAACGATGCTAGCAATTGAGTTCGCTAACTACCTAGTGCTTGGATGCTAACGCTTTAGCTGGCACTTTCTACAATGGTTAGATTGATCTACCGGTATTTGTGTCCACATAACCACACAATTCCATTTAGCTAGCGAACAGGACTGCAAAAGATAGTGACTAGCTACAAAATGTTAGCTAACTAGCATTTAACTAACCCATTGTAGGACTGTTTTTATTGATTGCAGGCAAATAAATATATGACTTGTAACACACTTAGTAACACAAACACAGTCCAACCTCTCCCCCCCCCCCCCCCCCCCCCAGTGTGTCCGTAATGAACGACTAGCCACAAAGACATCGTGTTTACTTCCTGTAGATTCCTCAGATTTCAGTCACCTTCGTTATCTCTCGCATTCAAGCAATCAGCGGTTTAAAAACAGAGCCTGTAATCAAAAGCGTACCGAAAAAACGTACGACTCGAGCCGGTAATTCAATTTCCGCTCCTGTAGTCAGCAGCTTTTCTGTCTTTTTCTTTTTTTCTAAACATCACTGCTAGTCAGGAATATGACTGATGTCCCACTCATGCCTCCTAGCTCCTAGCAGGATGCTTACATGCTAATAAAGCAACATGCTAATTAAAAAGAAAAAAGAAAAACACGTAAAATGTTCTACAACTAAGTCAGTCTCTGCTAACTACAAATGCTAAAGACTAACCTTAACTTTTATGTCAGAGTGAAAAAAATTACTTGTACTTTTACAAAAACTATTTTTATCATCACGTTGTGGAATGTATGTTACATTTCCAAGCTCGCAAAATGAAACGTTGTGTGTTTTTTTTTGGGGGGGGGGGGGGGGGTTTGTATTTTTTTATGGTTGAACAAGCTAAGTTAATAGTGTTTCACTCATTTCTTGCCAATTTCTGGCCAATTGTTTGTTATATCTGAGAGAAATGCTAATATTCTCAATAATTCTAGCCCATTTCCATCATTACATTGGTCATGTACATATACTGAATATATAAAACCAGAAAAAAAAAAAACTTTGCTTAACTAGCTAATTTGTGCTAACCGCGCATATTTCCCCAGGTTCTTAGCAACAATATTATCACCACTTTTTCTTCTAAAGTCTTAATTATTATCATACCAGTTCAACTGGTACAATACCAACCCGTAAACATCAATCCTACACACACACACACCAAGCCAATGCATCAATCTCACACACACACCATAGCTCAGGCACCTCCCACACCCTCAATTTCCAAACCACACCGACACACACCACCCACATACACACTTCTTACTGTATATCCAACCCTATTGTTTGGTAGTGTGTGAGGCCGAGGAAACAAATCACTCACACATTTAGCCATTCAAACTACCAACTCAATAATGTGCCAAACACACACACCCCAATCCAAACACACCAATTTTCCAACAAACACAATACAACCAAACACAGCGTAAACACAAAGACTCCAATCTCAACTGCAACCAAACACACAACAACCCTCTGGACAACTATACACACCCCAACCAAACACCCCAAACATACAAACGCACCTTGACCAAACACACAAAACTCATATACATCCAAACATCCATCCATCCAACCAAATAAGCCAAACTTGCACATATCCCAACACACCAATCCCAACAACCCCAACCAAATGTCAATCTCAAAACATCCACACAACCATATGCACCCCAAGAAAACACCCCGAACTCATACACATCCCAACCCATACACATCCCAACACACCTCAACCAAACACACCCCAAATCAAATGCAACAAATCTACACACTTTCAAAAGACACTCCAACCCCCCACACAATCAAATACACCCCAAGCCAACGCCTCCCAACCAAACACACCAACCCACTACACCCCTGTGCACCTTCACACACCTACACCCCAACGCCATACTGTACACTACTCATACACACACACACACCACTTGAATGCATCTACCCTACAAATAGCCAAACACACCCTAACCAAATATACCAACCACACACTCCAACCTACACACAAAACCCCACACATTCAAACCTCACAACAAACTCAACCACCAAACTTGGAGTATCCAAACCAAACCAATACACAAATTCCCCATGACCCAACACACAGCAAAATACAACTGGTATACACACACACACACACACACACACACACACACACTGCACTGATTCACAATCACTGGCTGCACTAATTCCTTCAGGCGCCCGAACACACACATACAAAACCAAACAACAACAAAAAAAAAAAACTCTACTGCCTCATTAGGCCAACACACAGCTCCTTTAATTTTTAAAAATAAAATCCTAAAAGAATCTCCCACAGAAGAAAAAACACACAGTGTGAGTTTGGAGCGAGGCAAAAGAGGAGTGCCTCGTCCTGAATACAGCGGGCAGACGGAGGATAATTAAAGGGGCACATACACTCCGCCTTCATACCTCTCTAATCTAGTCTTCCCTTGAAGTGGCACAGTGTGTGTGTGTGTGTGTGTGTGTGTGTGTGTGTGTGTGAGCGAGAGAATGAATAAGTGAAAGCCCCATTTGTGTGCGTGTGTGTGTGTGTGTGTGTGTGTGTGTGTGTGTGTGTGTGTGTGTGTGTGTGTGTGTGTGTGTGTGTGTGTGTGAGAGTTTCCTTTGTAATGAGATCTGTGTTGAGGAGAGCTGCATTTTTCTCCCTGGACAAACAGAGCAGCGGGTTTAAACTATGCCCAAGTTTTGCAGTTGTTTCTCTCTCTCACACACACACACACACACACACACACACACACACACACACACACACACACACACGTACAGAAAGGAGATTAACAACCCCTTGTTTGTCTTAAGGTGGAGGAAACGGGGATAAAAACTATTTACAAAGAATACGATGGAGACACGCACTAATATTAAACTTTCTATATCACAGTTTTTTTTTTTTTTAATGAGACGATTAAGAATTTATCATGAGAATATTGCGAGGACAAGCCGGTAAAATAAAACTTTAGCATGTAGCGACGTTCCCGTTACCGTGGTTACCAAAGTTGATAAATTCCCTATAACCGTACCTCCGGAGATGTTTTATTCCCCTCATGCGACAGCGATTAACAGCTTTATCGCAAACACACCTACTGTTACGACGTCCGGACACTGTAGACTCCGTCCATAAATATTATACGAACATCTCCTGACTGAGCAACACACTGGGATTTTGTTTTTAAATGAGAAATGTTAAGGTATTAAAGTGGATGAACATTTCACCTGAACTGAAGTGCAGTCACAGAAACGTAAATCAACACCTCTTGATTAGTGAGCGCTGCTTTATTCAACGTTATGTTCTTTAAAAAAAAGTGTGTCTCTTATTTGCACTCCTCTTCTGCTTTTCTTAGTCAGTCATCCCTGAGACTTGAACTTGAACCCGCTTCGTTTCTCAGTCTTTTGTGTGACTGTAACTTAGCCGACTCTCTCTCTCTCTCTCTCTCTCTCTAGGCGTGTGAACCCTCGCGCTTTCTCCACCTCCGCCTGTCTCACTCTCCTCGTCTCAGGTACACTGAGCGCTGTTACACCACGTGTCCCCAAAAATCACACTAACACCATACGTCGTGAATCAAAACCTGCGTCTCTCTCCCTCAACCACCCTCGGACCCGTCCGATCCGATCCGATCCGATAAGATCAGAACGAGGAGCGGTAAGAAACACTTCTCTCCCACTTCAGTCATTAGTCCACTGGCTCTTTGGCTGAGAAAGGAGCTCTGATTGACTCGTATTTCACATGTAGTAAAGCATCAGACCAATCATAGACGCAACTGAAGTCTTTCAACCAATCTTTACTCAGAAGGCGGGATTTATCGGAAGAGACGGGAAGCCTGACCTGTCCTTGAATTTGGAGACAAAAGGTCAGGGACAGTCAACACCTTCGAAAGGCAGGACACGAAAGTGAGAGAATAAACACAGGGAGAAAGACACCGCAGTAAGAGACACCTTGAAAGAGAGAGACACACGCACATTAAGAATGTGTACGTCTCCCACTGTTTTCACACAGCGAGAGTGAGACACAGTGAGACACACACACAGTAAGAGAGACCATGAGAGACATACAGTATACAGTAAGAGAGACACGCACAGCAAGAGAGAGACATACAATAAGAGAGACACAGTGGGGCAAAGACAGAGTGAGAAAGAAGTACACCTAGTGAGAGAGAGACACACAGTAAGAGAAACACAGTGAGGGACATACACAGTAGGAGAGACAGTAAGAAGCACACCCAGTGAGAGAGAGACACAGTAAAAGACAGAGACAGGGAGAAACATTCAGGGACAGCGAGAAACATTCAGGGACAGCGAGAAACATAGCGAGACAGGGAGAAACATTCACAGACAGCGAGACGCATTAAGGGACAGCGAGGCGCATTAAGGGACAGCGAGACAGGGAGACGCAGTAAGAGACAGGGAGACGCAGTAAGAGA
This sequence comes from Channallabes apus, assembly GCA_030522415.1. NCBI lineage: Eukaryota > Metazoa > Chordata > Actinopteri > Siluriformes > Clariidae > Channallabes > Channallabes apus. Next base: position 31,707,318 of record CM060122.1, read on the forward strand.
CAGGGAGACGCAGTAAGAGACAGGGAGACGCAGTAAGAGACAGGGAGACGCAGTAAGAGACAGGGAGAAACAGGGAGACGCATTAAGAGACAGGGAGACGCATTAAGAGACAGGGAGACGCATTAAGAGACAGCGAGACGCATTAAGAGACAGCGAGACGCATTAAGAGACAGCGAGACAGGGAGAAACAGGGAGACGCAGTAAGAGACAGGGAGACGCATTAAGAGACAGGGAGACGCAGTAAGAGACAGGGAGTCGCATTAAGAGACAGGGAGTCGCATTAAGAGACAGGGAGACGCATTAAGAGACAGCGAGACAGGGAGAGACAGGGAGACGCATTAAGAGACAGGGAGACGCATTAAGAGACAGGGAGACGCATTAAGAGACAGGGAGACGCATTAAGAGACAGGGAGACGCAGTAAGAGACAGGGAGACGCAGTAAGAGACAGGGAGACGCAGTAAGAGACAGCGAGAGACAGGGAGACGCATTAAGAGACAGCGAGACAGGGAGAAACAGGGAGACGCAGTAAGAGACAGGGAGACGCATTAAGAGACAGGGAGACGCATTAAGAGACAGGGAGACGCAGTAAGAGACAGGGAGACGCATTAAGAGACAGGGAGACGCATTAAGAGACAGGGAGACGCATTAAGAGACAGCGAGACAGGGAGAAACAGGGAGACGCAGTAAGAGACAGGGAGACGCATTAAGAGACAGGGAGACGCATTAAGAGACAGGGAGACGCATTAAGAGACAGGGAGACGCAGTAAGAGACACCGAGAGACAGGGAGACGCATTAAGAGACAGGGAGACGCATTAAGAGACAGCGAGACAGGGAGAGACAGGGAGACGCATTAAGAGACAGGGAGACGCATTAAGAGACAGGGAGACGCAGTAAGAGACAGGGAGACGCAGTAAGAGACAGGGAGACGCATTAAGAGACAGGGAGACGCATTAAGAGACAGGGAGACGCATTAAGAGACAGCGAGACAGGGAGAAACAGGGAGACGCAGTAAGAGACAGGGAGACGCATTAAGAGACAGGGAGACGCATTAAGAGACAGGGAGACGCATTAAGAGACAGGGAGACGCAGTAAGAGACAGCGAGAGACAGGGAGACGCATTAAGAGACAGGGAGACGCATTAAGAGATAGCGAGACAGGGAGAAACAGGGAGACGCAGTAAGAGACAGGGAGACGCATTAAGAGACAGGGAGACGCATTAAGAGACAGGGAGACGCAGTAAGAGACAGGGAGACGCAGTAAGAGACAGGGAGACGCAGTAAGAGACAGGGAGACGCAGGTCAATGCCTGACCTGACCTTGATTCTGTAGACAAAAGGTCAGTGAAAGTAAACACCGTCTAAACACAGGACACCGGAGTGAGAATAAACACTGCATCACCAGACACAACTCCATCTCGGACTCCATCTGCTGCGTTTTATTGCTGGGTTTGTTTCTTTAGTCGACCGCAGGATCCTAAACTCCTCCATGTTCCACTCGGGCTCGTCTCCCCGTCTGAGACACGGCTGCTGGAGGAACTTCAAGACCTTCCAGAGCTTTGATTTCTGTTTCCTCCCCAAATAATCGCCGCCATTTTCCCTTTACAGAGGCTTTGAAGTGAACGCAACTCCATGACAACATCCAGGCCTTTTCATTACACACACACACACACACACACACACACACACACCCCACAATCTTTCTCTCTAGTTCATACTTTCTCTCATTTCTCTTCCTCTTTTCCCGCACTCCTCCTCTCCCCCTCCTCTGTCCGTCTCCGTGGGTCTCTCCATTCTCCGTCTCTGAAAGCGCCGTGTGAAGTTTAATAAAGCTCTGTGTTTTTTTTGGCCCCCAATTGAACAGCGCTTTCATTCTGCTTTCTTTCTCTCACAACACACACACACACGTTAGGAGAGGCTTCCCAGTGGCCATGGCAACGGGCTCAGCGGGCTCCAAAGCCGTGATTTCATCGACACAGAGGAGCCAATCTGAGGAGGCTCCGCCCACCTGTGGCATGACCTTTGAACTCAAAGAAGGAAAATCCGCTGAGATCATATCAGCAGGTTGGAGAGAGCGCAAACATGAAAGAAGACCGGCAGGGATCAGGCCTTACACACTCAGACCCCCTGTGTGTGTGTGTGTGTGTGTGTGTGTAGAAAAGATTATGTGCATGAGTTACTGGCCCAAATAAAGTTTATTACATTTGAAGAATGAGAGAAGAATAAAGAAATAGACAGTGAGACAAGACAGAGAGAGAGAGAGAGAAAGAGAGACACACACACAGAAAGCAAGAGAGAGACACAGAGAAAACAGCAAACACTACTTGAGAAACACACAAAAAGACATGGAAAGAGAGACATGCACACAGTGAGAAAGAGGCATGATGAGAGACACAATGGCAGAGAGACAGACAGTAAGAGACAGGATGAGAGAGACACACAGTGAGACACACAGTGAGACACAGTGAGAGAGAGACAGTAGGGGACAGGATGAGAGAAAGACAATGAGAGACAATGGTCTAGAGACAGACAGTAAGAGACAGGATGAGCGAGACACAATGAGAGAGAGAGAGAGAGAGAGACACACACACACACACACAGTAGTGAGAGACACAATGAGACAGGATGAGGGAAAGACAATGGATGAGAGGACACAATAGCTTAGAGACAGAAATTAAGAGACAGGGTGAGAGAGACACAATGAGAGACACAATGGCTTAGACAGTAAGAGAGAAAGACAAAAAGTAAGACACACACAGTGAGAGATGCACAGTGAGGAACATGTAAACAGTGAAAGAGACAGACTGTCTCTTAAGAGGGACACAGTGAGAGTGAGAGACAAAAACAAAATTAAGAAAGACAGACAGTAAGGGACAGACTCATTAAAAAAAAAAAAGAGACAGTAAGAGGGGGGGGGGGGACGGACGACAGAAACACACAGTGAAAGAGAGACACCCAAACACAGTAATACATAAAATGAGACACACATGAGAGACACACAAAGTGAGCGAGACACAAACACACAGTCAGAGACACAGACAGAGACACAGTCAGAGACACAGTCAGAGACACAGACAGGGATACACACAAATGCGTCTCCCTCTCTCAGACAGGAAGTCTAGGAAAATCGCGAACACACTCCGGTGAGTGCGGTGGGCTCGACGTCAGGCCACATGGCTGTGTGTGTGTGTGTGTGTGTGTGTGTGTGTGTGTGTGTGTGAGTGAGATGTATGAGCAATGTGCCAAAGCAAGAGGAAGCAGGGGCAGCCAAAGACAGGAAATCAAGGAACAAACAGTGTATGTACTGTACATATCACCACACACACACACACACACACACACACACACACACACACACACACACACAACATTAAAGCAGCTCTTTAAAAATGGCCACACAGTGTTTCCATCTAATGAAGTGTTTCTGAGATCAGCCTCGATGACAAAAGCATGAACATTAGAGCTCTAAACAGACTGTCTGTGTGTGTGTGTGTGTGTGTGTGTGTGTGTGTGTGTGTGTGTGTGTGTGTGTGTGTGTGTGTGCTGTACGAGTACGTGTTGCGTGTGAGAACTATTAGTGCAGATCTACACCCCAACCTGGGTGCTCTCTAAATTACAAATTACCTTGTTCTGTCGAGTCTCTCGAGCCGTAAATCAGCACGAGAGAGACAGACAGACAGTAGAGAGAGAGAGAGAGAGAGAGACAGACAGACAGAGGGTATAGAGAGACAGACGGTAGAGAGAGAGAGAGAGAGAGAGAGAGAGAGAGAGACAGACAGACAGACAGACAGACAGACAGAGGGTATAGAGAGTGACAGACAGACGGTAGCGAGAGAGAGACAGACAGTAGAGAGAGAGAGAGAGAGAGAGACACAGACAGACAGACAGAGGGTATAGAGAGTGACAGACAGACAGACGGTAGAGAGAGAGACAGACAGACAGACAGAGGGTATAGAGAGAGACAGACAGAGGGTATAGAGAGTGACAGACAGACGGTAGAGAGAGAGACAGACAGGCAGAGAGTATAGAGAGACACAGACAGACGGTAGAGAGACACAGACAGACGGTAGAGAGACACAGACAGACGGTAGAGAGAGAGAGAGAGACAGACAGAGGGTATAGAGAGTGACAGACAGACGGTAGAGAGAGAGAGACAGACAGTAGAGAGAGAGAGAGAGACACACAGACAGACAGACAGAGGGTATAGAGAGTGACAGACAGACAGTAGAGAGAGAGAGAGAGAGAGAGACAGACAGACAGAGGGTATAGAGAGTGACAGACAGACGGTAGAGAGAGAGACAGACAGGCAGAGAGTATAGAGAGACACAGACAGACGGTAGAGAGACACAGACAGACGGTAGAGAGACACAGACAGACGGTAGAGAGAGAGAGAGAGACAGACAGAGGGTATAGAGAGTGACAGACAGACGGTAGAGAGAGAGAGACAGACAGTAGAGAGAGAGAGAGAGACACACAGACAGACAGACAGAGGGTATAGAGAGTGACAGACAGACAGTAGAGAGAGAGAGAGAGAGAGAGACAGACAGACAGAGGGTATAGAGAGACAGACGGTAGAGAGAGAGAGAGAGAGACACAGACAGACAGACAGAGGGTATAGAGAGTGACAGACAGACGGTAGCGAGAGAGAGACAGACAGTAGAGAGAGAGAGAGAGAGAGAGACACACAGACAGACAGACAGAGGGTATAGAGAGTGACAGACAGACAGACGGTAGAGAGAGAGACAGACAGACAGACAGACAGACAGACAGAGGGTATAGAGAGAGACAGACAGACAGAGGGTATAGAGAGTGACAGACAGACGGTAGAGAGAGAGACAGACAGGCAGAGAGTATAGAGAGACACAGACAGACGGTAGAGAGAGAGAGAGAGAGACAGACAGAGGGTATAGAGAGTGACAGACAGACGGTAGAGAGAGAGAGACAGACAGTAGAGAGAGAGAGAGAGAGAGACACACAGACAGACAGACAGAGGGTATAGAGAGTGACAGACAGACGGTAGAGAGAGAGAGAGAGACAGACAGATAGACAGAGGGTATAGAGAGTGACAGACAGACGGTAGAGAGAGACAGATGGTAGAGAGAGAGAGAGAGAGAGACAGACAGACAGACGGTAGAGAGAGAGAGAGAGATAGAGAGAGACAGACAGATGGTAGAGAGAGAGACAGACAGACAGAGGGTATAGAGAGACAGACAGACAGACAGACAGAGGGTATAGAGAGTGACAGACAGACGGTAGAGAGAGAGAGAGAGAGAGAGAGAGAGAGACAGACGGTATAGAGACAGACAGACAGACAGACAGACAGACAGACGGTATATAGAGAGAGACAAGACTGCCGCTTCATTTCAGCAAAATAAAATAATGCCGTGTCTCCGTGTGTCTATTGTTTGTCAAAAGGTAATAATGACACACACACAAAAACGTTGCACATAAAACAGTGTTTTGAAAACAAATCCGCTTATTATACACGACCCCATCTTCAAACACTAGGCCACACCCCCCTCCTCCCTCGCACCCCCTCCTCCCTCGCACCCCCCCTCCTCCCTCGCACCCCCCCTCCTCCCTCGCACCCCCCCTCCTCCCTCGCACCATGCTGAGAAAAACAGTACAGTAAGTCCCCGAGTTATGAACTCCTGCAGATACGAACAGTCTGTCGCGGAGGTACAGTCGCTCCCGTGATACCAATATTTACAATTAATTATATACAACATTTTCAGTGTGTAAGTGACGAGTATTAAAGGGAAAGAACGTCTGAACAGCTTTCAGGCAGAAACAAGCGAGACAGAATGAGCTCTAAGGCGGGAATAAGAGAGACAGTGTAGCTCCGCGATGAGGACGCGGCGTCCCCTGCTGCTGTAGAGACGAGACGAACACAGTCCGGGATTCTCTGCCTGGAACCGATCCAGTTTGAGTAATCAGTGGAAATCTCTCGATAAGGCGGAGTATAAACACTTACCTTGCCGAGGACGGTGAGGCAGCTGGGGTCGAGTTCAGGCTGCTCCAGCTTGACCACGCCCACCCAGCCGTACTCGTACAGGTCCTCTTCATCGTTATTATTACACAGACCCAGAGGATGCATCTGTAACACACACACACACACACACACAGAACGATTTAACACCAACACCGTTACACACACACACACACACACACACACACACACCAAACGCCAGCATGTGATTTATTCCGCTTTCACTATTTTATTCCACTTTCTTCTCTTTATTATTATTTTTTTAAACAACAAATTAAACTTTTTAATTCATGAATAGCGACATCCTATTGTAGAACACTTGATTCAAGAACTGAAAGACAATCAACTTTCATAAACGTATATCTACTATTTCTTAATATAAATCACTGAAAAAAAGTGACGTCTTAATGATATCTTGATTTTCCTTTAACTAACAAACTTTACGATTACTAAATCTATTTCTACACAAGCATTTAGACACTAGAAATAGAACAGAGCAAGCAATTTACACTTAAAAACGTGAAAGATTTGTCTAGAAATAGGCTTAATAATAGCAGGGATTAATAAAACATCTCATTATCAAGTTCGAATATTATGTCACGTACACAATCGTACACAGGATGATACGCAGTGAAACGCTGAAACGACCAAAAAAGGAAGGACAGAATAGAAAGATTTCACTATAATTAAAGGAAAACTGCACTAGAAGACTACAATAAAATAAATAAATAAATAAATAAAAAACCCAGATATCAAATAAAAATTACAACTTAAAGTTTGGGATGAAATATAAAAAAGTTAATACAAATTATAAAAGGAATATTCAAAAAAGTTACAAATACAATTGGAATTTAAAATAAATCTTAAAAAAAAAAAAATACAGAATGTGCAGTACAAAAAAAAAAAATATATATATATTTTTTAAAAATCTCTATCTTTTAATCTATTATATATTCTTATTCTCAGATTCGACTTGATTTAAGATAATTTAATTACAAAGATATTTTTTGCAGTGAGTACAATAAACCAAATCTAAGGTTATTAAACCTATTTTTACCAGTTTAACAGTCAAATTTGACATATTTTACATTTAATTGTAAGCATTCGTATCTTTAAAAAAATATATACATCTGAAACTATATGAAAAACTTCAAAAGCTTAAAAATAGTGCAATATGTCCATAAGTGAAATTAATAATCTGATATTTGGTTGATCTGGTGGTAAGAAACCAAAAATAAATTAGACTGTACTTAGAAAATCACATTTTATTTACTTATTTATTTATTTATTTATTTATTTATTTTTCCGCAGTGAGGCCAGCTCCAGTTCTCTCGCTACACCAGCTATAACCAACAAATTCACATTACAGACGATAAGACGGCTTTGGCTGTAAACTCGTGCAGTTTGATTAACACACTTGTGCAAATGGCAACCGCTCCTCGCCGACGCCTGCACGCTCGGCAAAAATGTCAAGCAACGCCACCGGGAAAATAACTGGGCCAAAAGATTATTCGCTATTTACATAACCGCTGAACGAGGTCACGCGCGGAGCGGCGCCTTTTACGGCTTTGTCGTTCTTATCAGCAGAAAATCAAACGTGCGATTGCGTTACTCAATAACGCTCTATAAAAGTGAGCACAAGAGACGCTTTTTTCAGGCTTTAAAACGTTGGGTTGGGTTAATGCATGCAGCATTCTAAACACACACACACACACACACCTTTGAAGAAGCCAGAAGGACTCAACACTGATCCCTGATTGGTCCTGATTCAATCAGGCTTTTCAGAAAGCTGCAAAGACCGTGCATAAACAAACAGGATGCAGGATTATACTTGAAGAAGCACAAATCAGTGTTTTCACACCAAAGCACTAAAATATAGATTGATGCTATCCTCAGGAATCCGAAACACCGGTCATTGTATCTCGAGGTGCTTTCACACTATTGGTCAGCGGCCGCATCACTGCTTTCATTATTGCTCTCCGTACTCGGGTGCGCTTGCGTCTTTTTGCACTCTCCTGTACAGCAGGTGGCAGTATGCACAAAGATGGCTTGTGAGCAAACGAGGAAGTCAGTCTTCGCTCTATCCCTAATGTTATTGATATATCGGGAAAAAAAAAAAAACGTCATCAACGACACTGAGCCGACGGAGACGATGACATCACACCTAAAAACAGCAACAGTGTTCGAGTACGGTTGGCTTCCGTATCTGATTCGATTGATACCTGAGTACGCCGTACTGCACCCGGGATCACCCTTTCAAGTGGAATCTCTGTGTCCCCTCTCTGTTTTTGGGGTCGAGTGTCCTCTAAAATGATCCCGGCGCCCTGATGTGAAAACGTTTTCTTGCTCTGTGCGTGCGTGCGCTCTGAATGAGCAGCAGTTTTTTTCGTCCGGCTTCACGTCTCTCGGTCGAGGCCACGTGTCCGATTTGACGCTCTGTGGTTTGGGGGCAAACAGGAAGTTTTACGACGAAGGACGCGAGTGAAAGCCACGATTACGGATTGTATGGACAGTGAAAAGGTGCGAATGAAAATCAGGCAGCCATGTCTGAACACACACACACACACACACACACACACACACACATCCGAGTGCGTTTCCCTTGGAGGCCCCAAGAGAGCCTGAATGCCCCACTGCCTCAATCAAATCCCCCCCCCCATCCCCCCTCCACCCTAATCCATCCCTTTCTCTCCTTACTGCACCGCCGTGTCCCTAATGCCCCCCCCCCTCCCCATCACCTTCCAAACCCTGAGGGGGGGTGAAGCAGTGTTTCACATGTGGATCTTCTTACATGGTCCTGCACATTCGTCCACACACACACACCAAAAAGCCCAGCGCTCCAGGACTATGAGTTCTCCTCAATAGAGCTAGCCATGCACGCTTGCAGAGCTTAGCATGGGATATGGACAAGCGCCAAACGCCTGAGCATAACGCTCCACTATCCCACCTCCAACACACACACACACACACCATGTTCACCGTACACACAAGTACATACACATGAAAAAGTTTAAACGGTCTAAGAAAGACTTGAGTTTGAAATCCGAACCCGACACACACACACACACACACACACACACACACACACACACACACACACACACACGCTCGATTCTGTCACTAACACAAATCACAGGGCCTTTGATCATCCAACAACAGCTACTTCAGCCCCCTCACTACTATCGCCCCTGGTTACGTAGCCACACACACACACACACACACACACACACACACACAACTCAATAGCTCTCCATGCTTTTCTGGTGTGTGGCATGGCATGCTGTGCTGGCCGGCTTTGAAAAGAGCTCGTCAGGGTTTCAGAGATTCAAAGCAGCCTGTGTGTGTGTGTGTGTGTGTGTGTGTTGAAATTGTGTATTTTAAAAGCTAAAATGTTTAAGTTGTGTGTTTTTGAACATGGTACAAAACTGCAATATCTGGAAATTGTTCCCAAATCTGTGTATCCTGATCTTGTAAGAAGTCATGAGCCTGTCATATTTAAATATCATAATCAAATCACCACGTTTGCTTTTTCACTTTCTCTGCGCCGCGCGTCAAGCCGCCAAAACTCAAACGCAATCGCTAATCCATTTACGGTCCCTTAGTGACTCCATCGGTATAAAGCGCCGGTACGCAGCGTTTCTGAAAGATTTAGCTCCAGCAGGCTGTAACAGGAGAAGATCTAAGAATATTTTTATTTGTAAAAACTTCTCTGTCCACTCCGGAGCAAGAAAATATGCGATTTGTCATTTTTGTGTCTTTATTTCTTGATAAACAAATGAGATAATCTCGGTTCACCTCCAGTGCTCAAATATCCCCCTCTTGGTCGGCGAGTGCGAGTGACGTCACTCCCCATACAATCCCGCCCCACAGTATAGACCCGCCCCTGACGCTGATTGACAGGTTTCTGTGTAACGTGTTGGAAATGCAATTGCAAATGGATTAGCGATTGCGTTTGAATTTTGGCGGCTTGACGCGCGGCGCAGAGAAAGTGAAAAAGCAAACGTGGTGATTTGATTATGATATTTAAATATGACAGGTTCATGACGTGTAAGACCTGGGAAATACAAATGCAAATGGACTTTTCTTTTTCATTTGAAATTTGGCAGTCAGTGTGCGCTCGCGAAGGCGAATCAGCAAACGGTAATGCAAAGTTAAAATTCAAATTGCATTTGAATTATGACACACTTTGTGCGTCCACATGTGGGAAACGCAATTGCAAATGCAATTTGCAGTTGCATTTGAATATTGTCCACGATATCGCTCCATAGCAAAGACACACATATACATTGTATATTTAAAAACAAAAAGAAAGATAAGTAAAAAAAAAAAAAAAAAAAAACAAGTTATTAAACGGTACTGAATTTCAAGGATTGTTGCAGCTGTTCTGTTCTGTGTGTAAGGAGCCAAAAATCTAAAGCACGGTTTAAAAATGTGTGTCCGTGAAGAGGATTTTAAAATTATGCAATACTGAGACCCACACAATTATATAATAAACTAAAAAAAAAAAAAAAAAAAAGTACATGTGAGTGCTAAATAATATTCCATATTTAACCCAGAGATTCTGGATTCATTTCTTGTAAAAATAAATAAATGGCTTGACTGAAGCATAATAAAGAGTCGCAAATAATTAACCATCAGACAACTTAATTCATAATCAACAAACATAACATGTTTAAATGACTTGACAAAACTATTATCGGAGGTTTACACTTAAGTCAAAAAGAACGTCAGTACACTAGTTTGCTATGTTCGTCAACGCATTATGTCAATTTCTGACACCATTGCAAAAAAAAAGAAAACACAAGAGAAAACTGATGTTTAATCAATTATTAACATCCATAGTCTCTTTATTGCAATCTGTTGACGGTCATTAACAATTTAACCAATTAAAAACACCTCAACTGACAATTTGTTGTTTTGCATAATGTTTCTCCGTTACTTTAACCACCGTTATAAATCGCTCATGTTGTTCCAGGAAAATAGATGAGGAAGTGTGAAGTGCAGTTACTCTAAAGATAATTAATTTCCTATAATACCATGTTGTTCCTCTAATCCCATATTGATTTGCTAAAACTAAACTTTTTTATTAAAAAAATAATAATAATAAATTATTTTTACCACGAAATTTTACTATTTTTAATGATAAAAAAAAAAAAAAAAAAAAAAAAGAAGATCATTGTTCTGCATAATATTTCTCCGTAGCTTGTCTAACTATTACATTGTGCATCACAAGAGGGCGCACTTGCAGTTCAGGCAACATGCAAGTCTTGGACGTTGCCTCTTTCGCGACTTTGTTCCAAATGAAGACGAGAGTTTGTTTCAGTTTGTTTAAATTGTTTAAACTGAGAAAATAATCTGCGTCGTTACAGTTAATGATGAATCGATTACTGATTGAAAAAGTTTCCAGTTATGAGTTAAGAGACGCCAGGATAAACAATAGCAAGCCTACTGATCCATTCCTGCATTCGCAAAAGATCAAAGTACTTTTTTTTTTTTTTTTAAGTCTCCAAGACAAGCTGGCATGAAAGCATGCACTTTGTTACAAAACCATCTAACCATCCACTGATAACTATTTTTTCCACCGAGGAGGACCCTTATCCGAATCCACCGTGTAGCCCCTCACTGTCTTGTGAACCTGGTGGTGGTTTTGCACGCTTGTGTGAACTGTGTGAGATTGTGCATAGTGGCTGGGTTCCAATAACAGAGGGCACACAGCGAGCAGCCTCAGGAATGGCATTTAGGTCGGGGCTGGTATCAATTTCAGCCACAACAATCAGGCAGCACAGTTCGCCGCGGGCTCCGGGCCGCTATTGAACACTTTGCTATTTCCATTTCTTCCCACACCAAAACCACAGCCACAACCCAGCCGTGTAAAAAAAAAATTAAAAATTAAAAACAGAATAATATTGTTTAAATCCACTCGCAAGTGTTTATTTTTCTTAGAAAAAAAAAAAAAAAAAAAAACCAGCATGGTCAAATTATATTCTCTAAACAAGACCATAACAAGGAGGTGTGGAATGATGGGACGAACACTTTTAGGGCATGATGTTACGTAATCCTGTGCCAATGCACCAAGGTGTACGACACGACACAAGGTGTAAGACACCTTCCTCGTTACATATTTATGGATCTGGTTATCTCTATTGGAAAACATGTTCTTAAACAGGATTATTCGACCTGAAGTACATAACGGGTCCGCCGTACAAGCGAATCAACTGCTCCTATACAACCTTAACCAATCAGAATGAAGAATTCAAGCGTCCTGCGGTAAAACAGGAAGCCCTGTGAGTTAAGACTATACGAGATACACCATAAAGTGTTGATCCTTAAGATTCATAAACCACAAAAGTTCACGAGGCACAAATCGACCCATCCAAGCCGTCTTAATTTTATTAAACACCTGGGAAATCCCAGCAGTCACTGGACGAGTTACATGATAAGATAATAAGTTACATGATAATCAGAGTCATGCTGGATTTCGCTTGTAATTGTAAAAAAAAACACTTGTAAAACATCAGGGTTAGTACAGTAATAAATGAGCCATGCGTGTTCAGTCTGGGGAAGCGGCAGTAAAAAAAGAAAAAAAAAGTTTCACGAGGATACACGACTACATCATTCACACCCGCAAGGCAGCGAGCGTATCCAAGCTGTGTAATAAAACCTCTCTCCCCGATCTCTCGCGCTCTCTAAATGTCTTCCTCATCCTGCCGACTATACCAAACACACCCTCCCTCGACACACACACACACCAATACCCTCTCTGTCTCCCCCAATTTCAAGCCAATGCCCATCACCCGGCTGCCCCCGCCTCCTCGTCCACAAGGGAACGAGGAGGATTTCCTGGAATAACAAACTGTCCTGCCAGGAGAGGTGGGGGAATATTTGATCAAAGACAGCAGCAAGCCCCATGGGCCCTCGGCCACTTAGAGCAGCCGCGGCCTCAGCCTGCACTTTCAGGACGGCTTTTAAACACGGCCGAGAGCTTTTCGAATAAGCCTGAGAGCTCCGCGCTCCGCTGAACTTAGCTCAACGCCATCCCGCTATGCTATCAAACGGCAGCTGCACAAGGGCTTTTCAGGCTCCCTGGCCTCCCCCTGAAAATGCTCCCCCAACCTTTCTCCCTCGCACAAGCACTCCTTTCTATCTGACCTTCTTCACCATGCACGAACAAGGATAAATGCAAAAGCTGTTAAAAACGTTGTACTACAACCAACAAGGGTTGGATAGCAAGTATTCGTGTTCGAGCCATCAAAGCTTGGAAGACGTATGAAGTGGGGCAATGTGGACATGTTTGTAGCGATGATGCCTCGTGATCTCGCTTCCTGATCCTGTTTGCAACCTAGCTAACATTTAGATTACAAATGCCCTTACATTTTGACTTCATTATACATTTGAGAAGTTAAGACTTAAGGGCCTTGCTCAAGGGCCCCACCAGTGGCAACTTGGTGGTGCTAGTGTTTGAACCTGCCGGTCAGTAGTCCAACGTCTTAGGCACTGAACTACCCTGCCAAGCTAGCTATCTTTCCTTGATTATAAGATAACTATAGTCTAGGAAGGTGGTGGCCATCACAAGCTTCTTCAGAATCATAAGATATTTTCATTTGGTAGATGTTTTAATCCAACTGAAAAGAGCAAATATGGGCCAAAGGCCTTGTTCAAGGAGGACCCAGCCGGCCAGTGCTGCTGGGTTTCAACCTGAGTGTCAAATCTGTCCCATCATTTCAAAATACTTCTTGAAGCATCAGGAAACTCATAAGATGGTAATCGATGCTGATGGTACAGCAATTTGCAGTCCAAGCAAGTCGAGTCCATACTGCCTGTGCCCTCTTTGGACTCTGGCATCATCAGAAACCAAACTTGAAACCCATCAATTACCAGGTAACCCGTTTCCTCTTCCACTGCTATCGATGATATCTCGATAAATAAATAAATAAATAAATAAACTCAAAACACAGAGTTTCCTCAACAGGGTTGTGTAGGTTATGACCTACTTGAAACTCTTGAACTTTAAGATGGATGTCCTTGTGTAGAGAACGATACCGCCAGCAAATACTCTAACTCGGTCATCAGCTGTGCCTTCTGGAAAGGACCTTGTGTATTATCTCACTTTCCAGAACGTGCAAATAATGTCTTCTTTTTGACCCTTGCTCCCCTTCCGCCCTCCCCCCCTTTTTTTTTTTTTCAGCTGCTGCATTCTTCCAAGACTAGCTCACTTGCGCGGACTGAGGGCATCGCTCGCAATAACATATCCTCAGATCACAGGGAGGGCAAGGACTCGATCGGTTCGACTGCCAGCTTCCTTCTGGCGAGTGTTGTTTGAACTCTGTCCCACTATCCAAACATGAGATACCCACAGAGACTCCAGAGCCAGTCTGGTTTGTCTATCAGAATAGTGCAACAAACCCCAGATGGGACAGCTGCCACTTGCCACATCTCTGCATGCCAGGTCTATTTATCTTTCACACTTCCTTTATGTCTTTTTTTTTTTTCCACCTTGTAATCTCTCACTCTGTCTCAATTCTGGTTTGCAGAGGTTCTGTGCCAGGTGACATGGCACTGAGGTGAAATTCTGTCTGGATCAAGTCCTGAGTTTGTATTTTAGGTTTTAAGTGACAGAACACACAAACACTACGAAGGCTGGGCTTAATAGGAGATGGAATAAGAGAGAGAGAGAGAGAGAGAGAGAGAGAGAGAGAGGGAGGGGTAGAGGAGGAGACACAAGGGAGGAGCTTTTCTCCCAATGACTGCCCATGCCTTCTAGTTTCCCAAGCACTGGAAATAACTTCAAAGGGGATGGCTGCCTTGAAGAGAGAGGAGAGAGAGGAGATAGAGTTTCAGAGTGGCAGCTGGAGAAGCCTTGCAGGTGGGGCCTGCTCTTACAGTGTAATATTATCTCAGAAAAAAAGGAGCCTAGTCCCTTTTACAATGCAGAAGACTTCCTCTCCTTTGTCCCGCTGACAAAAAACGATGGAACCACAGTTGCAAAAGTTGTACCCTAGCCAAAAGAAAAAAAAAAAACACAAAAATAAAAGGCCTAACAACTTGCAATTTGCATGAAAGCCGGATGAATTCGAGACCCATACAAGCGGTGACATCATAACCCATTAAGCGGCAATGTGAGAGCGGCGGCCGGGCTAAAAGGCTAAAAGACTGCGGTGTGATCCGTGCGAAGCGTGAAGTATTTCAAGGACAGATTCAAACCCTCCCCTTCGCGTTACAGTGGCGATCCGAGTGAGGAAATACTTTGGGATGGTTGGCATACAAATAGGACTATAACCACTCCCCGCTTTATGGAATCGCCTATTAGCATCTCCCTCAAAAGCCGCTGCCGCATGCTGTCCCCATGGATACCACGCAAACAAACAAGCACTGTGATTCGGGTATTAGCGAGACAACGCTTGGAGCAGACACTTAATATCATGTAAATATTCAAACACGCAGCCCGTGAGCCTGTAGGGTGACGGTTTCAGGCATACCGCAAGCTTGGCACTGGGAACTCGATTAACAGAGAGAAGAGATTTAAACCCATCAATGGCGCGCAGGAGATACGCTTCCCGAAAGCCCAGGACGGTGTCGGGTTCGACTTTCTCAGTCACTTCAAAGAGTGAAACCTGACTACTGTACAAAACAGATAATAAGAATAAAGGAATGAAAGATGTGCCATTACTTCACCTGATTGAGATTTTGGCTTTTGAAATTTCCATTAAGCGGAATACATTTAGATACGTTTCCATTTAAGATGGAAAACCAATAATGTAAATATACACACACACATGAGAAAATGTTCCTTTGGGATACAAGTAGGAATAGACAATATGGCAATAACAAAACTTGATCTGTATACAAATATATTACATAAAAAATATACTTGAAAAAAAGTAATTTGCATAATAAATCCAATTTCATCATGGTTTAACGGTCAGATGTGTGTACAAACATAACGTTTGTGACCATATGAACATATAAGAAGATTCCCTCCTCTCGTATGCTGCTCAGCTCAGCTGTCCTCTAAAGTAGTGTTGCTCAGCAGTAGCTCACTTACATAGACACTGAAACGGCGTGCTTGGAAAAGGAGTGAAAAATGTAATTTGTGGTATAAAATGCTTTATCTTTAGATTATTTCAGATGGAGCTTTTTCACAAACACTTTGGAGGGAGCTCCGAGTCAATTTGTTACAGAAATAGGAAAATATGGGATCTTTAAATAAATTTCTTTTTAAGATTGTATTACATTGCATTCATTTACGGAAAACAATATTTCATCCTGGATTATTTTCTTTAAATGTCACATCAACTTCCATCCCCTTAATCCAGCTTTAGAACTTGATTATCCCAAACCATTTTTAAAACCTCACCTATAATTATCTATGATGAAACTACTTTTTTGCAACTGACCTCCAGTTGCACTGTTAAGCTCATGCAAATGGACACGCTTCAAAAATCTTGACGTGCACTTCAACACGACACGCTTCACTTGGTTACTGCGAAAAAAAAAAAAAAAAAAAAAAAAAAAAGACACACAGCCGTAAACGGCTGCGACATGATTTACGCCGGAGCAAGGTACAAGAACGGGTCAGGAAGTCTCCCTAGGACCGTTCCTAAAGTTCAGGAGGGGGCCAAATCTGAACCCGAAGCAGGACCGGAGTCATTGACACCTTGCCTCAGCGATGCCTTTGAAGTTCTGCTCTGGCTTTGAAGATTGCCGCAGAGACGAATGCCTGCGTCGGGCTCTTGGAAAACCCCCAGAGTTGTGGAATGCAGAGCAAGCCACTGCCCGGCCTCCTGGAATGCGATTAAAGCCCTGAAACACACCAGTGACTAGAGATGGCAAACGAAACACTCCGCCGGTGCACATGTATAATATCAGGGGAGGGGAAAAAAAAAAAAAAAAAACTAAGTGATATAATAGGCTCAGGAAACAGAATGAGAAGAGCAGAGTAAAAAGTAAAACCATTGTGGTGAAAGATGATGTCTGACATGCAGGGAATGTGGAAGGACTTTGTACTCAAGACTAACAAAAGAAAGGCTCGACAAAAATGGATAACGCTTTCATTTCGCTCTAAGCACAGATGTACAATGGTACCAGTTAAGGCAGGACTTCCAAAAAGGAATATTTTCTGAGCTTGTAAACTAGTTTCACAGCACAACACATTTCTCCTCCTCCTACAAATAAACAAACAAAGCTCCTGCATCCCCCAATCCTCGACCTTCTCAACCGTAAACCCAAACACGATGACCTACAACATCTACATCCCTGCGCTTTTACGTATGCCTTACGTATTCTTCTTGGCAGGCTTCTACAAAGGCTGAGTAAAGCCCGGAGATGATCCTGCAGGCTCTCCAAGAATGACCGGGAGGGCCTGTATCTCAAAAAAAGGTCAACACCATTCTGTCCATTCCCACCGCTCTTCTCATCTCAATCATCTCAGCCAGACAGGGTGACCTTCTGCTGGACGAGCAACTGCGCTAAAACCCATGTGGTGGAGAAGCGATGATGTAAAGGACAGGACGAGACACCTTCACATGTGATGACAATTGGAATTTAAGTCATTACAAGTTCGATGGACCAAGTGGCCGCAGGTTTGCAAAGAAAAGTCACTGTAAACGCTGGAAAGATAGAAATTTAAAAGATTTTAATTCCCAAATGGATCTTTTTTTTTTCTTTTTTTTTTTGTCGATTGAGTTTATTGAAACACAATTTTTTTGCTAAATTTAGAAATGTTAATGTTTTAAACTAACAAATTCCTTAAAATGATACAACTTTTGCAGAAAAGAGAAATCCTTTCATCTTCCGCAAATACTCGAGTCTTGCGAGAGTATCACTTCTTTTTCTTTAAACTTTTTTTTGCTCTTGGTGCAATACTGCCACCTACCGGACTGGAGTGTAAAGCAGAATTATTGCTTTGTACGAGACGTGACATTTAAACAAACACCACAAGTTAAACAGGATTTCAATGTTTATTCGATAGGTTGAGTAATGTTTAATACTTGAAATACTTCGGTCTACCTGTGATCTACAGCTCTAATAAGTACACCACCAGTTTAATGACTCTCCACTCTGTGCAACTGCTCAAGTAACGCAAGGGGGGGGGGGGGTGAACACACGTTTCTCTGAATAATCGCTAGTGTTTCGATATTTTTAAGCAAGATTAACTAGCTCATAAATTCATCATGCCAATGAGATACCAGCGTAAATTGGAATTTGTTGGTTAGCATTTCACACATTGTTGTGTAATCAGTGTGCTGTGTAAGGACAGCAAATTAGTCAATTAAAATTCTACCAGCAGATTCATGAATCCAGTTCATCCATCGGTTTGTGTTGAGACAGCGAAGGCAAAATGTAAAGACAATGGTTTTATAAGTGGTCATCATCATGACATTAGGGGATTTCTGATCAGGTAGCGCTGGGTGATTAGCATCAGCCAACACACTTCATTTGGTTACCAAGTTAGCATATACATTTTGTTTGCTTTTGGTAGACTCTGAGTTCGGATTCTTTCTCCAGGCATGGTTTCGTGGATCGTTCACAGTTCAGCAGATTGAAAACAATCTCGTTCACTCTATCAATTTTGACCACCTCGCACATGCAGCCGAAACCCCTCGGCCCCCCTCGTGCATAACAGTTGGCTCAGCTGTGAAAAGCTTAGCTGAAACGGAGCAGGTCGAGGTCATGCAGCCACTTATCCACCGGGAGATCTGAACGACCCGGTCTCTACGCCAAGGACTACACGTCACTCAAACCAAAATCACGAGTCCATCATCAGATGCCAGACACGAGCTGAGGGCGGTGGATCTATGCGACCAATCACGGCGGGAACCTCTTAACGTTAGCTTCTTCCGCACAGTCTCAGGTTACAGAGATAAATCTGGGTTGAATGATAGGTTTTAAGAATCTGAAGTCATGGAAAAAAATCAAGTCTGTCAGAAGTTAAGAAGGAGTCCAGCAAACCCCCCCCCCATCCGCACCCCTCTCCAAGTTGGATTTGCAGACTATCAAGAGCTATTACCTCTGGGTTAAGACATCCTTTTCCTGCTACTTGGCTCTTGTACTGACTAAGCTTTTAGAGAAACACTAACTTTATAAGGGGAAGGAAGTCTTATAACCTGCTCGAAGTCACAAATCAAGAACTTGAGGTGGTGGGGGGGGGGGGGTTCCAAAATGTCAGATTTTTCTACATCACAAGTATAAAAACATGCACATGTTCACCGTGATCTGGTAAACCCTAGATTGATGTTCCAGGAAATCTAGAAAGAGAAAAAGAAAAAAAAAAAAAAAAAGGGAGAGAGTCTATGCACTAAATCTGAAGCGAGGAAGCCCCCACCATAGTCCGATATCAGGCCCTCAATTCTGTTCCTCTCGTTTTGAATAGTAGCGCTATCACCTTTCACAAGGGTCCTTGCTCCGGGAATTACGCGACTCGACGGGCTAATCGTATTCTAGAGGAAATGGGAATGTGAATAAACAAAGCGAGGCTATTTCCTGGAGCAGGGCAAGGAAAGGCAGGGAGCTGGTCGGAGCGGTCCAGGTCTCCGGTTATATTCCTTGAGGGAAGACCTTGGCTGCCATGCACAGGACAGCCGGAAGCTATTTGGAAGAACTTCAAAAAATGGGAAAGCTGTATCTCATGCCATGGTTGGAAGGGGAAGAGAGCAACGTTGGGACGCGGAGATTCTCGCCTCTAGTCTCGCATGGGAAAGTGCAGGTACAGTAGGGTGTTGAACAAAAACTGCACCAGCACTAGGACTTACAAAATAAACCAAAAGCAGATTGAGTGTGTATGAAGTGTATTTAAATGATGAAAATAGCTCACGCCAATGATTCGACCACATGGAAAGCCATACAACTTACAATCCAAGAAATATGAGCACCCGTGTTAGATTGGTGCTTTTAAATCACAAGTAATGTATTCTGATAAGACGTAGGTGTAAATAAGGAGTGTCTGATCATTTTATTGATGTATAAATACCTTTCGCTGATTATTGGCCAAATATCCATGCCTTCCCATTTCCGTTTCTCAAAACAGAAATCTAATTAGGGCTGGACGATATGACGAGTATACTGTAGATATCATCATAAATTTTTTATATATTATTATTTTCTTGCTTGGGTGCTGACTGGATGCCCTTAATGTCTCTTCCCTCACATTTTCTAACCAGGCTTGGGACTAGCACTGCATGCACTGGCATGGGTTGTGGGGTGTAGGGTTCAGGGAGTGCACGATTCGAACCTGTGCTACGTAAACCGAGCCGTTTTCTCTTTTCCACAACTCTCAGGTCCTCCCTAGACGAGCACCAGCTCTGACAAGTCAGTAATACTAATTTTCCTTCACACAAAAGAGGGGAGGGAAGGGGGGGGGGGGAGGGGGAAGATTTTGGAAAAGATTAACGCTTAGGGGGCCAGGCACCATTTGCAATGGGGTTCCCTCCCCCCCTCCTCCCCCCGAGGTCTCGTTCTACGGCTAAGCGCGTCTTTGATACTTGACTAGAAGCAATCTGGAGGAGTTACAGGTTTCTTTTGTAGTTGGTGCAGCATTGGGAAAGGGGACGACCGTGTGTGTGTGTGTTTGCGCCAAGACTGGGATTTCCAAGACTTTTCTATTTCTAAAGCCCCGCCCCTTTCTGACACACCCCTCTCATGCTATCTTTCTTCCACCCTGCCACCCTCTACTTTTCCCGGATTGCAAACATCACAAAACATCATCAGAAACTGTCAAACTTTGGTAGTGTTCATAGAACAATAACCAGGACATTTCCTCAATGAAGCCCTGTAGGTACACTTTTTCGATAAAGAAACGATAAAGGGTGTATGTCGGGGGGGGGACAAAGCTAGAGGGAGGCGAGGAGACAAAGGAGGACCAGAGGGAGAGGTTCAACTCCCCTGGGAGCTTTTCTTAAAGCTATTACATCAGCTTTCTTTTGCTTCACGGATCCACTTTTGATAAACCAGATAATGACGTAAACTGGCTCCCAGTTCAGCTGTGATAGTTTCTTCCATGCTGGCTTTGAAGAATACTTAGAAAGAATTTGAACCTGAATCAACAAAAGAAGGAAGAAACTAAATTTTTTTTTATCCAATTCATCCAGTGGTAATTCCCAGACACGTACAAGTCTCCAGCATGAAAGCGCGAAGGCCAACACGTACATGCTTCTTGTGCTGCATCGCTTCAATCTGCTG
The DNA here is from genome assembly GCA_030522415.1 of Channallabes apus. NCBI lineage: Eukaryota > Metazoa > Chordata > Actinopteri > Siluriformes > Clariidae > Channallabes > Channallabes apus. The sequence continues at coordinate 31,728,478 of CM060122.1, forward strand.
CTTACACAACCTCATAGTACAGCTGAAAAGGCTTGGAGGAGATCTTACTCACGCCACGTGGGAGCCCTTATTCATAAAATCTCTAAACACATCTGCCCGAGATCATAAATACAGATCTTCCTTGGCTGCAAGACGTAAATAAAATACCGTATTGTCGCTGCGGTGTGCCTTGTGAAGTATTAAAAGCTCCCGGTAGCGAAGTGGTTTTCACAGCAAAATGGTTTGTGATTGTTGGAATGTTTAAACGCAATCCTTCCAAACCTAGAAAAGCCAATTTGGAATGTTTAGAAATGATCAGTGTGTACAACAACTCATTTCAAGACTTACAAAACAGCAATCATACGTGTGTCCTTATCAAAATTAATCAATATAGAACTAAAGCAGTCATTAGTTAAGCTATACAGAGTGCGTCAGAACATAATTAAGAAACCAAGTCAGTAGTCGGTCATGTCTTTAAGTACTGTAAGTCCATAGGTCAGGAAGTCAGCAGGCAAACCTCTAAACCCCTTCAGTCCACAAGTAAGTCAGGAAGTCATAAAAAAAAAAGTTGATGTCAATAAATAATAATGAACATAAGTAAATATATTCATAGGTCAGTAAATATATTCATAGGTCAGTAGATTTGTAAAGGAGTAGGTCAGTAAGACGGTAAAGTCTGTAGGTCGGCAAGTAAACAAACGTCAGAAACTCTATAAACCAGTTTGCCCATGATCATGTCAGTAAATTGGTCAGTAATTCAAGTACAAAGTTACCAAGTACAAAGGTTTCTTTATACATCAATAAATCAGTAAATAACTACACAGGTCAACTAGTCAGTGAGTCAGTCAGTCAGTCAGTCAGTCAGTCAGCCAGCCAAGGTGTCAGACAGTTGGCCAATGAGTCAACCAGTAGGTCAGTCAGAGAACGAGTCAGTAGGTCAGTCAGTATGTTAGGGATTAGGTCAGTAACTTAGTTGGCCAGTAGGTCAGTCAGTAAGTGTCAGTCACTGAGTCAGTATGTCAATGAATCATTCAGCAAGTCAGTCACTCATTAAATCAGTGAGTCAATAACTAGGTCAGTCATTAGGTCAGTCAGTGGGTCAATAGCCAAGTCAGTAATTCTGTGACTGTCACTGAGTCAGTAGGTCAATGAGTCAGTCAGCGAGTGAAACAGTAGGTGAGTCAGTCAGCAAGTCAGTTAGTCACCGAGTCAGTCAGTCATTCAGTCAGTAAATCAGCAAGTCAGTAACTAAATCAGTCAATAGGTCAGGCTGTAAGTCAATCAAACAGTGCGTCAGTCAGTCATTGATTAAGTCAGTAAGCTACTGAGTCAGACAGTCAGTAAATGAACAAATAAATGTAGAAATAAATCCAATGGGCTACGTGCACGCAGACTCGTGACGTACTTCCGCTTTGAGGTAATAGGGCTCGCTAAGTTCCGGTTTGTCGGCCATTGTGTTGGAGTTTGGAGGAAATGTTCAGAAAAAAAAAGTGTGTTTATAGATTTCAGAGACAGTAGAAGGTATAAAACGTACACTGTTGTGTTCCGCTGTGTACATCTTCTGTGAAGTTCAACGGAACTTTAAGGTTTCACAGTTTTCCTTTAGATGTGGACCTTAGAAAGCGGTGGCGGCTTGTGAACTTCATACGCAGAGACGATTTTTGTCCTACCAGCAATTTTAAGGTTTGCAGTAAACATTTTAGCAGTGATCAGATTATTGAACCGCAAACACCAGAGGCAGGAAAAAAGTTAGTAACTGGTGCTGTACCAGGGCTGCTCTCCATCACTTTATCATACTTACAAGCTCTATTTGCACTATACAGTATGTCTGCATTTGCACTCTCTGCCATGTGCCCTTACTTGTATATTGTATTTTTTAAATATATATTATATGTATAATTGTATTTCATATTTTTATTTAAAAAATTCTACTTTATGTATTTAATGTCTGTTATCCATCAAGGGTCTGACAGTAATGCAGTTTAATTTCTCTGTATGTCCTGTACATGTGGCAGAATTGACAATAAAGTTGACTTTGACTTTAATAAGTTCTTATATAGTATAGAATACATATATATTCTCATATAATATGGTTATTTTGCAAATACGATGCACGTCAGTAACGTTAATCCGTGGGAGATCCTGGAGACGGCGGGTGTAGAACGTAGCCATCGCTAAACCGGAACTGACTGAGCCCTATTGAAAAGAACGCGGAAGTCGGCGTGCAAGTAGCGCATTAGGTTTTAACACGATTTCCAATAACTGCTGATATTTTGCAATATTTGGAAATAATCATGATGTGAAAACTGGAGACCATCATAATACAGGCAATTACTGCGAAATGAAAATAAAATGACGTTCAGGCTGAGACACATGGAGTGAGTATTTTATACAGGAAAAACCACATATTCATCACTATCATCACCATCATCATAACCATCATCATCTTCATGACTGGGACTGAAGCGGAGAGACAGGACCACCATCAGGTTTTGCTCTCTGACAACATCAGCTCATTCATCACAGGTTGTCTCTGAAGCCAAAACAATCATTTTAACATGGAACAAACAGTTTAAATCTGTTTAAAGAAAGGACACGATCATGAGCGGTGCCAAAACTAAATCGCCTTAAAGTTCTTTTAAACAGAAAGAGGAAGCAAAGTGAAATAAATTAGAACTGGAAACAAAAAACGGATAATACAACTGTTTATTTCTCAAACTTAAATACAAACTGGGTACGTGTTTGTGTGATCAAAAAAAAAAAAAAAAAAAAGACAAAATTCTTGCATATTAAAATGACGTGTTATTAACACAAAGTCTTTTATTACAGAGTGTTCCGAATCTTGCAAATATTGCATCACAGAGAGTCATGCTAATAAAGCTGTCCTGAGAGAGAGAGAGATTCAGGGTATAGAGAGAACATACTGCAGTGTTGCTAGGAGAAGGGAAGCCATGCTACAAAATATTTTCCACACTGAGAGGATAAACTCATCGGGGAAACACTGAACTCACACAGAGCATAATAAGGAACAAAGAGAAGAAAAGAAGAAAGGAGCGCGGGTGCGAAAACGGGCGGGACATGCTAAATTATGAGGGAGGCCGATATTTTCTGCCGTCCATCAGGGTATATAGAGAGTGCAAAAGTTTGCACTCCCTGAGGATAACATGAAGGCAAAACAAATAATCACAAACACCACAAATGATCAAAGTGACCAATTTACCTCTAAAAACAAACCCAAACCTCATCCGTATCCTCCAAGAAGATTATAGATTGGAGTTCTTCCTTATCTAGTAGACTACAAGGTATTTAGCTTATTGCTTATTATTCTTCTGGACCAAGAAATATGAACGCAGCATACATTTTCCCCGGTTAATTTATTATCCTCGTTCCTGGAAACCATCTCAGGAACCCTGGGAGTAAGGCGGGAATGCACGCTGGGTGGGACTTCACCCTGAAATGGATCAAGGAAGCTTAAAAAGATGGTTTAATTTTTTTCAATTTCATCTTAAATCAAAATTGAGGTGAATATAAATATATATTACAGTAGGTTTTTGGTGGTTATAATTTTTTCTGCTCTATACAGGGACTGACGCTCGTCACCTACAGCACTTAGTGTAATGGGGGCCAAATTCCACAACACTCATTCCGTGCAAAAACGCATTCAAAAGTTCAGCCGAGACTCATTATGAAGGTTCTGCAGTCACATTGAGCTCAATCAAGTTGGTATCTTTTAAAAATGACCACATATTTAGTACAAATAACTCTTTAATAGTTTATTTAGCCAAATTTAGCCAAACATTCGTGTGTAAATACACAGTAAAGTTAAAAGATACCAACAGGATTTAGCTCAATGGGACTGCAGAAGCTTCATACGAGTCTCAGCTGAACTTTCGAATGCATTTTTGCATGGAAAGAGGGTTCTGGCATTTTGCCCCCATCAATTACATAGTACGTCGGGTGACGAACTTAACTCTCGGGCAGGAAACTCACTAAGAAATTAAACTTCATTTGATTTAAGATAGACATGAAAAAACAAAGGTTGTAACTAGGATATACTGATATACGTCAGTTGTTGTTGGTCTTTCGGCTGCTCCCGGCAAGGGGTCGCCACAGCGGAATATCCAGTCCACACTACAACTTGGCACAGGTTTTACGCCGGATGCCCTTCCTGACCCAACCCTCCCATTTTATCCGGGCTTGGGACCGGCACTGCCAGTGGCTGGGGTTTGGGCACTGGCACTGGTAATCGAACCCGGGCCGTCCGCATGGCAGGCGAAACACCTACCACTGAGCCACCAGTGCCCCCATACTGATATACGTCAGAAACTCTATAAACCAGTCTGTCCATGATCATGTCAGTAAATCAGTCAGTAATTCACCAAGTATAAAGTACATCAATAAGTCAGTAAATAACTACACAAGTCAACTAAGTCAGTCAGCCAAGGAGTCAGACAATTGGCCAGTGAGTCAACCAGTAGGTCAGTCAGTAAGTGTCAGTCACTGAGTCAGTATGCCAGGGAATCATTCAAGTCTGGCTATAACAGCTTTAAAACATCATCTTTCCGGATCTGTGCATTTCCACACATACATGAACTCTTTAAAAGATTTTAAGGAACAGAAACTAAACAGGAAAAACATGCTAGCTAGCACACAGCGACTAGCGAAACGGCTACACGGTGTTGTTGGAGTGCCTGTGAAAAAACGACCGGCTGAGTGAATTCCAGCCAACGTTTGTTTAGCCGGCGAAGTGGACGAGACACACAAACGCGGTATTGTTCAGTCTCTGCGCAGAGCCGGCTGCTTCCACAAGGCAAACAGGACGGAGCCGTGTGGCGTCTCTGAGAGGAGTTAAACATCAAACTCTCTCTCTCTCTCCCCCTTCCTTACACACACACACCTTTCTTGAGGCAATTTAGTGGTCAATCATTACAGATTTTTTTCCCCTTCAGTGTAGAAAGTCAGTCAGAATCTCCACAGCCTGTTCTAGCATAACTGACTAGCATGAATTAGCTAATTACAGCATCTTCATGGGAGAAAACACAAACATGTTGTACTGGGATATGGAACAGTCACCTTCACACACACACACACACACTCTCTCACACACTCTCTCTCACACACACAGAAGGAGTTCGCTAACAAGCTAGCATAGATACGACTAGCAAAACACCACATCCACAACTTCGAAAGCAGATAAAATGTTACGGTCAGTTACTCTATGAATCAAAGCTCTTTAAAATTAATTACTTGTCAAAAGGGATAAAAATTTGACAAGTGGATAAAGATTTCGCCACCTTGAAGTCGATTAATGAGAGCACGCCCTGAAGCATTTTATTCTCTCATTATCGCAGCAATTTGCCAACAATTCTAAATACACATTTAAAGAACAATATGTTCGTTTATCCGTTCATTCGGATGTCGAGGAACACCCACGAGACAAATCCGTTACCGTTCCACTTCCGATACGTCGGCTACAATGAGTTTTTATTTTTATTTATTTATTTATTTTTTTTTAAGTCTATTAACGTAAATCCTCAGATCTGAAACTATTGTCAGAGATGCTGTTATGAAAAATAATGACGCTACATACATTATATTATACAACAGTTGGATAAAAGCTATATCACACTTCATGCTGTTGTACTGAATATCAGTACAGCTGTGATATCGTCACTGCTTGGGCCGAGCCCTCATCCTACACCCGGTACATTTTATTTTCACCTTGTGTGTGATATTGCTTAATTATAGTAATTTTTTTGGCATTAAATTTAATAGATTTTTTTGGAAGGGGGGGGGGGGGGGTTCTCCCAGATTTTCTCCCAAATTTAGTCGTATCCAATCAACCACTGCACCACTTGGGGCCCTAGTCATTTTAATAATAATAAAAAAAAATTATAAAAAATAAATAAATAAAAAAAAAACATATATATATATATATATATATATATATATATATATATATATATATATATATATATATACATATACATATATACATATATATATATATATATATATATATATATATATATATATATATATACACATATACACATATATACATATACATATATACATATATATATATATATATATATATATATATATATATACACATATACACATATATACATATATATATATATATATATATATATATATATATATATATATATATATACACATATACACATATATACATATATATATATATATATATATATATATATATATATATATATATATATATATATATATATATATATATAAATGTTTTTTTTAAAGACCCTTAGTGCCGCTAAGAAATGTAGTGGCACACTTTGTGTAAAAAAAAAAAAAAGAATTATTTAAAAAATAAGAATACTTTTACTTATACTTTCATACCTCATTTTCAAACACGCCTCATTACATGTATTACCCACCTTCCCCCCCCTTCATCTCACACACATCCAGACACCCTCATCACACACTCCAGCACGCCGTTCCGCTGGTGTCCTGATCACTACAGTTTACACGACGCTCCACAAACGTGACTCGACTGTCAGTAAAAGAAGAACAGTGCGTCTTTTGTGACCGCCCTCATCTCTCGTTCCCTTCGTTCACCTTCATAAGCCAGAGCGCTCCATCATCACCCCTACAGAGGAGTCCATTCACGTCCTTCCAGACAAAGTGGACGCGGCCATTCCAGGCATCCCCGGCACGCTGATGTTGAGCGCTGATATCGGCTTCGGATCCTTCACGCTTCAGTCCCGCTCTTTCTTTCTCTCTTCGCTTCGCTTCTCAGTCTTTTTCACTTTCAAACAAATCTTCCTATCGGTCTTTTTTTGGTTTTCAAGCTTGGATTCTTGCTCATGTTTTGATCTGATGGTCTGTCTTTGTTGCCATCTTGCTTTCTTTTGGCCTCGTTTCATCTCCAAGCTTGACAGAACCATGAGTTTTTCCTCTTGTTTCCTCTCCCTTCTTTAATTTTTTTTTTTCCTTTTCTCACCTCCATATTAATTCTTTTTCTTTTTTAATTCTTTCCTCTTGTACTTTTTGTCAAAACCCCTCAATTATTCATTTGCCCCAAGCCTCCATTTATTTATTTTTTTTTAACCCTGTTCACCTTTTATGAAGCCCGAAGTACACCTCTTCCACTCGACTCTTTCAGTTCCACAGCCTTGAACATTTTCTTTTCTCATCACTGAGCTTCAATTCCTTTTTTTCCAACTTCCGTTTCCAATCCTCACCTTTTTCTCCATTTCTCAGTTTCAATCCTTTCAGTCTCGGAGCCTTTGATTCTTTTTCCTTTTCACAGTTGCAGAGCTTCAGTCAGTTTATTTATTTAATTAATTCCCTCCTTTTGTTAGAACATCAGCTTTATCTCTCTCTCTCTCTCTCTCTCTCTCTTTTCTTTCCTCCAGATTGCGTAATTCCTTTCATATTAAATTATTTCTCCTTTCGTCTTCACTAGATTTTTCCTCTCATTTCCTGGTCTTTTTACATTTTAATTCCTTTTCTTGTCTTGGATCCATTTTTGGCTCTGAAGCTTGATGTCATTTTTTTTTCCTTTTATGTCTCTAGACACTATTTTTAACCTTTTCGTCATGTGATTATTTTTTTCCGCTTTTTCTATTTTTATCTGCATCTTTTTTTCTTTCATCTCCCTCCATCAAAGCGAGCTCTAATTAACCTCCTCTTTTATCCCCTATTTGATTTGTATTTTCATAATTCCGCTGTACTCAGAAACCAATTGAGGAAGGGCGTGTGCCGAATCGCCGCTAGGGCCTAGAACTGACGCCTGAGGCATAGCGCAGCTGTCGGGTTTTCCTGTCGTGGCCTTCTCTTTATGGTTTAATGTTAAACGCGGTCACATTCTTTATTTTAAAAAGTTATTAGTATGTTTTTTCAGCTCTCGAGTCGCTTATCAGGGCTGCATCTCCACCGTGTCGAGAGAGCGACATGCCATCCATTCTCGCCGTCCTGTGAGCGCCCGAGCTGGGCACCGAGCCCTCGACTGCTCTTTGATGTACCGTCTGTGCAGCTGCCGATAGTATCAGAGCTCTCGATTACTGTGTGTGTGTGTGTGTGTGTGTGTGTGTGTGTGTGTGTGTGTGTGTGTGTGTGTGTATACAGTATGGTGATAAGCAGCCCAATAAAGGGGGTGCAAGCTACAAAGTCTTGATGAAAATGTTCAGCAAAAAGATGAAAGATTGAATAGAAACAGAAGGAGAAAGAGAAAGAAAAACGAATAGTGAAGTAAAGGAAGACAGAACAACTGCTGTATGCTGGACTGCCTTGTCTGACAAGTGGTTTTGGGAACTTGCCCTACAGAAAGGGCATGATGGAAGGATATACAGGCTTTAGGACGGAGAGACAGCCTAAGAGAGAGACAGGTGTCACAATGTCGTGTTTGACCTCGACGGGAAGTTCACATTCATACTGGTGTCCAGTTACAAACCCACAGCCAGCTGGGAGTAAAGCCACGATTACATTTACAGTGAAGACAAATGTAAAGTAGTCATCATTATTAGCTCCATGGACAGGATCCTCCAGTCACCGCGCATGACCTCGCTGCACCGCGTCAATATTTCAAATGCATTTCCGCCTTTTTTTGACCCAAAAGTAAATAAATGAAATAAAAATTCACTAAAACTATTTTTTGTTTTGGGTTGCGACTCCCCAAAAATATCCCGACCCCATCCCCCTGGACTTGTCCTAAATCGCTCTATAGCGCGCTCGGTGTCACGGCTCAGGGTACGCAGCTGGACTGGAAATTCCCTTGCATGCAAACCGGTCACACTGCTACCTCAGCTGCCTCCCATAGCACGTTACCTCGTAACATCAACCCCACTGAGGAACTTTCAGCCACTCGGTCGATCAGCAAAAATATTACAATAAATAATAATAATAATAATAAAAAAATAAAAAAAACACTTCCCAAACAAGAACTTTTAATCACCATGTCATATACACAATATACGACAAACTTTTCATATTAAACCTTCCTTAAAAAGGTCCCATATCTCCAACTCCCTGTATTTCACTCCTCCTCCGAACATACCGTTGAGCAACAAGCTGGGGGAGGGGCTCTTCTTATATGAGGTCACAATAGGAGGGGAAATCTGATCAGTTTATTTAAACACATTTTGCCAAAATGTGAAAAAAGTCCAAAAAGTAGGGAGACTCATGTGAATGTCTAAATGTGACTAAATGTGCATAAAAATGTTCATTTGAATAAAAAAGGTGCCCTTTAAAAGTTCCAATTATAAACTGTAAGGCTAATTTTTATGTCAAACTTTACACTAGGTGATCAAAGTGTGAAATTTTTTTTTACAAAAAAATAAATAAATAAAGCTAGTGTTTTATAATCATTAATCATGCCATAAAATTTAGACAATGACAGACCTGACAAGAAGACATGAAGGAATAGAAGTAGTGAAGCGTGTTTAACGAGGAAGCGCCACAGCACCTTCCCCAGCCTTTTCATGTCCAGATGGCGGTGATTTGCGTGTCTGCGAGTCGAATCTTGTCCAAGCGCTCCAGGGCACAATCGCCATCCTGTGCATTAACACCGGTGACCTCAAAACCGGGACCCTTTGACCTTTCGTGGCTCCGGGGTCAAAACATCAGAGGGATTTTCGGCGAACTGTGTGTTAAGTGTTAAAGATGGAAGAGCGGAGCCGTTTCGGCACAGGACTGAAATTATTAAGCTTCCAGATGCATGTCTGATAGTCTTAACTTCACACACACCAAAAAATAAAAATCAAATCAAATAACATGATATCCAGGGTGACAGAGATGTTAATAACTGGTTTGAGAAACGGCAGAAAAATCAGTGACGGGTGACAAAGTGAAGGAATCTTGAATTAGCGCAAAAGGAAAAAAGAAATGAAAAAAAAAAGTCAACCTAAATGCAAGCTTGAGCATCAATGAGTCGTACAAGTCGAGAATTAAAAACACGACTAAAACCGAACAGGCGCGCAAACTTTAGACCAAGCGTGTGCCAAAACTTGTCCAATCGTCTAAGAATCATTAGGATTATAATGAGTGCAAGATATGAAGCAATTATACATTCTAAATGTGTGTTTTTTTTGTTTTTGTTTTTTTTTTTTTTTAAATCGTTGTCCCCCGCCCCCCTCAAAAAAAAAAAAAATTCCCCTCACGCAGCTCGAAACATCTGCTAAAACCAACTAAAGGTTTTTGTGGGAATACAAAAGCTGAAGAATATTTACACACCTTCCCAGAATTCCTTCACCTCTTTGTTACGGGATTTACCTTTCTGCACTCGCCGTCTCTAATTATTCCACCAGCGCGACCTGTGTGGTCTACGTTGGGACGGCGAAAGTAAACACACCTCTGATCCTCCTGAAATCGGAGCTCTTTAAAAGCAGGCCAAAGGGAGGGGAATAAAAAAGAAGATAAAGACTAGAAGAAAAGAAGGTGAGGAAAAAAAGGAAACACTAAAGGTCCTGCCAGCGTAAGCTGTTAACGCACAGAGACGGAAGGATAACGGAGAGGAGAGGTTTTTTTTATAAAGTGTCCAGACTGGTAGATCAACAGAGCTGAGGATCCACTAAAACCTGAGATCTTGGATTCTTCACAAGCTCTGGTGTTTGGCTCGGTGGATCGGAGGTCTATCCCGGGAATCCTGGGTGTGAGGTGGGATACGCTCTGGGTGGGAAAACCGGTCCACCAGAAATAAATCGACCAGAAGCAACATCAAGTATTAACTTCCTGCTTCTAAAGAGTTCTTTCTAAAGAGGTTGCGTATTCAAAACAACATCTGAGAGTAGATGGATCCTTTAATTCTCTATGATAAACAGCAATCTGCTACAATGCTAACATTATTGCCGGGTAAATTGAATACCAGTAAACTGGTGAAAGGATCACAGGCATCCAAGTCCCTCCCACACCCGCGGGAATCACAGGCCAGTCTGTCCAGTCCGATCCAGCACACCATTTGCTAAAAAATTTTTTTTTAAAAGTCAGTACTGGCCACAACAGAAAGGCACCAGAACACCCAGTGCATCACAGCCTGCTGTATATGGGGCAAAATGGAGAAAGAGCCCAGGGCCATCAACCCGGCCTAGAAACTCCCTATATCCCAATGAATCAAGCACTCACGGAATGCGTCGGGCAAACAAATCTAATCCAAGGAGGCTCCACCCTGCAACCCACAGCACCCAAAGGATCAGCTGCCAATGTCGTGCGGCCAGACACCACAGCAAACGTGTCCCCGAGGGGCCAGAGCTGCCCTTCTCCTGGTAGCACAAGGAACAAACTACACAAGACTTGAGCAATACAAACTTTTGAAATTATGGTGGGGGGGGGGGGGGGGGGGTTTGTTTAGTTTCTTTGTTAATTGAACAAACCTCATGTCCCAGTATGTCCAGTCCACAGCAGCGCCTGGTCTCCAAACCTTTCATAAGTACTTATTTTTCAGTATTGTTTTCCCCTCTCGAATGAAAACAAAGCCTCTGCGACTAAATTTACCCACTCGGGCTCCTGGTAGCGTTTATGATGGCACTCGGTGGGCTGCGTCTCACCTCAGGAGTGTTAAACTGCTCTAATGACATTCCTGTGGCCAGACAAGTGAAAGCGAAGGCACCGCTGGATCTGGCACTCGTAGTGCTCGCAGAAAAAGAAGTGTTATTGACTGTAATAATCCTTCTTTTTCTGTGTCCCTGTGCTTTTTGTCTTAACTTCCTGTATTTATCCTTCTCTTTCTTCCTCATCGCCCTCACATCACCACACCTCAGGTCTTACCTCTCCGATCGAAACCGAATCGCAAGAGCAGCATGATGGGATTCATGTTAATAGATTCATGTTAGTCAGGATGGAGCAGATCCTGCTCACAAGAGTCTAGTCGTAAGCTTTATAAAACATCTGGAAACATTCTGATAGACCAGATTCTCCAATAAATATGCTGCCCTCCAACATGTTCTCAACCGGTCAGATCATCATGATTTGAAGGACTTGAAAGCAAAAAAAAAAAAAAACCCCTTTGCTGCCTTTATGATAATTTTTTAATGCACATACTGTCCTGAAAGCCCAAAAACTTGTGTACGTGTATATAGTACTGTGCAAAAGTATTGACTTCCCTCATTTCTGCACATTTTTTACTTCCAAAGAGCAGATCTTCTTGTATTATTAATGTAGTCCTGAGGAAGAGTTCTCCAGGCTTCCTGAAGGACTTTATTATCCACACAGTGACCTAGACCAGTAATTATTCAAGTATTAAAAAAAATAAATCTAACTTAAGGCATGAACCAGTGAGAAACAGGTGCAGATGTTGACAGTTGATCAGGTCAGTGATTAGTATACTGCTGATGGGGAATCCTGAGTGGTTGGAACAGATGAGAGGGGAAATGAGGTCGCTGCTGAGGTTGCTGCCATTTTTAATGGTGTCTTTAGGGATTTTGCAGCCTGACGCAGTAAAAATTTGTTATTGGTTGACAAACCAAAGCCTAGCTATTCGCATTTATCAAACATAGTTTTAAAGGAGTAGTTGCTCTTGGGCGGATGACCCAAAAATTACATGATCGACCTCAATTGATATCTGCATTAAAGATCACAGGTGTAGCCAATGAGTTTCTGAAAATAATAAGGAATAAAAACAGAGAGAAAAGTATTAATGAAGATGAACGGAGAAATAAATAATGCTGAGATGAGATATGGAATTAAAGGAAAAATAGATAGAGTAGCAGCATTCACATAAAGGATGAGAGGGATGGACATGGAGAAGAATGAAGAGAGACCTCTGGGAGCGAGGGGCTTTCAAGTCAAAGTGGGTCTTTTGATTATGCAATACAGTTATTAGAGTTAAAATCTCCCCTTTCTCGATAGTGCTTGGATAGCATCAAGGTCGAAAGTTTTCAGTTTTCTGCCTTCTTCATGTCTGAAACACTAGCCTCCCAGGAACTCATTTAATGGCCCATAAATATGAAAGCATCTTGGAGCGAAATCAGGGAATGTGGCAATAACTCCCATGACACGTTATCCACTGATTTTCAAGGCTCAGATCTTCCATACAGTGAATGTTCACAGGAATGGCTCCGAGCCACCTAAGCCAGATGTACGGTCTTCATTTACCAGAAATTTCGCCACAAGTCCCATTTTGACTTGAACACCCCTCGCACAACCCCTCATAACCCATGTGCATACAGATTTGAAGAAGAATATAGCTTGCAAGGGATCCTTTGTGTCTCTGGCTGTAAGTGTATGGCTCATGTGTGTCTCCACAGTTTTGGAGAGAGAGGAACGATACTGTACATACCCACGTTGCCTGCTGGAGAAAGCAGTCCCTCTGCCTTAAATGAGGTCCGGAGGGAGAACAGGGTTCTCGCTCATCCTTCACTAAGAGGCTTAATCTATCAAACCTGAGAGCTCAACCCTCGAGCTGGCGCCAGCTATTAAAGAACACTTGAGATAAATAAAGCTCTCGAACAAGATAGATGGGTTTCAGGGACATGACGTGTACATGTGGTGTCCCTGAAAAGTGTTAGTTTTATCAAAAAGATTTAAACTAGGCCACTATAGTTACATTCCAGTGCTGCTGAATCCTGAAATCTGATTGGTCAGAAGCTGTTGAGTAATTTTCTGTGCTCGAGTGTCTGTGTGGTTCTAGACCATTTTCTCCCCAATAATTTTTAACTATAAAATTTCATAGTTAATTCCTGCTATAGAATTTAAGCATTATAATGCTGATCATCAACTAATCAGCATTATAATAGTAAGTTCTATTCCGGATGTCGCTAGTGAGGAACATAATATGGACGCTCAAATTTTTTGGCTAATCACCAACTTGTTCAGAACCAATCACGATAAGGATATATATAATTATTTGCATATAGTAACATGCATTTGAGCTAATATGTTTTTCTACTACGTGCATCACATGGGATTCCTGTGTAACCTGTAAAGGTTAACTTTGAGCTTTGAGGTTTTAGCTACAGGCTAACAATTACTGATAATTACTACTTATTATATTTTGTACAGTAAGTTCAATTATACTTGTTAGAACAATTATCCTATTCTGCATAATCACTTATATAGACACAACCCTGCATTCCATTCGGGAGTAGGCTGCTTGGGTAAACAACCTTCGAGAAAGTGTGTGTGCGCGTGAGTACTTGCACCTACTGCATGTGTTGTCATTCTCAACTTTTTTTTTTAGTTGGAATTGTAAAATTGTAAACATTGATATAAAAAAAAATTGTGATATGACCATTTATTATCAGCGCATGCTTCAAAGCTTACGCAAGAGTGTGGTTGTTCACTAAAGGAGACTGAATACTTTGACCCCAGCGTGTTTTTCGAGACAGCGTGATAAGACGCTACTTCGCAGACACACATGAGTGAAAGCCAAAAAGAACGAAGTGGGGGGGGGGGGGGGGGTGGAAGAAAAAAAAAAAAAAAAAAAACCTGCTACGAGAAGCATGTGTAAGAAAGAAAAGAACAAAGTGAGAGTTAAGGGAATGTAAAGAGAAAATGACAGACGCGAAAAAAAAAAAAAAAAAAAAAAAAAAAAAAAAAGTCTGCATCTGAGACTCTGCCTGTCCGTCAGCACATTCTTGTCCGACAACAAAGCAGCTGTAAAGCCCCGAGAGACAAGGGCATTACCGTTTCCAACACAACTCTGTTTATACAGAGACCGAGTTGCAGACAGAAAATGTGTGGTAGATATACATACATATTATATATATATATATATATATATATATATATATATATATATATATATATATATATATATATATATATATATATATATATATATATATATATATATATATATATGCAGATGGGGTCACCTCAAAAAAGCAAGAAAGAAAAACAAAAAGACAAAGAATAAAAAATTTTTTTTTTTTAAAAATCAAGAAATTAAGAAACGAAGAAAGAAAGAATGAAAGCAAGATAGACAAAAAAAAAAGAAGGACAAAAAGAAAGTCATACAGAAATGGACAAAGAAAAATTAAGAAAGAAAGACAAAGATGAAAAGACAGATAGAAAGATACAAAGAAAAACTGAAAGACAGGAAGGTGGAACAAAAAGACAAAGAAAGAAGCAAAAAAAAGACAAAAATGGAAAGAAAGAAAGATGGAAAGAAATAAAGACAGGAAGACAGCCAGAAAGAAAAAGAAACAGACTGACGCAAATTGAAGGCAAAATATATTGGAAACTGAAGGGGGAAAAAAAAAAAAAAAAAGATACATACTGGAAATAAAACGAGGAAATAAAGACAGAAAAAAAAAAAAACAGTCTAATGAATGAAGTGGTTATACTGTATGGTGATAGAATATTGGTGATAGCATTCTAGATGCTTCCAGTCAGAATTTTATTCTAACATTTACCTCAGACACATGTTGCCAAGAAAAATCTCAGTTAAACTAAAACAACACAGTAGGACAGTAAATAGCATTGATGGCTAACAACTTGTTTGATGCAGTGTTAACTGAGGCTAATGATTAAGGCATTCTCTGTAATCTATCCATTATGCTTTTTTTTGTTGTTGTTGTTTTTTTTTTTACTAAATAGTGTTGCTGCTAAATGTTAATGAAAATTTAATAGAAGTGTCTAGAATGCTAACATTTACTACAAATATGCTGATTTGTCACTAAGAAAAGACTCACTTAAGCCAAGATGACAAAGTAAACAGATTTAGCATTGACCGCTAACCCAAATTCGTCACAAATACCACAAGCGTCCCAGAAAAAGGAATAAAGTTGTCTTGAATGTTAACATTTACCTCGGACATGTTGATAAATTGTTACATTTTTTTAATTGTAACAATATTATATATATATATATATATATATATATATAAAAATAATCTTTGTATTGACCACAGAAACTAATAAAAAATCTGCTAAAATGCTAACAATTACCTCTGATATGACAATTTGCTAAGAAAAGAGTCAGTTAGATTAAAATGAAACTGTAAATAGACTAGGGCTGAAACGATTCCTCAAGTAACTCGAGTAATTCGATTACAAAAAATGATCGAGGCAAAATCTTCCATCTCAAAGCTTCTTTTAATTAATTTGAAAAGCTTGCGTTATGTTTTTGCGCAATTATTTGTTTGGCGTGACAGATTTGTTTTTCACAAATTTTCTGAGCTGCACAAATGTTTTTAAGGTCACAATTACCACAGGCACCCAAGAAAAAGGAATAAAGTTGTATTGAATGCTAACATTTACCTCAAATATGTTGATAAATTGTCAAAAAAAGATGCAGTTAATCTAATAAATAAATAAATAAATAAATTAGACACTGGTAGAAAAATACTGTAAATTGACTTAGCACTGATGACTACCCCGAATTTTCGAAGATCATGTCATTTGAACTCTGATCTGCCAGAAGTGGATTGTTTAGATAAAATAAAACAGCTAAAATGCTAACGTTTACCTCAGATATGCTGATAAATTGCTAAGAAATGACTCAGTTGAGCTGAAATAACAGTGCAAACAGATTTAGCATCGACAGCTAACCAAAATTCAGAAGATCCATATTGAAAAATGACAGAATTTAAACCCTGAGCTGTCAGAAATGTTTTTGAGGTCGCAAATACCACAAAAGTGGATTTACATACAAAATAATATTTGTAGTGACCCTGGAAACAAAATAAAATCTGCTAAAATGCCATGTCAGATATGTTGACAAATTGCTAAGAAAAGACTCAGTTAAGCTAAAATGACATTGCAAACAGATTTAGCATTGACGGCTAACCAAAATTCTGAAGATCCATATCGAGCAACGTCAGAGCTTTAAAATAGGAGCTTCTAGGACTGTTTTTGACGTCACAAATACCACAACAGAGGGTCGGTTAAATGCAATATTTTTGTAAACATGACCACATTTGATCGTAGCATAAGCGAGAGTCAGACAGTGGTAAGAGAAATATGACAGTGATCAAAGCACAAGACAAAAACAGTTTCATCTGTTCGCTTCCCACAGTGGAGGAGGAACACACACACACACACCCTTAAATGACTTTGGCTAGAATATGAAAGGCTCAATATACAGCTGCTGCCACGAAGCGGGAAAAAGCCCAGACACGGCGCTTTCAACGTTTTCGCCCCGCTCTCTGCAGTCTGACTCTTCAGACCAACCCAAACGCTCATTATGCTCTTAATTTAGCACCACGTAACTTAAGAAAACTTCGAGGAAACATTTTTTTTGGGCTGCGTAATTCTGGCTTTACATTGGATGGAGCTATACATTATACACATATAATTAAAGTTTATAACATGATAATCGTTTAACCTTCGAAAGCAAGAATATCATATTGAAAAGAACAAGTTATGTTTAGCTTTATTTTTAATGGGCATCATTTTAATTCAGAATGACAGGCTAATCTGCTGTTTTTATTCTTAATTTTCACATTCTCAAACCACAGCTATTCCGTTTATAGCGTATTGGCTTGGGGCATTCACTGTAATGCACAACATCCAGTACAATCCCATAATACGAAGCAGTAGGTCACTATACATAGCACAACTTATGTACTTTGCATTTGGAATGAGAATGACACAATCGTAGGGCACCGTTTTAGATCAACATTTGTTCAATGAAGAAAACGATCAAATAATGCCACGAAAAAGCCTATAAAAATGGCTATATCTGAACGAAATTAAATGAATTTCTGCTGAAGTTGCTAATCGCCATCAGACCCACAACCTGTTTATGTGGGAGGTTGTCTAAAGATATGTTCAACCTACGGGTCAATAAAAGCAATAGGTAGCAACATTTTACTAAAAATAAGCTGAATAATCATATATTTGGTTTGTTGTAAACTTATTTTAAGAAATTATAGATAGTTTGGCTAGATTTAAGAATATTTCGCTTGATAAAATGCAAAACATTTTTGCAGTGATGAAACTAATCTAGTTAAATTTATTTAAAATTCTTAATGTTTAGCTAATTTTTTATAATTTCTTAAATGTAACTTTCTCAGTTTAATGACAGAAGACTAAAGAATTTACACTTAATGAGCAAAATCTATCTTGAAAGAAGCTTAATAATCTTATATTTGGCTCGTTGCGGCATTAAGAAACTTTAGATAAATGTGACAAGATTCAGAATATTTTCAATTGAAGATATAGATTTTTTTTACAGTGCATGCATTTCATTAACAGCAGAAAGAGAATAAAGCAGCAGCACAAGCATAAACTTTGTACGTGGTAAATACATAAATACTTTTCAGTTCCAAACAAGCAGCTCGAATGATTCCTCAGACCATTCTATACATTTGATGTCTGCTTCGTTAAATTTCCTGGTGATTTCATCACATCTCGTCATACATGGCACAATCAATAAATATGTCGAAAGAGTATAAAGAAAAGTAGCAAAAGAGATTGATAGTGTCTCAGGTGAGTGTTAACAGCTAGTTGAAACTATATCAGTTTACTACATCCTCCTATGGGAGAGTTTTTAAAGAACATAAGATGTCAAATTTGGTAACCATGCAAAAGAAAAAGAAAAAAAAAAAAAAATAGAAGACACACACACACCACACAATGTATATACCCCACAGTCAAGTCTAAGGTGATTATATTCTAAACAATTTTACAAATAAAACACAATGCCCATAATGTTTTCCGATATCAAGTTGTTTTCTTTACAAAATTAGCCAAATGGGAAAACTTCCTGATGAGCTTAGAAACAGGAAGTCCTGATTTCCTTGCTACGAGTTACATATGGCCGTGTCGAAGTGCCACGTCTTACATCTTCCACTCTCAGTCTCTCTGCGTCTGTGATCTTTACGGATGGAAATCAAAGTCAGATGCAGACAGTGTCTGTCTCAACCCAGCTCTGCTAAATCGACTATTGACGTTATTGAGCACCAAACTAGAAAGAAAGAAGTGTGAGACCAAATTCCTGCATAACTAATTATCATGTTCAAATAATGACCTCACTCTCATATTGTTTACAAAAGTATAAATTTACAATGCTTAAAAAATAAATAAATAAATAAATAAAAAACACTAATGGATAAGAATGATTTAAACCATTACAGCATAATCCCTTGCTAATTCCAATCTCATAACTAATTATATAAGTATAAGTAATATTACAATCAATTTATCTTTAATTATTTAACAATTCATCATTTAAAACATTTGCCATTGTTGGATATGTTTTAGCTTTTCAATTAGCTTTGCACAGCTAGCAGAAGAAAAAGCTGTAACTCCACAAAAAGTATGATAAAAGGTAAAAATACATGTGTTGAACCTGAACTTCTCACTCTGTGTTCAAACAAAAGGTCACAAGCACATTACACCAAAACATTACTCCAAAAAAATAACAAAAGACTAACTAAAAATGGGACAATATGGAAATATCTTCAATACAATTATAAATGCTGACCTGAAATAATACTTGAGGAACAGTTTAACTTTTGCTATAATTACCTAGAAACGTCTTGTGTACCAACTCGAACAATTATCAGAAAATCTATAGTAATAATTATTTTCAACTTTTAAGACATACCGTCTGCTTTTTAACTTTGGCTAGCAAAATTACAGTAGATTAGCTGCCTTAGCTGTTAGCACAACATTGCTTGATTAGTGAGTTTTTTAGCCAAATGTATAGCGATAAAGCCAAGATCGTAGATGTAATTATTATTACGGTTAAGCAAAAGGTTACACATACACAAACTAACATTACAGTAAGAAAAGAATAATAAAAGTTGAATAAAATCTGGTGTAAAATAGAAATATGTTTGACATAAAATACTGTTATATATGCTAGCCGGAGGGAAGTATTTTATCACGGACTGCTTGTGCTGACTAGCTGAAAATGTAACTATCAAAATACCAACACAATTTCACTTATCTTTATTTTCAACATATGCTTAACTTTTTTTTTTTTCAAATTAAGTTCGCTCACAACATGGTTAATTTTCGCTGTTAAGATTTTTAGGCTAACATGTTGCTATGTACACTATTATAGACTCTTTTGTTTTGTCTTGGTGTTCAAGCTAAATGTCGCAGATTAAGCAGGAAGGCAACACATGTTGCTTAATTAATAATTTTCTAAATGTTTTCTTAATAATTGACTTTGATGTGTCTGCTGCTTTCAATCAATGCAAAACTGACACTGACATTATGTTGAAAACTTGTTATAAAATAGTAATTACGCCTGATAGAGAAATAGGAGAAATCAAGGGTTAGCACTGAAATCCGACTCGGGGTTAACTAGCAGAGGGAGAGAAATACGAGCTACTAGGAGAATCAGGTGCATTTCGGGCGCGTCATCTAGCCACAGGTAAAACAAGTCGGCGCACACAGATGAGTCAGGCCTCCTCCACAATGCTTTTATGACTGTGTGTCATCACACACACACCGCCCAGGCCTACGCCGGCTAATGAAATATCACTTGTTTATACAAGGGACTTCAAACATGTGCGCGCGCACACACACACACACACACATGCACACACACGCAGTGTTTGACAGATTAGTGACTCAAGCCAGTCTGGAGCGCAGAGGATGAAAGCTAGGGAAGAAAAAAAAAAAAAAAAAAAAAAAGGTAGGTTGATTCATCGTCATTATATCACAAATGAGCTAATGAAACTAAGTCAGGTCATGTGCTGTGTTTCCCACCTGGCAGTGCAATTCGTTAAACACTTTAATTAAGCACACTAATTATCGGTCTAACTGTAGCAATTTTTCTTGCTTAGAAATTAATTAAAGCCTATGCATTTTACGAGGTGTTTATTAATAATGATTCAGTTCTATGACATATTCTCACGACAAAACATTTTAACCATAATAAGGTATAATTACACCTATGAATTATACTTTGTGTGAACTAAATAACTGTTGAATTTGACAACCAGCAAAATTCTCTTTTTAAAAAAATGGTCTGAAATTCGAAAAAAAAAAAAAAAAAAAAAAAAAAAAAAGTCTACAACAAAGCATCAACTTTAATGCTCCATCTAATTTTAATGCTAATTAGGCAAGGAGCTTAGTATATCAATAAAGTGCAATCAAGGTTTTTTTTTTTTTTTTTTAATATAGAATGTATAGTAAAGAATTTATACTAAGGGTTTATTTACCGGCTATACAATTCAGGAGTATAGAAAGAGACTGCAGCTGGTAAATTAAGCAGTTATTTATTATAATGCAAATTCTCAGGCAGCAAGGGGTCAAGAGGCAAAATGTTGCTTTTGCATTTGCGCCGAGTTCAAAGGCAGCGAACATGGCACGGTTTGTTTGCTCTGGCCCTGATGCTACACTAAGGGCTGGACCTGGAAGGGGGGGAAAAAAAAAAAAAAAAAAGTTTCCAAACGTCTGATTCCCAAAACCATTTTTGGTGATAGAGCTCATTCTGTCGATATGATATTTGAATGACTAGGTCGTTATCTGACTGCAGCAAGTCAAAATAGTGGGGGGGGGGGGGAATAAATAAATAAACTTTAACCAGAGACTAGGCACCAAACACATTATTTCCTTACAGGACCTCGTGTATCATGCGAGTTTAACGGGAAAAAAAATTTCCTTGGGATTTCGAACTGGGGTTCATCTCCAAACTGTAAAAAAATAAATAAATAAATAAATAAAAAATTTTAAAACAATGTGTGTGTCTTGTGTCTATACAAGTCAAATAAAATTTACAATTGCATAACAAGTAAATCCTCATCCTTTTACGCAACTAAAGATGTTTGTTCCAAACAACACAAACCCAAACCTAATAAAGTTTAGTAAAATGTGCCTTTTCTTCCATGTAGAAGGAAGTGATGGGAAAAGGCTACTTCTCCCACGTGAAAAAAAGTGAAAATCCTGCATCTCCTGTAGCACTGTTAACATTCAGCAGTACAGCCAAACACCGACGGATTTTAACAGCTTTTTTTTTCAGACCTTTATAGAAGTTTATACGAAGCTTATCCGGCATAAGAAACACCACACAAAGTTGTGTGTGGATCGAGCGGCTCACTGTGGCAACACCTTGACGGAAGCAATCAAAAGTATAGTCAAGTATAGTTAAGTTTTCGATTCAGAATCAAGTTAAACTTCTTAAATAATTTAAGTAAACTTGCAAATGTTAAACAGTCTAAAATTGATGATTTCTTTAATAACCCTAGCTTTTTGCAATAAATAGAGACCACTTGCACCTTTGACAAATACTCGTGTTTTATGAGAGTATCACTTCTTCGTCCTTCATTTATGAAGTGATTAGTGGAGAAAATTGCCAGGCAAAAAGATTCTTACTTGACACTGGCATGGCATTTAAACAAATCAACATTGTGTTTACTACATTACATTATAGTGTTTACTAAAGACTTTTAGTAGTTTTAAATCTTGTAAGAAATATGGCTGCTTGAGACAAATCAGACATTAAACATCAGGGCTGATGAATCAAAGACACTGGGTGTAAAATAGCTCCATTGTAGCGGACAAGCCGGAATCAGCAGCAGCGTTTTTGGTTTGAAGCGTTTTTGCATTGATCCTCTATCCAGCAAGTCATGGGATGATTCGGCTCAGCTCAGTTTCTATAGAAAAGCACATTGTGATCCTTATAAAGTTTTAAATTAATGTTACCAGTATTATTCACGCCATTTTTGTTGCATTTTTTTTTAAAGAAAATTAAACTTCAAAGCTTTTCTGATGTGTTGTGCTTGTGAATGTTCCAACTGTCACCTCGGCAAAACTAACTCCCACTACACATCATGGAAATATCAGATATTTTTTAAGCGACTGATATGAGGAAATATCATATCACATCACAATACACAATCTGCTGTTGGGGGTTAAAGTGTGAATGCAGCATTGGCACTGAAAAAGCTCTGCTCATCAATTTTTAATATGGATAAAAATGATGAACAGAAATACAAACCAAACAAATAAGCACTCATAGAAAAAGGTCCTCTTTAATTCTGTTATGCACTGATTAGAACCTTTAAATGATTGTTAGTTTGAGAGTTATTAGAGGTTTGGTCCTTGATTTAAATCTGGAACTTTTTTCCCCCTCACACATCTGTACCAGGTGTTCAGCGTTCCTGGAGCCATGGTTCAGATGTGGAAGAAGAAAAAACATGGACTGTCTTAAGAGCAGACCAAAAAAAATCTTTAATTTAAAAAAAAAAAAAAAAAAAAAACGACAAATCTCAATTCCAATTAATTCCAGCACAGACAAGAGGCCATGAAAGTTAACAATCCGAGACCAGCGCGATGTTTAACGGTGTCTGAAGCCAGAGCGAACCTAAACGTCTGCGGCTTTTCCCGACGTAAAGCCGCAGCCTCCTGGTTCGAAGCCAGCACCAAACTGTCCGTGCTAAATACATACACAACTAGACTAAATATCGCGACCGCTAAAACTCCTTATCCTGCTCCGTACGCGGCGTGCCACCTCCACGCCACGCCGAACAAACACTGATGACCGCATGCCAGTTTGATGAATATGACCTACACTCATAACAATCCTACTCTTAAATCACACGCTGGTGAAATCTGGGTGTAGCCTGTCATGAATATATAAAGGCAAAAAAAAAAAAAAAAAAAAAACCTACATTTTTCATTCTTCTCATTCAGACCACATGAGGTCAAGGCAAAAAAGCAGAGAGGCTGCCTAAGCAAAGAATGCCGAAATGTGCGACGGCTCCAAAGTGGATCTTTCACAGACCAGCAAATGCAGGGTTGCTTCGAGGCATGCAATTAGACCATATTTCACAAACGTCCGCCAGCTCCTGACGATTGGCCGACGCAGACCGAAGCACTGAAGATAATCATGGTTCTAAAAAGGCTTCTAAAACTGAATCTAAAAATCTAAAAACTGCTCGAGGCTCCGCTGTGCCCGAAAGTTGTGCAACGCGCATGCATTCCACATTTCCCTACAAGTCCGTAGAGTAGAACTTCAAAAGTCAGCTACTCCAATGGAAAATTTACACATCACTTATACCCTTCATACTTTATTCACTTGAACATAGTGGACAATCGCGCTATTACTACTTCTGCATACCGACAAGCAAAAAGCTATTATTTTTATTGTCACCGTTTTTGTCATTTAGCTGTGAAAGAAAACCTAAAAACCCGTTATATACCTTGAAGTCAGGTTCTCACCTTTAGGACACCTTCATCACCTTAAGCTTAAGACCACTAATCATGCTTTCACCAAAACCAAGATGCGGCTCTCTAAGAAGTTCAGACCGATTTCTATGAAATTCTGAAGCTTGACGTTCAAAGTTTTACACTCATAACAGCCTGAGGGGGAAGATGTTCTCAGAAAAACGCTCCATAAATCACTAATAGACGTCTTGAAAATTTCACTTGAATGACTTTGGTGCACAGTTTCTCATGATAATAACTTTAAATTTAATAAAAGAGTTTCTGCAGCAGGTTCAAACTCAGACCACCACATCAAATATGGTCATGTGATCATGCTTACTTATTGATTTCCTATTATGCGACCCAAGATGCTCAAAGAAACTTAGTCATACAATCATGCATTCGTTTGATTCTATGAAAACAAAACACTGCATGATCGCGGAATACTGGAATGTAATGCGGTTTTATATTTGTAGCAATTTCTTTAATCAGCCATCACGATGGAGAATTTTCGTTCCCCTGCTAATGTAGCAAGTAAGTTGTTTGGAGATTCCCATCTGGAAGAGATGTCTATCTGAAGGAGTGCAAAGTGATCAAATGACTAGATTTTGCCTAAAAGATGCAAGTCACTTGGACAGACGATAACGTTCACAACTAAAGATGGAGACGTACAGGCATGACCACTTTGCCTACTTCCAACTTCTAAAGTGCTCTACAGGGATTCGGATAACTACTGTACAATAACCAATAATGCAAAGTTGAAATGGAGGACTATCAGCATTTATTTTGATGCCACACTAGACGCTGCCAAAAGAGAAAGCGTGGAGGACGGTGCGAATTTGCTAGATCTTCCTGAATGCGCTGAAGTAATTATTATGTGTAGGCAAGGAGACCAAAATCAATCTACAATTACAGTAATCTAAAACCTGACACATCCTGAGCTCATCCAGCTTTAGAGAGAGACAAATTACATTAAACGGTCATTTTTCCTGACTTTGTCATAACCACAGGCACAACAAGAATGGAATAAATCAATGGGATAAAACTATAAGCAATAAGCAGTTTGTTCAATGACAAAACTGTTTAAAAACAATGTGTAAAGTTTGCACCAAATTCTGAAAACTGAAATTCAAATGAAGAGAATACTCAGACAAAATTAGTTTTCAATGTCAATATTTTAAGTAAAATTAGAAAATATCACCTGCCAGCATTTTGAGATCAAGTTTGCATTTAAGTCACGGGTAGCAATAAACTGCCATGTAACGAACAGTAAAATGTTAATAATCTAGCATAAAGAAGAACGCACTTTAAAGAATTCTTGCTCTTCTTTCTGTAAACTGTTTAAACTTATGTACAGTGTAAAATAACTGTAGCTACAAAATACTGAAGTTTTGCACAGAATGTCCCAAGGTGTTCAAAAAACAAAAGGAAAAAAACCCACCACAAATATATATAAACTCAAGCTTATAATTAAGTTGTTCTTCAAATTAGTACTTTTCTACTTTAGCAAAAGTTCATTATCTTACAATACTAGTGTATGTATATAATATGTACATCAGTATTGTAGCACTAGCACGGTCGTCATAGAAGGAGAACAAAAGAATTAAGTGCATAGAAAGAAACAAATCTAAAGAAATCAATCATGGAAAACTGAGACTTTGAGACAACAAGCACAAGTAAGTTAAATAAGATAAAGTTAAATAGTTAGCAAAAATCTGTAAACTTAAATATAACTGAATAATGAGGAGTAGATGGTCACATTGCCAATAAAATATTGATATTCCACTTTCAAAGGAGACAAATCAACCACTTTGGCCCTAAATAATAGTGAGTCAAATCTGAACATTCCCAGGAATAACTATTTCAAATTCTGAACAGGATATGCTAATTTAAAACTGTGTTTTGTAAGATGAAATATTATATTTAAAGTACAACAAAACCTACAACTCATGATTAAATTGAACTCTCAAGTAGGAATGTTTCACACGACTTTAAGTTAAAGATCTAGCGGAAACCAAAGAAAGAAAACTTCCAGATAAGAGCTTTAAACTTTCTGATCAAAAATATTTCACTATGATGTTTGAAACTGAAATATAAGACAATTAGGATGAAATGGATAATAGAATAAGCAGTGATGGTATCCAAATAAAGCTAGAAGTCTACTAGCTAAAGAAAATAGCTACCAAATGTATACTCTGTAAACTTTACAAACTTTAAGTAACCAAATACAAAATACAGCAGCAATGAAACCCAACAAAATCGCCAGCCTTTTAGCACATTTTAAACTCTAAACTTTGTAATAAATTTGCAGAAAGGAAAGCTTAAAGAGTGCATAAAAACTAGCTACAAATTTTGGACCAGTAAAATTGGAATATTGTAGCAAGTAGATTAAAACCATAGAATTTTTTTTTTTGGAGTATAAAGAAAGCTACACAGCAAATAAAAAAAATACTGAAAGATTTGTCTATTTTGTTAGACAGAAGTATTAAAGAAATCAGTATTCCATTAGCCATCAGTATCCAACATACAAGTTTTTTGCACTAATTTTTTATAGAAGCCAACTGAAGCACCAACTAAACAGTGAGCAAAAACTAAGACCCCCAAATGATTATCTTGTAACATTTTAGCTATACATTCCTGAGTCTCGTGTGGAGTAAAAACAGAGATTTCAAAAGATACGCAATCATGGAAGGACCTTAGAAACGATTCCAAATGCAAAGAAAGCAACCAACATCTAAAGAAAGGCGATCAATAATCTAAACTCCCCAAACAATCAACAATGAAATGTTGTCCAATTTATAATTACAGAAGAATGACAGGGTTCAGATAAGAGATTTGGCTAAAAATGAATTTAAAAAAATAAATAAAAAAAAAGCCTACAGAAAACCACACAGTAACCCAACACCCGCTTAAAACTTAAATGCTGTAAACTTTTTTTGAACTTGTGACAGAAAATCAAATTTATGCAGAAATTAGGAAAAATGAAATGTTATGTGGGCAGCACAGTGGTGTAGTGGTTAGCACTGTCGCCTTGCACCTCCAGGGTCCGGGTTCGATTCCTGGCCAGACTCGTTTCCCGTCTCTGTGTGCATGGAGTTTGCATGTTCTCCACGTGCTTGCTGAGTTTCTTCCGGGTACTCCGGTTTCCTCCCACAATCCAAAGATATGCAAGTTAGGCTAATTGGCGTTCCCAAATTGCCAGTAGTGTGTGATTAAGTGTGTGTGTGCCTTGCAATGGATTGGCACCCTGTCCAGGGTGTACCATGCCTCAAGCCTCCTGTGATAGGTTCCAGGTCCCCGTGACCCTGAATACAGGATTAAGCGATATAGATGAGTGTGAGAGTGAAATGTTATGTACAAACTGCGCATCGTCCTTAAACTAGGTAATAA
Source organism: Channallabes apus (assembly GCA_030522415.1). NCBI lineage: Eukaryota > Metazoa > Chordata > Actinopteri > Siluriformes > Clariidae > Channallabes > Channallabes apus. Next base: position 31,755,876 of record CM060122.1, read on the forward strand.
TGTACATTTTTGGTACATTTTGAAGCTGTAAACTTGCGGCAAAGAAACGAAGTTAAAAATCCATTAGGACCTGAGAAATGTTTTCTAATCTGTCAAAACGGAAGTATAAAAGAGAGAATTAAAAATAGAAATAGTTTATGGAGCATGGATGGACTTTAGAAATAATTTTAACTGAACTCTCCAACCTAAAATGATCTAAAACATGCTAGTAACTTAGGAGCTGGAAACTTCTGTGAACTTGTATTTAACTGTGTTTAACTTCATTCACTTCAAGACATTTTGATGCGTCACTAATGATAAATGAAAGGGTTCAAGTTTTGAATGAAAGGAGGTTTCTTTTGGGAATTGAGGGAGGTCAAAAGATTTTTTTTTTTTACATGTATGGACAAGATGCTAAGTGTAGAAAAAAAGATACAAAGTCAAGTAAAACAAGCCAATAGCTTAGAAGGTGTAAAGTTTTTAAAAACAGGACACAGTTAAACAGCGATGAGGAACAGTAAAGTTTTTAAATGCATGTTCACAGAAGCGTAAAATAGTTCAGACAGGTGTTTTGAATTCATTTTTAAGCCATGGAAGAACAGCAGCAAGAATTTGACACAACCAGAACCTAGCTAAGGTAAAGTTCCAGCAGCTGTAAACTTTGTGTAAACTTGTACTTAGAAACAACCAAGAATTTAAAAATCTAAAACCAGGAACACGGAACGCATTTCTCCGAATACAAGTTCAGATAGATGTGTTGGGGTGGGGGGGGACGTTTTGTAGTTTGGAGACACATCAGAGGATTTTAAGTGGACAGAAAACAACCTAAGCTACACAGTTCCCTCCAACTATCTTAGTTGTAAACTTTTCTGAACTTGTAGCAAAGTGGGAAACTTGTACTGGAATCAGGAGCAGGAAAATGTTTCAAATCTCAGTGCTTGTATGGAAGGAAGGAGGTTTTGGAGAAAAGCAAGCACACGAGGCTTCACAAGTTGAAACACACACACACACACTGCCAAATTGAAGAAGAAGAAGCAGCAGTAGTAGTAGTTGTAAAAAGTTTCCTATTTCATTCTAGTGTTTTCTAAACACTGTAAAGGCTTTGTAGTGAGAAACAAAGTAACCAAGTGAGTGAGAAGAAAAAGCCTGCGCGGCTGTTCAGAAGTGAATCAAACACACACACACACAGAGAGAGAGAAAGCAGGAGCGGGAACTCGGAAGGGAGAACCAGAGCATGCTGTGCTCGAGTACGCACTTGTACGATCTCTCCCTCGGCGCTGATGGTGGCTCCGGCCCGGGAGAAGCGGCCCTGCAGCCCGGTCGTGTAGGTGGTGTAATCCCCGTTCGAGCTCGACTCGAACAGCACGACCTCCACGAAGGCCGTGTCCTTAGCCGAGGCGGTGAGAAAGAAGCAAAGAAAAATCTCCAGCACGGTGAACACCCGGTCCTTTCCTCCTGATCGCGATCTTCTCGTGGAGAAAAACACCACCAGGACCATCACGACCACCATCATCATCATCATCATCATCAACAGCATGATCATCATGATCATCACCATCCTTAACATCATCATCATCATCTCGCCGGATGGATCGGTGCAAAGCGCGACATAATTTCCCAAATGTATCTTTCTCTCCCCCCCGCCTTTAATGTTTCTTTTGAAGTTGAAACAAGTGGAGGAATCTCACGCAGAAACACGGACTTCTCTCTCTTTAAAGCCCAGTTTCGCAGCTGCAGCACTGACACACGCGTTACATTGCTTCCCTTCTCTCCTCTTCACTTCTTTCCTCTCCTGCCGCTCGCACATTTTCCCCTTTTTTTTCCCCTCTTCCTCTCTTTTTCTTTTGATCTCCAACCACGTGATGTTGTAATATATATATATATATATTTTTTTTGTCCCAAACCTTTTTATCCCCGCCCACAAAATCTTCCTGACCCGCTTCGTTCCTCCGTCTTAAGGTGGAGCCGCAGAGTTCTGTTCCGCACGTGTTCAGTTGGTACGAACACTTCAGTAAATAAATAATACGCCTCGTTTTATTTGTTATGAATTTTTTTTTTTAACAACAAACTAAGCCGCACAAAAACATCAACGAATACGGGAGAAATCCGTTGGAAATAAAATCCACTTCTTTTATGCAAACTTGGAAAAGTTCATAGAGATCTGGACCACCTTAAAAAAGAAAAAAAAAGAACATGTGTCTTGTTTGTTATAAATTATAATATATGCTTGTTTTCTGATTTTCATTTTCTTTAAATATATATATTTTTTAATATTTAAAGTGTAAAGATTGTTTCTGTATAGCTATAAACGCTGTGTACTGGTTTTATAATAAAAATAAAAACCAAAATAAATTATTGATATTAATTTGTAATAATAATAATAATAATAATAATAAATTATAAGCTGTACAAAAACAATCTTTATAAGTCCAAGTGAATTGTAAACAATAAAAAGACACAGTACAAAACCATAAATTGTAATTTGTAACAGCATGAGAAATAATAATAAAACATATTTTAAAATAAAAAATACAAAATTCTTACAAAATAAAAACAATTAATAAAAGATTATTTAAAGAAAAAAGAAAACCAATGACATAAACCATAAATTGCAATAATAAGAAGAAGAATAAGCTGAATAATAAGAATAAGAATATAAACAAAAACAACAACAATAATAATAATAATAATAATAATAACAACAATAATAATAATAATAATAATAATAATATCAACATAAACAAGACTACTACTAATAATAATACTTATTATTATTATACTTATTATTATTATTCATTCATTCATTCATTTTCTGTACCGCTTTATCCTTATATACAAGGTCGCGGGGGGCCTGGAGCCTATCCCAGGAAATTTAGGGCACAAGGCGGGGTACACCCTGGACAAGGTGCCAATCCATCGCAGGGCACACACACATACTCACATACACACACTCATTCACACACTACGGGCAATTTGGAATGTCAATTAACCTAACCTACATGTCTTTGGACTGTGGGAGGAAACCGGAGTACCCGGAGGAAACCCACCAAGCACGGGGAGAACATGCAAACTCCATGCACACAGAGACGGGAATCGAGCCTGCCCCGGGAATCGAACCCGGACCCTGGCGGTGCAAGGCGACAGTGCTAACCACTACACCACCGTGCCGCCTATTATTATTATTATTATTAACATTTCCTGCCTAAATGATTATCTAATACTTGATATGAAAACATAATTTATATTCAACATGTTTGATTTTTTTTTTTATTATTGTTGTAAACTGGTGGCACGGTGATGGTTAGCACTGTCACCTCTAGGTTCTGGGTTCGATTCCCATCTTGGGTTTGTGTGCATGGATTTTGCATGTTCTCCCTGTTCTTGGTGGGTTTCCTCCGTGTACTCCTGTTTCCTCCCACAGGTCAAAAACATGCAGTTCAGGTTAATCAGCGTTCCCAAATTGCCCGTAGTGTGTGAATGAGTGTGTGGTGTGTGCATGTGTGCCCTGTGATGGATTGCACCATGTACAGGGTGTATCCTGCCTCGTGCCCTAAGCCTCCTGGGATAGGCTCCATGCCCTCTGAACAAGATAAGTGGTACAGAAGAACTTAATTACAATTTATTAGAACTACACGCAAATATATATTACAGTATGTATTGTTATTTATATATAATGAACTATATTATGTAAGAAATAAATCATGCTCATGACTCATGCTGTTATAAAAAGACTTGATGAAGCAGAATTACTATTACTGTTGTTTTCCTTTGGAACATTTATGAATCAGGTTCCTGCTCCCAGCAGTCATTTCCTCACCAGTCTCTTGTTTATATTTCTCTCTTTTGAAGTTATTAAAACAAAAATACAGCTTGTTGTATATGAACATTTGCTTTCACTGATTAAAAACAACATAATTTTTTTTTTATCTGTTTATGTGGAGCATCCACTGTACAAGTCATGATCTAAGCTATTACAACTTATAAAGGGTGTTCAAGTCAAACTGGGACTTTTGATTGCACAAAATAACAACAGTTATAAACCTCCTTTTATTTCTCTATACAATCCCCTGCTACACTAATGCACTTACTGTATCCAAGAGTTTCGTTCGTGCTTGTGTACCATTAAGGTAGAGTTTCCTCAGTACACCAGAGTGTGGGTTGGACTGTCTGCTTCATGTCTGAAACCCTGGGCAGGAACTCCTTTAATGTCCCATTCCTTTAATGCAAAAAAAGCCTTGTTTGATCATCAAAGGCATTCTTTTTCTGCAGGACAACGGATGACCTCATACTGCCTCCCGCACCACTTGCACGTTACAGGAACTCGGCTGGGAGTTGTTGCCACGTCCGCCGTACAATTCTGGTCCCGCTCCAAGCCATTTGCACATGTTTGGACCATTAAAGGCGTCCCTGGGTTGGCTAAACTGTTGAGTGTGGACTCTTGTGCATTACAATGCATCGGTGCCCTGGATGCCAACCCAGTGCAGCTTAAAAAATAATGGTGAGGGGAAAACCTGAGTACAATTCCCTTTTGGCCGGAATGCCTCTTTAACCTAATTTCCTCAACAACAAATAAGGACATTTTAGCAACAAAAAAAGGACAGTTTAACTGTATTTCATGTATATGTATATTACATACATATCATCATAGTTGTCAGTTGTGGGAACCAAAGAACACAATCGGCGTATTATGAATGCCCTTTATTGATCCTGTGGATGCTGGTGCTGCGTGGGGTGGATTTGGCATGGAGTAAAAACCACACACTCACTATAGATTAATTCAGCATAAAGGAACCATGGTGAGCACTGACAGCGAGACAAACATATTTGTTCTTGGGAATAAAGACGGTCTTTTTTCTCTAAAGGGACAAACGGTCATTACTGGTGTGTAGGATAGGGGTCAAATGATTTCTCACACTCTCCTTTTATATATACACGTCATAAGTCCGGGCCTACCTCCGACTTCAGTGTTTTTTCTTCATTTTATTATATTCAACGTTGTCCATTAACACTGAAGGCATTCGAACCATAAAAGAACATGTATGGTATTATGTACTAAACAAAGCAAAATGTGTTTTATATTTTACACTGCCCAAAGTACCTACATTTAGTTTGGATGACAACTCATTGACAGCTCATTTGATGATGCTCAAGGCATTCTCTAATCAGATTCACGATGTAGTCACCTACAATAGTTTTCAGTTCATAGATGTGCCTTGTCGAGAGGTAATCGGTAACATTTCTGTTCTTCTTAATGTGCTATAGACCATCAGTTGTCTTGTGCAGAAGAAGGGTTGGTACACAGTCAATAGTCCTATTAGTGCTACTACAACTACTGTGCATATTATGGCATGAAACACTGAGTTAAGTAAAGAGAAAAGACAGTCTGTCATTACTTTAAGAAAAGAAGGTCAGTCAATCTGAAAAATGTCAAGAACTTTGAATGTATACTACATCATACCATCATTTTGTTTTCCAACAGGACAATGAGCCCAAACACACTTCTAGGTAATATAAGAGATATTTGTCCATGAAGAAGATTGATGGAGTGCAGATGACCTGGCCTCCACAGTTTCTGACCTAAATCCAGGTGAGATGGTTTGGGATGAGACGGACTGGAGAGTAAAGGAAAAGCAGCCAACAACTCCTTCACCATTCCAGGTGGCGACCTCATGAGTCTGAGAGAACGCCAAGAGTGTGCAAAGCAGTCATCAAAGCAAAGCGTGGCTACTTTGAAGAATCGCAAAAAGAAACATATTCTGGGTTATTTAATATAATTTTTGCTGACTACATATTGTAATTCTACATTTGTTCTGTCATAATTACAGTGTCTTCAGTATTAACATACAATGTTGAAAACAATAAAAAAATAAAATAAAGAAAAAACATTGAATAAGAAGCTGTGTTCAACTCTGATTCTTTGTTAATGTACAGTATATTCAAAGATATAAAGCACAAGGAATAATCATTCAATCCATTATGGCAGATTTCAAGCATATCACCAGTGTTGGGGGATGTTACTTTTTAAAGTAACTAATTACATTTTCTTTAAAAAGGAATCAGTTACATTACAGTGTTACTTTCTAATAAAAGTAACTTGTTAGAGTACTTTTCCATTGCAGAAAATGAAAACTCCTTTGTGATGTTGTTTTAGTCAAGACCTTTATTCTTATTCTACCATCATCACTCAGCGAAGTTTGGCCCATAATCTGTTAATTACTAATACCCCTATCTCACCTACTAATACCCCTATCTCACCTACTAATACCCCTATCTCACCTACTAATACCCCTATCTCACCTACTAATACCCCTATCTCACTTACTAATAGCCCTATCTCACCTACTAATACCCCTATCTCACCTACTAATACCCCTATCTCACCTACTAATAGCCCTATCTCACCTACTAATACCCCTATCTCACCTACTAATACCCCTATCTCACCTACTAATACCCCTATCTCACTTACTAATACCCCTATCTCACCTACTAATAGCCCTATCTCACCTACTAATACCCCTATCTCACCTACTAATACCCCTATCTCACCTACTAATACCCCTATCTCACCTACTAATAGCCCTATCTCACCTACTAATACCCCTATCTCACCTACTAATACCCCTATCTCACCTACTAATACCCCTATCTCACTTACTAATACCCCTATCTCACCTACTAATAGCCCTATCTCACCTACTAATACCCCTATCTCACCTACTAATACCCCTATCTCACCTACTAATACCCCTCTCTCACCTACTAATACCCCTATCTCACCTACTAATACCCCATCTCACCCACTAATCCCCCTCTCTCACCTACTAATCCCCCTATCTCACCTACTAATACCCCTATCTCACCTACTAATACCCCTATCTCACCTACTAATACCCCTATCTCACCTACTAATACCCCTATCTCACCTACTAATACCCCTATCTCACCTACTAATACCCCTCTTTCACCTACTAATACCCCATCTCACCTACTAATACCCCCATCTCACCTACTAATACCCCTCTCTCACCTACTAATACCCCTATCTCACCTACTAATACCCCTCTCTCACCTACTAATACCCCTATCTCACCTACTAATACCCCTCTCTCACCTACTAATACCCCTATCTCACCTACTAATACCCTTCTCTCACCTACTAATACCCCTATCTCACCTACTAATACCCCTCTCTCACCTACTAATACCCCTATCTCACCTACTAATACCCCTATCTCACCTACTAATACCCCCATCTCACCTACTAATACCCCTATCTCACCTACTAATACCCCTATCTCACCTACTAATACCCCTATCTCACCTACTAATACCCCTATCTCACCTACTAATACCCCTATCTCACCTACTAATACCCCTATCTCACCTACTAATACCCCTATCTCACCTACTAATACCCCTATCTCACCTACGCGGTTTCGCTGTGATTACGCTGTGATTAGGTTTCCATCTTTCCGCACGTAGGTCCTCACATAGTCAAACCGCATAGGCGAGATAGGGGTAAAACAGCAGGAATAACAGAGAGGGGCGGGTTATCGGGGGCGGGGCTTGTCGGACGACTTTCACGCACACACTAAGGGATTGGGAATGACTGCTGTCTGGCTCACGGATTACATAAATTGTCTGAATAACGGATTACATTTTTGAAAAAAGAACTAAATAACTGAGTACTTAAATAGCGGACCTACCATGTTGGATTACTCGTAACGTCAAAAAAGTAATCCAAGTACTCTAACCCGTTTCTTTGTACTGCGTTACACCCAACACTGCATATCACTGTATCTGATTTAAAGATTTACATTTTCAAAGACGTGTTTTCTGGCTGATATTTGCTTAGATGCTTTTTTGATGACACTTGATGTGGGCAGATATGGAAATCTGCATCAGACTAAATGTTTATTTTCATGCAAATATTCACCTCAAGTGACACAGCGTGACTTCCTGTCATTGAAACAGTGCATGTAACATACAAAACTTTTGCTTCGCTTAAACATTTTACTGCGACTAAGAGTCTCATCACCGTATTGTGCTTGAAGTTTTCTGTAGGACAATGATCTAAAGGACAACAGCAAGTCCACTTCTGAATGGCTGAAGAAGAACAAAATGAGGACTTTGGAGTGGCCTAGTCAAAGTCCTGACCTGAATCCAATTGAGCGGCGATTCATGCTCAAAAGCCCTCCAATGTGGCTAAATTACAACAATTCTGCAAAGATGAGTGGGCCAAAATTCTTCCACAGCGCTGTAACAGACTAATTGCAAGTTATCGAAAACGCTGGATTGCAGTTGTTGCTGCTAGGGGTGGCCCAGCCAGGTTTAGTGGGCAAACACTTTTTCACACCACTGTAAATGCAGGCATGATTTTATTAAACATATATAAAGAAATAAAATATAGCACAAACAATAGCACAAAAAAAGCCAAAGTAAACAAATGCAAGACAAAGATCAAAAAGTGAAACATGGAACTTAAATAGTCAAACTGATCAGACACCGGTGCAACACTTTAAGGAACATGTGATTGTGGTGCATGCTGGGAACTGTAGTTCGAGAACACCGAAGTGAACACCAAGGCGTATATAACAATATATAACACATATAACAATATAGCCTCAATTAATTCACAGCCTTTGTTGGTTTCAAAAGCCAAACTTTTGTGATGTCAGTATTTATAGTACATTAATATCACATGACTGAGAATGTAACTATTAACTATAAAACTCCTAATAGTGTTGTGTATCTTATGTATTACAGATGTCGTGTTTGTACCAGGACTTTGCACGTGGTTTTAATGCCAGCTGCACTGGGGTCCTGTGCTCTGTGAAAGCTGACTGTAAAGCATTCAGGAAAAGAAGAAAAAAAAAAAACAGGAACACAAAATGATCAACATATGTTTCTGACTCAAAGCACCGAAGACAAAGGCTGAATTTTAAAAAGCCTCGTTCGCCCTGGAGCACGACAATGATTTCCACTTGTGTTTGTGAGGATGATGTCACTGAAGTCAGAGGTGGTGATGGTGGTGATGATAATGATTACGATGACGCTGATGATCAAGGCCACATGTTACAGCCGAACTGAGGAGTCACAGATTCTTCACGTGATGAGAAACGGGTACGAGAGCGACGTGGGCTCTTCTGATGGTGTATTAAACACTGATGCGGGTGCGTAAAGTGAGTTTTTTTTTTAACACACATATACTAATGCTCACGTGTCCAAAAAGGTGGGAAAGCATTAGGATTATCTAACTGGGGTGGCTGAGATACCGTACACAGGGGAACTTACTGTATAAGCCAAAAGTTATATCATATAAAAGTAGCCAGGGGCCAGGGGTAGCTCAGTGGTTAAGGCATTGGACTACGGTTCGGAAGATCCCAGGTTCAAACCCCACAACCACCAGGTTGCCACTGTGGGGCCCTTGAGCAAGGCCCTTAACCCTCAACTGCTCAGATGTACAGTATAATGAGATAAAAATGTAATTCGCTCTGGATAAGAGCGTTTGCCAAATGCCTAAATGTAAAATGTAAAAGTGATATGGAACCTCCGAGTAGCGCAGTGGTATAGCTGATTGGCCGAGCTCTCTCAGGGGGGAGGGATGAGAGGTACTTGCGCTCCCACATTAATCACAGCTCTACAGCCAATCAGGGGCGTCTGTGAGCTCGCGCATGCGGAAGGAGCGGCTAGCGCTTTCCTCCGAGTGTGTTACTCCGGGTGCGTGAGCAAGCAGTTCGGAAAGATGCGGTCGGCTGACGTCACGTGGTTCGGAGGAAACACGTGATATTCTTCGCCCTCCCGACTGAGTGGTGGCCTTAATGTGGGAGCCCTCTAGTGACGGGGAGGAATTGGCCACGACTAAATTGGGGAGAAAATTGGATAATTAAGTTTATCTAGTTTAAAAAAAATTTCCTGCATATTTGTCAAACATAAATGATTCAGACCATCAAACTAATTTTAATATTACACAAAGAAAACCGGAGTAAATACAGTTTGTAAATAATGATTTCATTTATAAAGAGCTCTCCAAACCTCCCTGGCCCTATGTGAAAAAGTATTTGCCCCTAAACCTAATGACAGGTTGTACCACCCTTTGCGGAAACAACTGCAATCAAGCATTTGCGAGTTGGTAAATTAAGTAATTAAAGTAAGTCATCCAGTACATTTGTGAGTTTGGTTAATTTTTTTTGTTTTTCTCCCTAATTCAGTCGTGTCCAATTTCTCCCCGCCACTAGGTGGCTCCCTAGTTAAGGCTACTACTACCACTCAATCAGGAGGGCTGAAGACCATCACGTGTTTCCTCAGTGACGCCAGCCAACCGCATCAACACCGCTCACGCACCGTTGGAGGACAGCGCTATCTCACAGCGTGACCTCACAAACGTCCCTGATTGGCTGTAGAGTCGTGATTAATGTGGGATCACTAAGTACCTCATACCTCATGCTGCGAGAGGCTACAGCATTACTCGGGAATCGAACCAGCGATCTCCGGGTGATAGGGCGAGCACTTTACCACTGCGCCACTCGGAGGCTCTTCAATACATTAGTTGAGTTAGGGGTTATAAAGTTCATGCGGAAGGCCGGGGTTCGATTCCCAGCCAAGCACTGGCTTCAGGGCATCCTTAGTGCTGGTTAAGGCAGAAAGGGCATCTGGTCTAAAAAAGGAAGTTAATAAGGTAGACAGTAAAGTTATAATATGTTAATAGTCATATTTGTTTTCTAAAACTTTATGTTCAGTTGATATTACTGGATCAAGCCCTGGCTCAGTGGTTCAGGGTGGGAGACTCATCAAAAAGTCACAGGTTCCAGCCCCATCACTGCCCGACTACCACCGCTGGGCCCCTGAGCAAGGCCCTTAGCCCTCTCTGCTCCAGGGGTGACGTATTAAAGGTGACCCTGATAAGAAACTAGGATTTGTGACAATTGAATTTCAGTTTGTTGTAAAGTTTATGTGATAAATAAAGGAGCTTTAACTTTGTAAAGTGAGTTTGTGTAAAAGACCGTCTTCTTCTGAGTATGTTTAAACCACTGTAGAAAAAAATATCGACATTTTATTGCTGCCTCATTCGTCATGAAAGTGTCATAAAACATCAGTCGTGTTATAACGGAGGCTTTGTTCTGCACAGAGACGATCTGTGTCCTTCACCGTCAGGATCATAAAAGTCAAATATGAACAATTACTGAAGATGTCGCAGTAATTACTGCCAGAGACATATAGTCACGCAGAGCCACACACACACACACACACACACACACGACTCTCTGTCTCCCATCAGTCTGTCTAGCTGGAAATATAAAGGGGATAAAATACACAGTGAAGTCCTTCAGAAGCACTCTTGTGTTTCTGTCTGCAGTGTGAATGTATTTACGCTGATATTAAACTGTCTGTGATGAATTATAACGACTGGATCCTTTTTCATCTTTGTTTATCTCAAAGAAATGTTTAATAAGTCACATGGGGCAGTGTAGTTCATGAGGGACTGAAAAAAGGCAATTCTGAGGGAAAAAAGCGAGAAAGTTGTTTCAAAGAAATAAAGAAAAAAAGGAAATCTAAAGAAAAGAAGCAAATATGGAAATTTTGGAAAATATGGAATTAGTAATCAATAGCTTAATACATTTTTTTTTTACAAAAAATAAAAATAATTAAAAAATTGTTCAAATAAGTACTACTACTACTACTAATAATAATATTGAATATTAACATGAATAAATAAGAAAATAGCTACAATTTCAAATTTTTAATGATTTGTTAGAAAGTTATAAAATGTTGTAATGTAAAATGTAAAATGTGATAATAATAATAATAATAATAATAATAATAATATGACTGTCACATCTGTTATTAGTCTTCTGTCATTCTAAAATAGTATCTTTGCTCTTGTTGAAAATGTTATTATTTATGTTACTTAAAAGTTTTCATATTAAGTTTTTTAAGGTCTGCTGGAGAACTGTTGTTGATGTTGATGTTGTTGTTGATGTTGTTGATGATGATGATGATGATGATGAGGAAGATGACAACCTACTTATGTTCCAGAACAGCAGGCAGTTTTCTTCAGAACTACTGTTGTTTCTCTAGTGACCTCTAATAGAGTCGTGACCTCATGGCCGTGACCCAGAGACGGTAGTCTGTACAACGTCGTCACTCCACAAAAACACTTTTTATTGTTCTTGTCTTGACCCTTAGTGTGGTGCTCTAATACACTGCTCCCCCCTAATAAGCCTAATATTTTAGTTACAGTTTAATCTGCATTACAAGTTTGATATTTCATCTTTTTTCATGATTGGTTATTGGTTATTCACACAAATGATCAACTCTTCCCTCTGTTGGTGATTAGAGGAATAACATGATTTTTTTTTTTTTAGATCTCCAACAATATAAAAGTCTCTCAAAAAGTCTTTTTTTTTACAGCAAAATATTATTTTAATATTATTTTACAAGACCGTAAACGATTCAAACCGAAATCCTAGATGCATAGTGGGATGTCTAACGTTTAAGCAAAAGAGAGAACGGTGTTGACGCAAAACCTGAAAACGACTTTAAGTGAACACAAACCCTCCTGTTGTGGAGACTGATGAAACCTTTACTTTACTCCAGTACTGAAAGCTGTCTTTAAGTGCAGGGCGGCTGAGCAGGACGGTTTAGTGAACGCTGGATAAACAACATGGTGTCTCAGTTGGATAAGACTTTGAGAGGCACATCAGAAGGTTGTGAGTTCAAATCCCTGCACTGGCAAGTCGCCATGGTTGGATCCTTGAAAAAAATATTTTACGTAAACTTTATAGTATTTCCTTGAAAAAAAAAAGGAGATATCATGCAAATGTACAGTATTGAAATAGGTTTTAATAATGTTTTTAATTACTGTAAATTTACAGTGTACCTCTGCTGCCAGTATTTCACGAAACATTTTTTATGCTGTGGATTATATAACAAATGTGACATTTAACGCAGGTTTTATATACATATATCTGTGTTAAATTGAAAAAAAAAATAATAATAATATTATATATATATATATATATATATATATATATATATATATATATATATATATATATATATATATATATATATATATATATTTAAAAAGTCATCATCAAATAAGGTCTGTCACATAATAAAATCATCTAAATCTGATAATGAAAAAAAGAATAATGCACTCAGTGTTATGATGATAATAAGCAATGAGCAATAACCTGGTGGTTATTAAAGGAAGTACCTTCCTCATGTTGAACACCAGCACATCCACACATCCTTCATTTGACTTTTTATTCATTATTGCTATTTATTGATTGATTGTCCGCTGTACCAGTTATAAAAGGTCCCCAGTTGTTTACAAAGTGCTAACACTGGAGACTCCTTCCAGAGAAGATTCACGTCAACCATGTCAATGATTAGGGTTTTAGAGTTGTTGTTCTTATACAGTATAATATCATAATTCATCTAAGCTGCCCTTATGGAAAATGACCCAATGCCTGCTGACCAATCAGATTTGAGAATTCCATTATAAATACATTTTTAAAAAATGTATATTAGATATTTTAAATAATAAAAATAAAAATAACTGAATCCATAGCTTAGACAAACTTATGACCAGTGCATAACTTTATTTACAGCCCACAGTATTATATTTATATACCGTACATTAGATATATCTGTCCTTAAAGTATATTTTGTATAAGCACCAACAATACACACTTGGAAACCTTAAAGGAAATGTCAAGTTTTGTTTACAAATAAAACAGGAACAGTCCATCAAAGAAACAGTATCAGAACAGAAATTATGAGTAGACTTGATTTGAGACAAGAATAAGATGTTTTTCCCCTCGTTTGTGTAAATGACATGCTGCTGCAAATATGCTTTGATGGTTCATTTTTCTAATGAACTACTAATTGGTCTGCTTCTCTAAATGGAACTGCTGAGTCGGTCTTTCCGCTTCCGCACTAATCGGACTTCAGTCTGCTTTGAACAAAGGAAACCAGACAGGAAGTCTCTTCATCAGGAGACTCTGGAAATTGAAATATGAGGATGAAAATGATGGAGAATAATAGACCAGATATGGAGATGATAATAATAATAATAATAATAATAATAATAATAATAATAATAATAATAATAATAATAATGAACAATCGAGTGCAATTTTTGCATATATCTGGGAAAATAAATAAATATTCGGTGTGTGGGTGTTGACAGATATTGCTTAAGTAGGAAAAGAAATCAAAATGCAAACAATGACATAATGAACATGAATGACAAAATATTAGTTCAAAAGATTGTATCAACTGTTCTCAATGTACATACATAAGGAGATTCAGTATAAGTAAACATGTTAAGACTTTTCATGTTCTGTGTTCTATGTTCTGTATTTTTTGCTTCAAATGAGGCAAAAAATGTTGTAAACTGATTTTGGCATTTAAAAGTGTTCAATGATTTTGTCAAAATTGCTTGGTACAGTATATACAGTGCCGTGAAAAAGTATTTGCCCCTTCCTAAATGAGAGAATGAATTTACTTAAATGAGAAACTAAATAACTGATTAAATCTTAGATTTTTCAAAGAAATCTTAGAACCTGTTGCTTTTTGAGATATTTTAGCACACGTCACTTTGTCACACATGGCCTGTTTTAAGTGATTTATTGATTCAACAGGTCTGGAGGTGATCAGACCTGGGTGTGACAAATGAAACTTAAGTCAGCTTTCCAAAAATCACAGTTTATTCATGATTTAACAAGGGGGGCAATTACTTTTTCCCAAAGATAGATTTTGACAGGTATTTGTATTTGTATAATATTAAAGTTTGTTTGATGATCTGAATCATTTAAAAACAACAACTATAAAAAAGAATTAGGAAGGGGGCAAACACTTTTTCATGGTACTGTAGAAGAAGCATTTTTGCAAATACATATATTTATGTACTGTTATTTGCAAAATGTTATAACATTTTGTCCCACAAATGTCCCACATTTTTGTCAAAATGGATAAATCAGGCTACAGTTGTGTTTGTGTTTATTTAAATATGCAATTTAATATCAATAACATCTTGGTTGAGTAAAAAAAACATAAAAAATTATGAGCAATCTCATGCCTTGAGTGTGGTATTGTAATAAGCCGAACACAAAGTAGTGTTTGCAAATTACATCAAGGAAAAAAGTGAATTTTTTTTGTTGCACACCGAACCTTTATAATAGCTTTATAACAACCTGCTTCAATTTCACATCGGTACATGGCGACAGCTCACTATCATAGCACAGATATGCACCGTTAAACCAACAGCTTCCCACACACAGCATGTGCATCTCATGTATCTTGTACACAAATCACTTGTGTGCATATTTGAATGTAGTTAATTTTTCATTTTATTTACTTATCATTGTGAATCAACTAAAAGTTAGGTATTTTTTGGATGTGTGCTTCAGAGATTTCACTAGACTCTAGTCGTCTCGTCACTAAGAAGCAATTATAAAAATGTGTTTTGTACTAGGTGGCATGTTGATATAGTGGGTAGCACTATGGCCTTGCACCTCCATGGTCAAGGGTTTGATTCCCACCTTGGGGTCTGTGTGTGTGCTGTTTATATGTTCTCTCTATACTAGGTGGGTTTCCTTCAGGTTTCTTCCCACAGTCCAAAGACATGCAGATTAGTCTAACTGGCATTCCCAAATTCCTCGTAGTGTGTGACTGTGTGTGTGCTTGTGTCCATTATAATGGATTGCCACCCCATCCATGGTGTACCCCGCCTCGTGCCCCAAGTCCCCTGGCATAGTTTCTAGGCCACCCGTTACCAGATACAGGATAAATAGAGAATGGTATAATGGTATATACTCAAATACACACATTTATTTATACATAAATAAATACACACAGAATATATACACAAATTAAGGGTATATTTTTCCATCAATTTTCTTTCTTTCTTTTTTTTGTATGTCCAATCAAACGCTCACATTTGCCTCCCTTTGGTTATCATTCTATCACAGCTGAACCACAAATCTATGACTCTTAGTAGAATAAGTTTCCTTCTTTTAATAGTCTAGTTTATGTTTTAAAGCAGAATTTATCACATATATTCACTAGACTGTAAAAACTCGTTTAAAACAGTAGCTCAATATTTGTTTTGGGGGGAAAGAAAGAGTTTGAACTTGGAAGATTTGGAAACATCATTAATCTCATTAGAACGGGTTCTTGTGTTCTCGCTGAGCAAACTGGCTGAAAACTAGAAATGAGAGATTGATGTTTTAGTTATTCGGGATGAAATTAGTTGAAATGAGAAACTGATTCAAACTAAATAAAACAGAAATATGTGAAAACAGTTTGTGGAGGGAAAAAAAAAAATCAGCTTTCTTCTTCTTTTCAAAGTCTAATTGCTTAGCTTTGAAGTTGACTGGATAATTATAGTCTGCTCAAAGTGATGGACAGATCTATGGGCGGAAGGATGGAGGAATGGATAGATGGGTGGATGACTCTAAGCATGAGATTAGACGAGTGTACCAGGTGTTTAAAAACAATCTCACATCTCTCTTCTTTTGGAAAAGAGAAAAAGGTTAGAAAAGACAATGAGAGAGTCGGAGAGAATGAAAGAATAACAGAGAAGGACTGAAGGGGAGGAAAATAATGAGACAAAAGAAAAAAGATCGAAAAGAATTCGTATGGATGGAAGGAGGGAGAAAGATAGAGCTGAAGAAAGTGAAAGAGAGTGAGAGACGCAGTGTTGTGAGGAGAAGCAGATGCGGCTGGAACGACATTAAAGCGATGACAGGAAATGACAAAAAGAGCCGAAAGAATTTCTCTTCTCGTTCACATCTCTCTCTGTCTCCATGTCTCTTTATTGGTCTCACAATCTCTCGTACTTACTGTTTCTCTCCGTCTTTCTCTCTCTCTCTATCCCCTTCTCTCTGTATTTCTCTTTCTCGCTGTCTCTCTCATTCTTTCATAATTGCTCTCTGTTTGTTTCTGTCTCTATCTCTCTGTCTTTTCTTCTCTTTCTCTTTCTATCCCCCCTTTCTCTCTGCCACACGGTCTCTGTCCAACTTTTTCTTACTGACTCGCTCTCCCCCTCTCTGTGTTCTCTCTCTCTCTCTGCTTTTTTCTGTCTATCTACAGTATTGTCTCTCTTTGTGTCAAGGTCTCTCATTCTCTCTCTGTACCTTGCACTCCTTTCTTTCTTTCTTTCTCCATCTCTTCTTACTGTCCTTGCTTCTCTCTCCTCTTTCTCTCTGCCGCTCTATGTCTGTCCACTACTCCATATCTTTCTCTCTTCACATACAGTATGTGTTCTGTCATTCTATCTTTCTCACTCTCTCTCTCTCTCTCTCTCTCTCTCTCTCCCTCATAACAAGGTTTGTTTCTTCTCCACACGGCATCTTACTGAGTTTCCTCCCTCCATTGTACATACTTCAGCTGAGAGCTCATTGTTCTGACCACGTTCTGCTGAGAGAAAGTCCACATGACATTAAAACACAGCCTGGTCTGCTCTGTGATGTTCTGCCAGACATCGCCTCGTCAGGGTAACACACACACACACACACACACACACTTGCAAAAACACGCTGTGTGCTCTCGTGTGAACTGTTTGGGAAAGTTGTAACTCTTAATTTGCTGAAAAGTGCAGTCCATAAATGTTGAAAGGCACAAAGGATATTTTAGCGCCGTTATGTGTGTGTGTGTGTGTGTGTGTGTGTGGCTCCATCTGGATTAAAGCTCGAGGAAAAAGAAAAGGTTTCGGCTTGTGGTCGCAGAAATGTGCTGAGACAAGGCATATCGCAATTTTCACCTAATATTTTATGAATCGTCTTAAAATGTCTTCAGATATACATGTTTTTTTTTATGCCTTAAAAAAAGAAGTAACTTTACAAATACAGGTTGTGCAATGCTAAACTGCTGGCTACGAACTTATTAGCAACATTAGCGTTGATGCTCCTGTTGAACACTACACCGTTATCAGCAGAGGTGGAAAGAGTAATAACATTTTGTACTCAAGTACAAGTACTGTTACTTCAGTCACATTTTACTTAAGTACGAGTAAAGTTACCATTATAAAAATCTACTCAAGTAAAAGTAAAAAGTAGCTCATTAAAAAATTTACTCAGAGTAAAAGTTACCGAGTTACTTTTGTATTTTAATTTTTTTAACAGCGGGGGGGGGGGGGGGGGGGGGGGATGAGGCATTCTAGCGTAGTTCAAAAAAGATGAGCAGATATAAATCTCAAACTAGTTGTTTTTAACTGAAGGAACACCTTTACATAATAAAGCTGTTGTCTTTCTTGTGCTTGAAAATCAAAGTGGTCACTTAAATATGGTGTTACGTCCCAGTCTAGGGCCAAACAGCAAAAGAATGGTTCAGGGTTCTATTTTAAACTGTATGGAAATGGTGGCATATGGCAGAAAGAACTAGATCCAATCATTAACTGATGAAATAATGAGGTTTGTATATACATACACACACACACACACACACACACACTCACACACACACAACAGTAGGAGGATCAGATTCAGGATGGACCCAGGCCAAAATAATAAACAAAATGGTATTTATATTTAGTAGCTAGATTACCTGCAAAAAAAAAACACCAACAAAAATACAGGTACCTTCCCGGACTCCCTAAACCAAAAACAATGAAATTACCTACAAATATATACAAAGACCAACCAAACCAAAGGGACAAAGCAATAATCAAAGTCAATTGGAGGCAAAAAGTCAAAACCGGAATACACAACCAAATATCAAAACGCCAAAATCACAACCTCTTTCCTCTTTCCCGCGTCTCTCTCCGGTTTATATATGGTCGCGCTAGTCGATGACGTCACTCTCAGGGCGGAAGCGACCGTGTGGAAGGTCAGGAAGATGCCGATGTCAGAAAGCCTGGAGTGGAGTCTGGAGCGGCGCGCGACCAGGACATGATACACACACGCGGCGCAACGGAGCATTTATACACAGCATAATATTTGTATTATTTTATCATTTTCATTCATTTATTTTTTACTCAGTAGCGAATATGATTTAAAATGTAGCGAATTACAATACTTCAAACAAAACGTACTTAAGTAAAAGTAAAATTACAGATTTCTAAAACTACTTTAAAAAGTAGAAATACACAAAAAAACTACTCAATTACAGTAACGCGAGTAAATATAATTCGTTACTTTCCACCTCTGATTATCAGCTAATCGGCAAAGCTGAGGTAAATGCAGACCAGCCCACCTCTCCCGGGAGTTTCTGGAGCCTCCCGCATATTTATAGCAAATTCGTATAAAATCAATAAATTATATAAAATAAAATTTTTTTGATTATGCCGAGAGTGCACACACATGCCGATTCGTCTTGTGCTAAGTGAACCTATCGTTGTTTCTTAGGGGGCGGGGTCAATTTCTGGGATATCGTATGTGATCTGTGGGCATCAGGGAGTCTCCATGATCTTCTGGGAGAGTTGTTCAAGTTTATTTTTTTTTGTATTAAAGTATTAAAAGTTGTACAGTGGTAATAATCATTGGCCTCCACGTTCTCTAGTTGGACAAAAAAAGGAACCCACAGTCCATAGAAGGAAGAAGAAAAACAAAAAATGAACCACAATATGGTCTAAGTCGGATCTGGGTTCGGCCCGTTGGGATCCTGGTTTGTGTTGGGTGAGGGGGTGTGTGTGGTGTGGTGGTGGTGGGGGTCTATAGGATCATGTTCACTTTTTCTTCCACAGAGGAAATTCAAATTACAAGGAAGGAGAAGACAACAGCAATTGTGGGGTCTGCTGTGATGATATATCATCATATATGCAAAAAAGTATCATTTCTGCTCAGGCTGTGTAATTAGAGCTCACGTCCGTTCTGTCATTACGGCTGGAAATAGACCGAGCCGTAATAACTGTAAATCATCAGGCACAGACGTGAAGCAGGAAGTGGAAACTGTACGCTTGTAGCTCGATAGGAAAAACAGATGAGGACATTTACAGCATTGTGCTTCCAATCTGATTTTTCTTTTTTTTTTTTGTCTTGTCATGAATATAAACTTGTCATGAATTGTAACCTGCTATGTTCTTTCCTTTTCTAATCTAACAACTGCATTTGAATTTCAGTTATATCCAGAGGTCAGGACAGGACACAGATCCTTTACGTGAGAAAAAGTGGAACTACGCAAGATAAAATATTAATAAATCAATAAAAGTCCTCCACTGACATGCTCATCAGGAAATGTATTTAAATATCAAACATAATGAGCTTGTATTAGCTCACCGTTGTCTTTAAATCATAGTTAAAGTGTGTGTGTGTGTGTGTGTGTGTGTGTGTTTTACCTCCACTTTAAATTTCAAACACCTGCTACATGATGAGACATTTCACATAGAAAATGCAATTATGTATAATAGTCAGCAGGTGGCGATATTACTGTATGTAATGCAATGCCATGCAGAAATGTAGTGAAGTAGAAAGTATAGATATTTGTTGTACTGGAGAAAATGTAAAAAGTATCCACTAACTAAAGGAAGCTTAGTTACCATCCAACTTTCATTATAGCTACAGCTGCAGTCAGAAGAGCACACACACACACACACACACACACACACATGAGCACATCATGAGCATGAATCTCAGGGAAGTATTGGGTTCGCAAGAATTTCTTAAATTTCATGTGATTTAAAGATTTATGGGGCAGAATGACCTACAACATGCATCTTCAATAAAATAAAAAAAGACTTTAAATGTCCCACAATTTACTTTTTCTTTAACAGGTTAACGCAGAATTCAGACTTCCCCCAAAAATGTGTGTTAATGCTCCATCAGATAATATATATATATTTCAAACTTTCTTTATTTCACTCCACCTCTGAACAGTCTGTGTTTTTGTGTTAATGTAAATGAGCTACTTCTGAGCCACGCCCCTCCAAGGAACAGAAGAGCATCACCAACTGTTGTTGCGACTGCTGGGACCTTGAGCCAGACCCTCAATCCTCAACTGTTCAGATTTATAATGATATAAATGTAATTCTCTCTGTATAATCACATCTGCCAAGTGTCATACAGTAACAGATTCCTAGACTTATCTCTTATGTGTGACAAATGATGATTACCTGAATGCACTCTTTGTGGCAAATTCCATTCTCTCTGACGTTTTCCATTATTCCATTTTAATTATGTCAGAAATTCTCAAAATGCAATTCTCATCCAATGTAAAGGTTATTTAGTCCTGATCATCAAATCAAGTCTTCACGTACTTCCAAACATCTTAAAACTTTAGCAAATCATGTTTTCAATCAGAAACAGACTTTGATTATTTTGTGAAAAACAGTTATTTGGAGATCACCAAAGACTCTTAGCCAGCATACTTGATGCAATACGTCGTTGACCAAAATCCTGCCCCGTGACCAAATGTGGCCCATGAACAGATGCTAATTAAACTCCATCTTCCAGCTTCTCTCTTACGAGGTCTGATAGGTGGCGTTGTTCAAGATGCTGCAGTTCTTAATTCCTCCTGCAGGTGGCAGCAGATGGCTTTAACACAGCTAGCTAAATTCCTGAAGCCTTTTCTCCTCTGCAAATTAATTTACTGAAGGGTATTTTAATACCAGCTACAAACAAAAAAAAAAACCTGAAAATAAAATTATGATGATACTTTATGACTCAAATTATGGGCATTGCAAAGAAACACATGCAGCTAAAACATATCTTGAGAGAATAAATCAATAAATAACGTAAATTGGAAAAACAAACATTTATTAATAAGAAAATTCACTTTATGATTATGTTAGTTTGTCAAGTGAACCACGGTCTCATAGAAAAAGTGTTACGGTTTTTCCTACACCTTTGTACATCTGATTAGGATGTAAATACATAAAACTTGATATACTGTAGTAGACATATTTGGCAGATTTATGGACATCATGGAGTGTTTATACTCTTTTCTTGTTTGTTTTCTTTCATGCTGTAAATATTAAGCATTCTGCATAATTCTTACATACCATTTTGGTGACCTGCCTACGGATCTGACCCCTTAAAAAAACATTATCATAATAAATAAATAAATAAATAAATAAACAAGCAAAAGTTTAGGCACCCCTGATTTAGAGTAGTGCTTTTCTGTAACCGGCAGTTGATTGTAATTTCTTGATAAGAAAGATTGGCTTTGGCATTCTGTTAATCAAAAAAAATGCAGGTTGTACTTACTACTTTCACATTTTAAATATATCTTATCATCTTATCAGCAAATTGTATACACACAAAAGTGTATACCTGGAAGTCACAGGCCTCTGTATACAGGATAAAGCAGTAAAGTTGATGAGTGAGCGAGTCAGTGTTGCTGGCTGCGTAAACATTCTTGCGTTATATCTCTGTCAAAAAATCTAGCTTTGGTCTAAAAAATAAAAATACACAAGCCAAACTGCACCATCATTGCCAGCTGATACGTATATTACTTTCAACCAGTTTACAAACTGCTACAGATGGTCCACCAGTTTGCTTGATAGTCCAAATTTCCTGGGTTCTGGGTTTTTCAGTGATAGATGCTAACATCAAGCCGGATTATGAGTTATCTGCTTCATCATAATCATAATAGAATTACAATACAGAAATATTAAACCTAGGCAGAAAACTACCAGCAGTTTCCAATGAGCACCAGTAGAGGGCGGTGTGTAACTACTCTAATGGACTGATTCACAGAACAAAATGGGAAAAACTCAACTAGTTGGAAAAGTCAAAGTGAAATATGAATAATGTGGGGTTTTGCACAGTACTGGAGGTGCACATGGGTTGAGGGAGGGGCTTGATGTAGATCCTACAGGGTAGGATGGAGGAGTAATTAGGAGTAAGTAATTAGGAGATTCTAGCGTAAGTACGCATCAGTGACAGGAAAAGAGTTTGTAGAAATAGTTAAAAGGTTAAAGCTGAAAATAATCGTCTGATATTTACTGTAATCAGTGATATTATTATTATTATTATTATTATTATTATTATTATTATTATTATTAGAGGTTGAAGTCCACGTACGTGTACGTGTGTCTTTCTGTACAGCAGAACTCTCTGTCTAACTTATTAATAGACAGAAATGACATTCTGTAAGGTTGAGTATCTGATGCCTTGTTTATACTAAGTTGTCCTTCTTTGGTGCTCAGACAAATACACTCCCTGTTCGGTAATCGGAGAGAGAATCACAGATGAGAAATGGAAAAAGTCGATCAGATAAAGATGAAGTTTTGTCTTAAAACGACTCCAGCGTGTTAAAATTCACTTATACCACTTCAGCGCTGTTATTTCAGACAAAGTGAAAATATCAACTAATCCCAGTCAAAATATTCACTTTATCTTTTCTAATTAATATCTATTGGTGCAGGTGTTTGTTTACATTGAGACAGTAGCGCATTAGTAGATTATTATACAGTAGATTATTACATCCAGCACATAACTGTTTATAACATCACTTTTACTCCACATTTAGATTTAAACTGATGGTGCAGATTAAACATCAGGCAGAGATCTAAGGACTACAAAAGTCCAGCAGTCGATTTAAGACGCGCCCACAATTTGATGCACGCGCAGTACACTGTCAAAACTCGCAGTTTATAATCTGGAACATAACTGCTCATAACTTTACTTCTAATTAGCAGTTTGATTTAGTGTATAGCTTTAAGGTTTAAGTTTTATTAAATTTTAAGTTTGATTAAATTCCTTTTAGCCAGTTTTGCATGATGCTAGTTTTGGGGCCTTATGATATCATTGAAGGACTGAGTTCTGACCAACAAAAACTTATTTCATTTATATAGATAGTAGAGGAATCGAAATCGAATAAAATTAAGGAAAACTAGAGTGTATAATGGGCTGGAAAAGTTCAGGTAGAAATTTGATACATATTATTGTTAAAGCTACCACCCTTAATATTTAAATCCTGCTTTAATTTTTTTGTGCAAAAATCTAAAACAATATTGTTAATTTCTTCCTCTAATATTGCTGTGTATTTCTATGATAGATTTTTTGCATATTGTGTGTTTTTTGTTTGTTTGTGTGTTAAAAGTGCTTTAAATAAATTTGAGTCCATTTGACTATCGTCTGGTGTTCAGGTCTGGTTAGACAATTCATACTAGGTTTGCTTTACCTAATTACACACACATCCCTTCTAACATCTATAATAATGGGTGTAATAATAAAAGAAAGAATTGAATGTTTAGCAAATTTGCTGTATGATAGTATATTAGAAATTAAGCCGCATCTGCTGAACATCTGGATGTTGATTTAGACCTAAAACTGATCTAATCTAACCTTTAATGTGATGTTAGTGACACACACACACACACACTGGCGTAATTACAACACATTAGAAATGAGTCACACGGAAATTCAGGTCAATTCACACCTCAGAATGGTTTCAACGTTTCAATGTTTTCATCAACTTTTATATAATAGGATAATTGCGTATAAAAATGTCAACCTTTAAGGGGCGTGTTATGCATATATAGTAATTAGTCATTTGTAGATATTCCGGCTGATCTCCAGTGTTCATAACAATAAACAAGTCAATTATATCTTCCCCCTAATGTGACCTCATATCTCATACTGTATAAGAAGAGGCCCTCTCCTGGCCTGTTGCTCAGCTCTAATGTTCTCTGGGGGTGTGGCTCAGCATTATCTCATTTACATAGACACTGAAAAGGCATGTTAGGAGGAGGAGTGAAATTCAGGGAGTTTAGTGTATGAAAAAAGGCATTATCTGAGAGGTATTCCAGGCGAAGTATTAACACACACACACACACTTTGAAAAGGCTCTGAGACCTATTTTATCTTGGTAAAGAAAAAGTAAAAAATGGGACCTTCAATATAAAAGTTGTGAGCACAGGAAAACTTCTTTTCAAATGTTAACTCATGTCAAGTCACTCATATTTCACTGTATTTCCTTCACAACATTTTAACGAAACAAGAAATACGTATTTTCAAGCCTATATTTATTAGGGCCGGGACTCGATTAAAAAAAATAATCTAATTAATTAGAGTCTTTGTAATTAATTAATTAATCGAAATTAATCGCATATAAATATTTGACCTGAGAACAGTGAGAAGTAAGTTTTTTTATATGGATTTTTAGTACACCATTGAATAATGACTGAATACATAAGCGTAAGCAAGAAAATATTGTTTATTTTTGTTCAACCATGTCTGACAGACCAGTGCAATATTGTCATTAAGTGTAGCAATAGAATTTTTAGAAATATATTTCAGAAGTTCAGGTACCCTATAGGTAGGTAGACCTTCTGTAAACTGTTTTTTTAAGTAAAACACAATACTTTCAATAAACATTCAGAACATTGGAAACTCTGACGCTTCCATCCACTCGTTTTTTTTATAACAAAATTTCTCATCCACAGGTCCGACCAGAGCATCTCATCAGCTTCTTTGTCCGTGTTCACTGTGGTTTGTTTTGTCTGAACGCTAGTTGGTGCTCCAGTATAATCGGTCCGCTGAAACTCATCCAGTGAGAAACGTTCCGCGGTGCAAAAATAAGTGCGATTAAAATGCGTAAAAAATTTTTTTGACACGTTATTTTTGTGTAATTAATTAATCTAAATTAACGCGTTAAAGTCCCGGCCCTAATATTTACATACTTGCAACTACAATGTTAAAATGAACTACCTATGAGTGCCTGAAACCAGGAGGTGGAGCCTAGTGGCCATATCGGGTACTGCAAAACAAAGCCTTGTTATCAGTTGTTTTACAATTTCATAAATTGGTAAGATCAGTAATTCAACGCTGGAAATATGTAAGATTATTTATTGGATGAGTTATTTACAAATTATATGACTAAAATATTGTACAAATATTGCGCAATTCAATTTGTGAACTTAAATTGTCTCAAGTGGAAACACAATAATCTATCAGGTTAAACAGTACAATAATACATGTTTACAATGAAACTTGAACCCACCCACCCACACACACACACACACACACACACAAATCAGCTGAAACGTAATGATGTTATATCGTCTCCTGATATTCCCTCCATGGTCACAGCTAGAACCCTGAACAAACCCTCAGTCATGGCTGCAGCAGTTTGACTGCCTGCCTTGGAAAAAGCAAAACCCTTCTGTGACGTTGTCTATTGTGTCTATTTAAATCACTCACAAATGTTCAGTCTGAGAAGAAAACGGAGCTGAGGTCAGGAGGGTAAATGTGCCGAGTCTAACATCGATTGTTCTTTCAGAGTCATAATACTAAATTCATTACTGACATAATGAGCGGAAATTAACTATTAAATTACAGTTACATAGCAGATTGTAATGTATACGGTTATTAAGTTTGTCTT
This sequence comes from Channallabes apus, assembly GCA_030522415.1. Classification (NCBI taxonomy): domain Eukaryota; kingdom Metazoa; phylum Chordata; class Actinopteri; order Siluriformes; family Clariidae; genus Channallabes; species Channallabes apus. The sequence goes on from CM060122.1 coordinate 31,782,132, forward strand.
TAGTTATATATTCACTGTAGCTGAAGTTATTTATATACTGTAACTAATCCTGTTACACATGAGTAACCAATCGCAGGCTAATCTTTCTTTACTGAATTGGAAAATGTTAACATTCAAAGGTAAATAAAGTTATACAACACACTGCTATAACAACACAGTTGTACAGTGTATTTTACTAATATTTACACAACACCGATTACAACAAAGATTAATACTATAAAAACAGGAATTTTATTTAGTTATGTTGCAAACGTACTAGTCATTATTCACCGCACATTTCATCACACAGATTTCCTGTCTAAACTGAAATAATGCGATGCAATGCACGCGAGTCCTTACAGGTCTGGAACTTACATGCACACTGTGTTTATTATAGGCATTTAATATGAGGTTTATGTATAGTGACTGATGCATAAACAAAACCCAAAACAAAACACTACATTTCACAGGTTACACAACACATACAGAAAACTGAAGCACATTGCTTTCAGTATCTCATAATTATGACTTTCTAACTAATGATGACTTACTATCTCATAATTTTGACTTACTAACTTATAGTAGCTTTCTATCATATAATTATAACTTACTATGTCATGACTTAATATTTCCCTAACCCTAACCTATCATACATTTATGACGTACTAAGTTATGACTTAGTATCATATAATTATGTCTTACTATCTCATAGTTAAGAAATAAAAACTTGCAACGCTTTACTATCTCATAATTATGACTAACTAACTTTTAATGACTTCGTACTTTTAATGACTTTTTTCATAATTATTAGTTAGTTAAGAGTGAATGAATCTAATTAAGAGTTAGTAAGTCTTTTATAAAATAATTTAGATTTCTTTGTCAAAGCAACATACAGTATTTTAATAGATATTTGCAAAACCAGCCATTTTTTAATACAATCCATGGATTTTGATTGGAGATATCGAGTTCAGGCTGATATCAACAAGAAATAATGGATCAAATATCAGATTAAACAATCACTTATCTGATTGTGTAACAAATGGAAATTAATTGAATTGGGTTTGAAAACTAGAAACATTTACATATAAAAAGACATATTAGTATTTTTATATTTGAATTGATTTTTGTTATATTTTATACTTGCTTTTATCGCTTATACAACATATAGCCAAAAGTGTGTGGACACTTGACCATTGCACCCATACTGTATATGGATCTTCCCCAAACAATGTAAAGAAAGTGGTTCAGCCAGGATATCTGGCGCTTTGATGCCCAATTAGCCCTTCTTCAGCTTCAAGAAGAAACAAAAGAAAATTATAGTCTCCATAAGCAGCATACAAATTGAATTAAGATATTGTTATTGTATTATCATAAAATAATTCTGCCATCAAACTTCCAGAGTCTGATGCTTGAGGAAAGTGACACCAAATTATCATTTAAAGAAATATGACATTTTGTCCATCTTTATAGACAATGGGTTAAAAAAACTAATTACGTTTGTTTATGGCACCAAACAATTCCATTTGCTTGTAATCTTCATTAATTGCTTTCCTACTTAGGAAAGTAGAAGCACAAACCTGTTCCAGCCTGACAATACCCCTGTGAAATCCACAAAGCCAGCTTCATGAAGAAGGTTTGAGAAGAAGAACTTGAGTGCCCTGCACAGATCCCTTACTGAACTCAACCCCACTGAACCATCAACTTTGGGATGAACTGGAACAGGAACCTCAACATCAGTACATAAATATAGTGGAACGCCTTCCCAACAGAAAAGAGTGAAACTATTATAACAGGACAGGAGGTCTAGATCTCTAATGGGATATAATAAGTCATTTTTTAATGTATTAGTTGTGCAAATCCTTATTAATTTTAAAGCAATACATATCAGATGGTTTTCAAAACAAGGTGGTATCAAAAAGTTTCGAGACTAGTTTTGTAACACGCCAACAGGTGGCAGCACAAGGCTGCACGAATACAGTCATAGGGAGCACCGACTTTCATAAGGTAGTGTGCCAAAAGACATCGTCCTGTGTACATCGGGAGCTGTGCAACTGGTGCTAGTCTTACCACATGCGTTACCACGTCTGCTATTTCATCATGGACAGCAAGTAAGAACAAAGAGTAAAATTCTGCGTAAAACTGCCACAGAGACATTTGACATGATTTGGCAAGTTTACGACGATGCTGCAACGAATCGTTCAAGGAGTTTTGAGTGGCATGTGCACCTTAAGAAGATCACGAAAAGGATCATTACCACTGACGAAACTTGGAAGTATTGGTGCGTCGCCATGACCGAAAAAGACACGGCAGTGCCACAGCTGGACCAAGTGCATGCTCATGGTCTTTTTGGACATTTGAGACAGAATTCGTCCTTAAGGGCCAGACTGTCAATAGCGAACTCAAAGGCCAGCTTTTGAGGCATCTGAGGGAGGACATGTAGCAAAAGCCACTGGATCTGTGGCATGAGTATCTTGAAACTTTTTGATACCCCATATGTTTTACTATCTATACAATACAAAGTGATACCAAACACAAGTGATTCAACAAACAGTGTAACTGTGTCATAAAGCGTCTGTTTCAGCAACTAAACAATGTGACAAAGTGTATAAAGTGAGTGTGTGATGATTTAGTTAATTTGAAGTTTTTAGGCAAGTGTAATAAAGAATTGCCTTGATACTGGACTTGCATTGAGTGTTCTAGCATTCTCTGTGGAGGACAGTGTGAAAGAGAAAGCTGTGTAAACACACACACACACACACACACACACACACCTTCAGATAGATCCCTCCTGGGCTTTAGATTGGGAATGGGTGGGAAACGTGCAACCAGTTCAAACACACCACACACACACACACACACACACACACACACACACACACACACACACACACACACACACACACACAGGGTGGAGACTAATCAGACCTTTGGGTAAATATAGCCTCAGGCTTGAGACTCCCCCAGCTGGAATCCATCCCACTGTGTGTGTGCGTGTGTGTGTGTGTGTGTGTGTGTGTGTGTGTGTGTGTAAGTATGGGTGTGACCCTGCAACACTTCCAGATAATGGCATCTCCCCAGTGGGTTAAATACCAGCACCGTATCCAGCCGACTCCTTACACACACACACACACACACACACAGGATGTTTACTGTAGCACTGTCTTGCTAACTGCTAATCTCACATCACAGTGGCACAATGTGCTTTTTTTTTTTTTTTTTTACATTTTTGTTTCAAAGAATTTTATTTCAGTAAAACTTCTTTGTTACAATGTTTAAAAGTGTTATATAGATACAATAGAATTGAATAGATCTCATTTGTCACATATTATTAAACATAACTACAGTATAAATGGCTGTGAGTTTTTCCCTACAACCTACAAGCTACTGGATTTAAAACAGTACTGTTACTGTAGCTTTACTAATGTACTAGAAAAATAATATATGATAACTAGTATCTTTATATAAGGTATGACTTCTGTACATTTGACTTCTGTACCTCATCAAACTGGCAATTCCTAAACTCAGGGTTTAACAGAGTTCCTGAGTAGAATTTTGAAGTTGAGGAAATGTTTTATTGTATTTTTTTTTTTCCTAGTTGTAGTTATGACCTTTAGTCGAGAGCGGCACATCTCCTCCAATGTGTGATGTGGGTGAAGTCCTTCGACCTGAACAGAGAGGAAACAGAGAGGACTACCTGACCATTTTCATTCATACACATTCACATTCCATACAAACTTAAATAATTGCTTTTGATTGTGTAAAGCTGCTTTGCGACAATGACAATTGTTAAAAGCGCTATACAAATAAAATGTAATTTAATTGAATTTTTATTTTCAGACTTTTTGAATGTATTTTTCTACAGAACTGTGTTTCAGCTATTTCTTCCCCTTTCTTTTACTTTTATAAAACATTTATCCAATTAATTATCTTATCTTATCTATCTGCCTGTCTGTCTGGAATTTTAATTACTTTTAACTTCATTTTTGTCCTTGTGCTGTACTTTATCAGTTAATTTGCTTATTTAATTAATTTAGTAATTCTTCAGGCGGCGCGGTGGTGTAGTGGTTAGCACTGTCGCCTTGCACCTCCAGGGTCTGGGTTCGATTCCCCGGCCAGGCTAGATTCCCGTCTCTGTGTGCATGGAGTTTGCATGTTCTCCCCGTGCTTGGTGGGTTTCCTCCGGGTACTCCGGTTTCCTCCCACAGTCCAAAGATATGCAGGTTAGGCTAATTGGCGTTCCCAAATTTCCCGTAGTGTGTGATTGGGTGTGTGAGTGTGTGTATGTGTGTGTGCCCTGCAATGGATTGGCACCCTGTCCAGGGTGTACCCCGCCTAGTGCCCGAAGTCTCCTGGGATAGGCTCCAGGTCCCCCGCGGTATAGAAAATGAATGAATGAATGAGTAATCCTTCTTACTTAGATTTTATTAGTTCATTTGATTGGTTCATTGTACTTTCACATCAGTTGTGTTCTTTTGCCAGTCAGAGATGCATTGTGGGTAAATTTATTTTACCACATTCACAAAGTCAAATATAAAGATCCAGAAATGTGTTTCAGCACAGGAGCTACTGTCTGGATTTCGATCCACATGTGTGTGTGTGTTTGTGTGTGTGTGTGTGTGTCACACTGCTATCACATGACTTCAGGACTTCTGTTTTCAGAGCAGAGACCATGTTTCAGAAATCTCCACCAGCTCTCCTGCATGGATCATTTTTCACAAAACTGCTTTCTTTCTCTCTTTTCGCACATTCGCACACACACAGAGCGACAACATGTCACAACTTTCCTGTAAGTCACCAGAATATTTGCTCTGAGTTTCATCATCCCTCCTGTTCATGAAACCACACTGACACAATATTGTTTCTTTTTTTAAAGAGACAGAATGTTTTAAAACTCCAGTGAGTTGTCCTTTCTATTTCGGTTAGTGAACTTCTCATTAGAGGAGGGGTTGTCCCCGCTATATTAGACAGCGAGAGTGAGATCACTGGTAAATTCCTGCTTTTTAAAAGCAGAGGTGACACCGAATTCAAGGAAAGTTTTCACTTACACTGAGCTTCCTCTTGCAATCTGTTTTAAGAAACAGAGAATGTTTGTTCAATTTACAAGCTAAATTCTTCTTCTTCTTATTATTATTATTATAGTAGTAGTAATATTCCTACAAAATATTACAAAGGTTATGGTTAGAATTAGGGGTTAGTGTAAGTACATTTCTATATAATTAAATGCGCAAAACAAAACTTTATAGCTACACTCAAAAATTTATAATAAAAAGATTAGACTTTAGTTTTACACTGTAACAAATTGATGTAAATTTACAGGACTTTTTTTTTTACAGTTTCCGACAGTTTTTTCGAAATACTGCACATTACTGTAAAAGAAACAGCATTACCGTGATTTACAATATTTAACTGTAAATATTGTATTTACAGTTTAATACACTACAGTATATAGTATTTAACTGTAAATTAGATAATCAACACACTTTAATGAAAACTTCAGTAAGTACTTTTGCTGATTTTGTGGGTCTCTGAGTGGTGCAGTGGGTTAAAGCGCTCGCCCTATCATCCGGAGATCGCAGGTTCGAATCCCGGGTGATGTTCAATTAGACACGACTAGATTGGGGAGAGAATTGGCGGGGGGGAAGAATTGGGCAGGACTAAAAAAAAATTTTTTTTAAATGCTGTTAAAAATACAAGTTGTCCGAATAATTATTTACCACTAAAATACAGTAAACAGTACAAAAGCACAGTAATAAACTGTATAATACAGCAATTTACTGTAGTCTATTTCTACAATACAAATACTGTAATAAAACAGAATTTTACTGGCAAAACTGCTGCCAGTAATTTACTGTAATTTTACATGAAAATTTTTTACAGTGTAGTTTTCAGTTTAGTTTGTTGCACAGTAACGTTCCTCATGTTTTCATCAGAATACCAAAGAATTATTCGTGAAAAAGAGCTAGAACTCATCGTGGAAGGCACTAGATGGATAGACAAGGCCTTTGTACAGAACATGAAGCAAATATTAATAAACCAAATACATCTATAAATAAATAGATATTTAATTTATACTGTATAGCACATCTGACAAGGGACTATAGCTACGTCTACGTGCACAATATTTATTGTAATAATTCCCCTTCTGGAAACTCAAACATGCGCAGGAAGAATATATTTATCCCAACAAAACAAAAATGATCAGCTCAAGTCTCCACATGGTAACTATTGAATGAGATTGTGCCGGTTCGGATCAGACTGTTCTTATTTGAGTGGTCAAATTATACAGTTTTATAATATTAGGGTTCAGGTAAATGCACCAGGTGTAATACATTAGCTTTACAGAAATTAAAATTCCAGATATACAGTATATCAAAAAATGTAAGAAACTTTTTATGAATGTATAAAAAGTTTATAAATGTATAGCTTTATCAATTTGTCCCCAATGAGCTGACATGAGACAGAAACCTTGAGAGGAACCAGACCAAAAAGCAACTCAACTGTATTTAATGATACGTGAATTAATTGATTAAAATCTTTAAAATATTTAATGGATATCTAAAGGATTACAGTTACTAGATATCAGATAACTGTGCAAAAGTCTTGAGGCCCTGGAGAGCTATTCCTCAAGATTGCATAAAAAAAAAAAAAAAAGAAAGAAAAAAAGTCTGACTCTTTGGAAGCAAAATATAAAGAAATTTTTTACTTTAAAACAATAAAAGTAAACCCTCGTTTGACCTGATCCTGACTTCTCAAGCAAACACAATGAAGCAAAATCCTTTTGCATTTTACGACAGTGATTTGTTTATTCTGATCGTCTGACATTCAGACACATCCAGGTGACAGACTGCTTGTCACCGGCCACTTAAACACAGACTGCCATTCACAGGGTAATTACGCGCTTACACACACACACGCATACACACAGTGCTGCTTTTATACGAGAGGTGGACAGTCTCCAAGCCTCTTATTACCGCTTTTCCACAGCCTGTAATTAAGTAATTTTGACCCAATCCTAAAATAGTTATTATTGTTCAATTGTGTTTTTTTTTAAACTAGGCAAAGAAAGACAGATGAAAGAACACAAGAAAGCTGTGAACAAAGAGTAGGAAAGTAACAAAGTAATACAATTATTTCCTGAATAGTGAAATTCTACGTTTAGTTCAAAAGAAAAATTATTTCTGTAAACATGTTCCCCAAGATGATTTCTCCTTAAACCTTATCTCTTTAGATAAACCGGGAACAAAAGTACAACAACAGCTCAATCAGTGAAATGCGACCTTTCCCACAAGCTGATCACTTTCCATTCACACTTTATCACCTTGTTAGGGGTTATAAAACAGATTATTACTCGTTATTACTCGTGTTCATCATGTGTGTGTGTTGCTGCTGTATTGGTTCTTAAACAAGATTAATTTAATCTCGTCCAACATCGAGGCTAAATAAAAGAAGCCATGCAGAAAAAATATATGTTAAATGAGATTCAAAGTACTATAGTAATCCCAGAGGGAAATTTCTTCACTTTATTACAAGTTGCTCAATATTCGTAACAGAAAGGAAGAAAGCAAACACAACACAAGCCCAGTCCAGTAAAAAGTAAAAAAAAACAACAACTATAAAACATATAAAAGTGAGAATCTAGTAGCCAAGACTTGAGTGTGAGAAGTCAGACCAAATTCTCTCTTGAGTGTATTTTATAGTAAATATGACTTCTGCTCTGGATATGTTCCAGTTTATAGCAGATAAATTCTATAGTCCCTCATCATCCTGTCTTTCGAGCCTCTTTCAAAGGTAATAAGACAAAAATACTGCTTATTATGTACCACAAAGCTCTTTGTCCTGAAGGTTTTCTTGACTATTATAAAGCTCTGAAACTGGAGACTCCTTCCAAAAACGCTTCATCATTCCAATTCTTATCCATATCAATGACGACCGCATGTGTTTTTAACACACAGACGTGCAAAAAGCAAACATAACTAAATGTATGGTATGGATGAAGATTTGCTGATGTTATTATGACTCTTGAGTGTGAATTTCTTTTCTTCCTGGAACCCATCTTTAAGCTTACCTAGACTTGAAAATACAAAAGAATTGGGATTTCTTTAAAGAGAGGCTGAAGGTGGAGTGTCCAAGATTCAAATCTTCTACAATCGATGATTGTAAAATCCCCATTTCTACTGTTAACAGACTCATAGTTGAGTTTAATGGAAATGGTAAAAGAATCAATAAGATCTATCAAGATTAAACATCTTGTTCTACTACATGCCTAGCCGAGTTATTGCTCTTAAAGCTGCTAAAGAAAAGATAACAACGTAATAATAATATATTAATAACTAAACATTACTCATTAAGAAATGTAAGACATTTTGATGCATAAAACGAAGTGTGTCTATTTCATGTATGTCTGTACAAGTAAGTATTCAGTCGGTCACTTATTCTGTACACCGCGTATCATGTACGGGAACTTGGAGCCTGTCCCAGGAGCCTTCTGGCATGAGGCGGGGTGGAACCTGGTTACAGGGTACCAATCCATCGCACACAGTAATTCACACCAATCGAACCATCGTCCCTGAAGGTGCGAGGTCATAGTGCTGACTATTACATCATCATGCATCCAGCCAATTAGCCTAATCTGCATGTTTTTGGACTTTGGGAGGAAACTTGGAGGAAACCCACCAAAACATGCAAACTTGTTGCACACAGATGCGAGGCGGAAATTGAACCCGGACCCTGAAGGTGCAAGGCGACTTTGAAAATTGACATTTTTGGGAGAGATTTAAAATATTTTCTATATTCGATATATAGGAAGACTTTTATGGTTAAAAAAAAAGGCATTAATGTTTTTAAAACTAATGTTATAATTAACTATAAATGGATAAAATTGCTTTACTTCTTACGTGTCAAATCTGTCCCAAAGTTAATCTAAACCTTAAACCAGAAAACTAGCAGAAATAAATGATGCAATCTGATGAAATAGTGCACAAAAACAGTAAACATCAGAACTAGAACACTACCGCACTAAAAAAGTATGCGCACTTTGCTGTGTAGTACGGTAGTAAGCAAATTCCATTTCGTTGAATGTAAATTACATCAGGTTTCCTAACCAATGGGCACTCGGCGTGGGAATGACGCAACCTCGCTCAGCCAATCAAATTGCACCACGATAGTAGATATACAAAGCCAACTGACGCCACCCGGCATTTTCTGTGGAGCAGGAAGAGGAGCAGCGAAGGAGTCGGGGAGATTAGATATCCTCCTTTTTTTATTTTACTATAATAATAAAATCGGGTTTTTGACATCCCGAAAACATTCACACGATGGTTGTGGTGACAGCAGGGCCCGGAGGAGCCCATAAAGTGCTTCTCATTTCTCCTTCTTCCTCTTCACACTCCAGTGAGTGTAATGTCGGTGCGGCTCCTTTACGCAAAAGGCAGAGACTTACTCATCTCAGTCCTGAGGAAAAAGCACTTAGGAGGTAAGGTTAGCGTTTAAAAATAAATATTTTATTGAGGAGGTTAGACACTGACGGATGCGTCACAGATAATCAAATCCCTGATTTCCACACACTTCGGGTTGCCAGATTTTGAGGAGTTGCGCGCTTTATAAATAAATAATAGAAGGGCTGTTTTTTTTTCTCTCTCCCTACAATGCTTTCTGTTCTACAATCATATTATCAATATGTTTGACACGTATAAGCGTGTAACCGTTTTAAAACGTAATGTTTTCCGGTGAAGATTCTTTTCTTTCTTTTTTTTTTTTTTTTACACGAGATTGGTTCCCCATTTCTCCCCAAAACGTTTTCCCCCCTTCAATAGCAAATTATAGTCAGGTTTATATATCGGAAATATTTTTTACTTATGTATGTGTTTTAAAGTAATTGTAAGGCTTTTTTTTGTGGGAGTTTTCCTTCAATCGGTTCCAAATAGGCTTTAAAATCCATTTACCAGGGTTGCCAAATTATTCCCAAAATGTGTATGGAAAAAAAAAATCGTGATTGGTCACAACCCCCCTTCCCCCCAACCCCATAAGATCACTAGAGTCAGTTCTTTATTTTGAAATATCGTCTACTGTTTATGTAGATTAAAGTAAGTAAATCTATGATGAAAGCTGGGATTCTTCTGTAAACGGTCCTAAATAGGCTTTACATTCCATTGGTTGCCAGATTATCCGCAATCCTTTTTCCTTTTAAAACGGATTTGGTTTTCCACTACACCCCTAACACGTCGTTTTTCCTTGTGCTTACTATAGTCGGGTTTTTATTCTGAGATATCGCCTACTGTGTATGTATTTAAAGTAAATTTAGGGTAAAAAAAAAAACAAAAAAGCGGGATTCTCTTTTAAACTGTTTTTAGGCTATACTGTACATTCCTATGACCAAGGTTGCCAGATCTTTTTAGACGACAACGGTTAAAAACTTAATAAATTTGATTAAACTCCATAGGCAGAATTTAAAATATGATATCCTACTTTTTTATGATGGAAACTGGCATCTTATTTAATTTAGAGAACGTATTTTCCCTGTATTTGGCTTGCCCCCCCTCAATTTGAACTTGAAACCAGACACACACAGAATAGGTTGATGTTTAGTGTTGCCAGATTAAGTGCCCCCCCCCCTCCCCCGTACCTTCCTAACTTTTTATTTTGCTTGAATTTGAGCTAAAATAGAGCATGTTGAGGAAAACGGTACAAAACTGTGGATGAAATGGGTTCAGTAGGGACTGAGTGGGAGGTTAAAAAAAAAAAAAAAGGATTAGAATGTGTATAAAATGCTAATCTGGCAACCCTCCCTGTGAAACCACACCTATTGCTACAGATTGAGTTCTTGCCTGCGTGGCACAGACATGCACGAGCATCACTCTGCACTCAGGGTTCATTATGACGTCACTGGATTCGTCACGTTGAATAAATATTGTATTTGTGTTTCTAGGAAACTGAAAAACAGGGTCGCAGCACAGACGGCAAGAGACCGGAAAAAGGCCAAAATGGGAGAACTGGAGCAACAAGTCCTGGAACTGGAACATGAAGTAAATAAAGTTGGATATTTTATATATATATATATATATGTATGTATATGTGACATGGTTTCTTGTTTCTTTGAAATTGTAAAGTAACGTGATCGCTCGTTCTCTCCCAGAATCAGAAACTCCATCTGGAGAATGAGTTGTTAAGAGACAGGACAAGCGAGCTGATGAACGAGAACGTGGAGCTGAGACAGAGGCTGGGGTTGGACACCCTGGTCAGGAAAGAGAAGGTAAAGAGGACTTGGACACGGAGGTGGAGGGGTGTGGTTTAGGGATTAATCGATGATATAATCTCAAACTGATAAACAACTTGTACTACATATAATGCAGTCATACATTTAGTAGTATTAGTGCATGTTTTTTTTTTTTTTATTAGCTTTTTTTAAAAAATTTTTTAATGGCCCGTGTTTTGCTATTTATTATTCATGTAAATCATGAATATTACGTGTTGGATGGTGACGTAAACACACTTGATCTGTGATTTAAACAGTATTTTTGTTTTCGTTCCCGCAGGTGCAGGTGTTGGAGTCCGGAGCGAGCGATTTGGTTTTGCTGAACGGGTCTTCTGAGTCAGCAGTACTCAGGCTACGTGTGCCTCCGCAGCAGGTGCAGGCCCAGCAGTCATCAAAGCCGAAGAGTTCACCCTGGATCCTCACACTCCTGACACTACAGACTCTGAGGTGAGCGGGTGGTCTGTCACACGCCAGATCCAGAGCGTTTACCCTTCAGGATTACACGTTAAACCGGGACTAGTTCTGCTCGGAAACAGCGTTTAGGGTTGGGTTCAGGTTTTGTGATGTGACGAATCATCACGAAAGTGCCCCATCTACTTTTTTTTTTTTTTTTTTTTCTTCCAGTTTTATTTTCATTGTTCGTTTAAAGGGAGGCGAGTCAGTCCAGATAGTCAGGTACACCAGTTATTACAGAGCAGCAGGTGTGTCTTCCAGAAAGTTCTCTTTTTATGACAGTGGAAATGACGATCTTAAGTTTTTTCTTTGAGAGTTGATCTCTTCACCAAAAAAAAAAAAAAAAAAAAACGCGTATACTGTGTATACAATTAAAATTAAAGGAGCACATATGAGGGGTGTTCGAGTCAATCTGGGACATTTCAACAGCACACCGTCACTGAGGGAGGGGAGGGGGGGGGGCATTAAACTTGGTTAAGTTTCACATCTCGTTAAAAGTTGAGATGGTTTGAGTGAGAATTGCGACACCATGTATAATTACATTCTGGAGCTTTTCCCACTTCCTACTTACAACCAAACATTTATTTATTAATTTCAGTTTCCAGATTAAAATCTGTCAGGATCTGGTTTCCTCACCCGGTCCTGTTTAGCCGGTTCAGTCAGCACGGCCTAAAAATGGTCCAAGGATCGACACGACTGACGTTTCTGCTGCGCGATTATGACGGGAAACACTAGTAACGTCCTGTTTATCTGGTTTGCTAAAGCTGTACACGCGTTACGTAATGTCACACTAGCATCCAGCCACGTGGCTACCGGTACACGAGGATTGCGCAATAAGTTTCAGTAATCCTGGTCGTGTCGAACGACCGAGATAAGCCGAACATCTTGAATTTGGAGTGTTGATATTTTATTTATTTTTATAACCCTGTCTGTTTTGAAGCACATGCTGATGGTTTTCTCATCTCTCCTCTACAGTCTGATCTCTTGCTTGGCATTCTGGACATCATTGAACCTGAGCTGTTCCTCAAAGAAGCTCAAGAGCCGAACCTCGCTCAGCAGCTCCTTCTGGGCGGATCAGCCTCAGGTCCGCTACCTGCCTCCACACCTGGAGCTGTGGGGGCCGCACCAGTCAAGCTGGAGGCCCTTAATGAACTGATTCAGTTCGACCACATTTACACCAAACCGGTGGTAGTGGAGGAGGAGGAGGATGATGATGAGGAAGATGAGGAGGGGCATGATGATGATGATGATGACGAGGAGGAAGACGAAAAGGAGGGCAGCTACGAAGAAACCATCGCAGACCAGCAGGACACCATCGTCTTCTCGACGTCCTCCGAAGACGAGGAAGTGGAGGTGGAAGTCGAAACCACGTCCATAAAGGACGAACCGGAGGAAGTGACCATCCCCGCGATGGACACCGAATCGACCGCGGTCGAAGACTTCCTGTCCGAGGCGACCTCGTGCTTCGGGGGCTACGACAAGACGGCGGCGTACCTGATGGCCGACGCGTACAGTGACTCTGGATACGAAAGATCCCCTTCCCCTTTCAGCGACATGTCGTCCCCGCTTTGCCCCGACGGCTCCTGGGACGACGTGTTCGCCAACGAACTCTTTCCGCAGCTCATTAGCGTCTAAAAAAAAAATTTTATAAACCAATCTTTTGGTTGTTAAACGTAATCCTGGCTTCATCAAGCGATTTCTATAATGTACAGTCAACACAATTTCCTTTTAATTTTGTTTATAAATTAAATACAATCCCCAATACAATTATTATAACGAAAAAAAAAAATTCTGTTTTGTTGTCTTGTGGGGAAACGGACGCTTCAAATGTAGCAACAGGATGAATCCGTGATTCATGTACAGTATTCTTGTCTGGGGGGGGGGGGGGAGATTTTCATATAAAAAAAAAAGGTATGTATTTATTTGTTCCAGAGTCCTGTATCGTAATCTTTCTGCTTTCTTATCGCATAACGTCATTTTTTTTTTTTCTTTTTTAAGTAGCGCCCTCCTTATCGAATCATTTAATTAAAGAAATTCTGCATCGCATCCTGTTGGTCTCGAGTCTTCCATTTTGTGTGAATGAAGTGATGTTGAACCAAAGATGTCTTGACACACACACAGCTCACACGCATACACACTCCATCCTGTAAGATCTGGTTACACAGCAGCACACACGTTGCAGATAAAAAAAAAAAAAAAAAAAAAAAAAACGGACCCGTTTAATAGTGAAAGTCCACTTACTTACACACACACACACACACACATTGTGATGAGACAGCTGTGGTTCCATGAGTAAAACATCTGTTGGGGAGAAACTCATCAGAATAAAACACTTGGAATTTGGGACAATAAAAAAAGGTCATGTGATCCGTGTCTAGATTAACTCTTTCAGAGACTCATTCAGTCTAAATAAAATGTATTGAGTATTTATTCAGTACTAAAGTATAAATATACCAAAACAAAAACTATAAAACAACACAAAGGGCATCAGGTAATTAAGTAACAACTACAGTCGGTTATTGTGTATTTTTGCTCCATTATTACAGTCAGAATTCCGGCTAACTTTAATGGATAATAAATATTTTAGTGAATTGCTCAAGTGTTTTTTTTTTTTTTTTTTTCTTTGAGCGCTAGTGTACTGTACATGTTATAAACAGTATAGTTTTAACAAATCTTGTCCAGGTCCTGTGCGAAGTCGATCGACGTTCTTGGTTTTTTTTTTTTTTTAATTTTACATAAATATTTTAGCTACGTGCTAAAAGAGAATCGTCTTTCAGTTGAGCCGAGCGTTTCAGTTTCAGCAGGTGTACGAGGATTTAAACAACACCACATACACAAACAGATGACTGTTTCACACACACACACACACGCCTTTCCAACAGAACGTTTCCGCAAAACCGTAATGTAGATTCGAATAACTTTTGGTAATTAATCATAAAACGTCCCTCCATTATAATGTCATGTGACTTCAGAGCTGAACCGTGTCGGTCTCGTACAGTCCAGCTGACTCGGTCACTTTGTCACGGGACAAACTGCTCTGTGAGACTCGGTCACATGTGTCCTGCTGTGTAAGAGGAGATAAGATAAACGCTGTGCCCGAGTCGAGGTCGAGACGGCTCTCCTGTTCAAACACACACACACACACACACACACAAGCAGATGAAAGTCTGACTTGCGTAACATCAGTGTTGCACTTTGGCTGCAGGGATAAACAGTAGATTCCTCGTCATGTCCGTAATGTACTGTAGAGTCGGTTACGCTGGTATTTTATGCTTTTTTTTGGTCACACACCCTCAGATTATTTATCCTCAGGCCAAATCTGTCAGTCTGGGTGGAGATGCTGAAGAACGTGAGGGGTGGAAAGACAAAAAAAAAAAAAGTTATGTTGGAGATTATTAGAGTGTCTGTTAGTGTCTCTGCGAAATACTTATAACTGTATATGACATGACATCATCACCACCTTTATGTTTGTTTAAGACCATATTTAACAATATTTTATATACAGATGATCGATTTTTAAAAGGCCATGAACATATTGTCTTTTATTATAGAGTTATATAACTGCAAGCAAATACTTTAGGATCTTTGATTAGATAATTGCTGACGTGATTAATACGTTACGTCGTAAAGTCCCTGGACATTTCCATTTTTATTTCCACTTCATTCCACACGAAAATTCCATAAAATCTAAATTTCTACTTTGTCCACACACACACACACACACGCACAATGTGTGTCAAGGTAAGAAGGGAAGCACATGAAGCGATCATGCATAGTGTCCACTGTGTTATGACCCGGAGTTGCTTCGGTCGCTCAGGTCGAGACTCAGCAACGTTATGAGGCAATAAAACAAAGTCAGCTGACGACCTGAATGTCCTGAATCACCAGGTTATCACATCTATGGAGTTTTCCGTTATCTTCCCGGCCATATTCCAGGACTCAGATTGTAAAAGAGTTTCATGAGGAATCATTGTCACACATGACCTGGACACCACAGCGGTCCTGACTTTATCATTCATTCATCTTCTATACCGCTTTATCCTGTATTTAGGGTCGCGGGGAGCTGGAGCCTATCCCAGGAGACTCTGGGCACGAGGCAGGGTACACCCTGGACAGCGTGCCAATCCATCGCAGAGCACACACACACACACTCATTCACACACTATGGTCAATTTGGGAACGCCAATTAGCCTAATCTGCATATCTTTGGACTGTGGGAGGAAACCGGAGTACCCGGAGGAAACCCACCAAGCACGGGGAGAACATGCAAACTCCATGCACACAGAGACGGGAATCGAATCTGGCCGGGGAATCGAACCCAGACCCTGGAGGTGCAAGGCGACAGTGCTAACCACTACACCACCGCGCCGCCTGGTCCTGACTTTAACCCTATTCAAAGGCTTTGGGATGATCTCAGGCAAAAATCCGCCTGACTTTGGATGGCAATGAACGTTGTGCTGTTGCATAAGGTGGTTGAAACAATACATGGTGTAAACAAAGCTAAAGGTGGACCAAGAAAATATTAGAGATGGATTAGTGGTAGATGATCACTGACAAACTAGCATCTAACTCTCACTCACTTTTCCTGTATACAGGGTCACGGGGGTGTGGAGTCTACCCTTGGGGACTCATGGCACAAGTCGGGGTACACCCTGGACAGGATGCACAAGCACACACACACACACACACACACACACACACACTCGCATTACGGCCAGTTAGCCTAATCTGCATGTCTTTGGACTGTGGGAGGGAACCCACCACGCACAGGGAGAAAATGACCTGAGGCGGGAACCGAACCCTGGACCCTGGCGGAACGAGGCCGCTGTGCTATCCGCTACGCCTCCGCGCCGCCTGAAATTAGCATCTCTTTCAGTAAAGCTGTAGCGAAAACATGCCTGTTGACCTCACTGGAGCTTGTTCTTTTTTTAAGTAGTGAACTTCCTGTGGCAGGAAATGCGGGTTTGGGTTTCTGACGCAGCGATTTTCATGTCGCTTGTGTATTCGAGAAGAAATACAACTGATGTGGTTTCTTTTCATCGCAAATTAAACCATATTTAACTAAACCATTCAATCATCCCACGTTCTCGAGAAGTATTACGCCAACGGTGATGAGCGCAGAAGGACGATGTCATCCTATAGAGAAGGAACAAAAACTGCAGAAACACCAGAGAAAGATCGTATTTCAGAAACGGGACTTTCTGTGCGTGCTGTATTTACCCTGATCATCCCGCCGTGTCGTGGAAGGTGAAGTCCGGGCTTAAATTAAACCGTGATCCCAAGTGATAATATGGAAGTGTCATCACCTTGAGTTTCCTGGGATAAACCCAACGCTGTGAAATGTCAGCTTTCTGTTCAGAGCTTTACAGGAAAATCCCTTTCTGAGGGTTTCTGAGATCTAATAAACACACGTAAAGAATTACGAGGAATAGGGAAACACTTGAACGTAATACGATACACAAATCCAGGGAAGGAAAGCTTAACAGCATTGGGTTTTGGAGTTGAGGATCTAAAATAGCAACAGTGGATGATTCAGCGTGCATCCGAGACAAGCCGGATCAGCCGTCCGGGAACGGTCCAGTCTTGGGTTACGTCTCAGTACGCTTCTAACACGCTCATTGAAATTCCTGCTAGGAACAGTCGAATATATTAATTGATGGTACGACACGTTCCAAGCTGATCTTCTCTCTGGTCTCTTTATTCCTCTTGTCCTGCAAGCAGGACGCACTCGTGTGACGTATCACTTTAAGGGTGTAGAGATGGGACGTCAATCTTTCCAGTGTCAGGAAAGCAGGGCTGAAAGAATAACCCTGGAATTGGAATGCGTTCTGAAGTAAGTATCGTGTTTCTGTCCTCAGATGGACTACAACACACACTTACACTTTCTATTTCAGGGGCTGGTGAGGCTTCAGACATCATCGAGATTCCACCGCGTGCAAATGTGAAACTGATGCTGCTGGGCGTTGTATTAATAAGGCGTTATGAATAGAAGAATCCAGGACAGAGAAAATATATAAACATACTGTATATGAAACATCATCACAGAAATCTTCACCCATGATATACACTGTGTATCATAGACTTACACAACTGATCCAATAATATCCAATTGATTACTTCTAGCAGCAGTGGTATTGATGTGTCCTCAAGACCGATTGACTTCTGCCTCACTTTATGGCTTTGGATAAGAAACATCTCTCAGATGAATAGACGTTAATTTACTGTATGTCTTACTTTCTTAAAGACTCTGCAATGCCCCGATCATGTCAGGTCCTGGAGACATTCGTAACCACAGCCCTAATCATGGCACTTTCTCAGCTTCCATGGGGAAGGTCTGGGTTTGGTTCCCATCCAATGTCCAAACCTCAGTCCCAAGCCTGGAAAAATGGGAGGGTTGCATCAGGGAAGTCATCCGGCGATAAACCTGTGCCAAGTTGTCGAGCGGATCAGTTGGGGACCCCTTAATGGGAACAGCCGAAAGATTAACAACATACTGCTTATATTGTACTCTGCCTGGGCACAAAAAAAGGTGGCAATACAATAAGATCTCACTGGATTGGACCTAAACAGCTGTGTATCTATTTTGTTAGTGAGACTCGTCAGAAAAAAGGACTTGGTAGGAAACATAAAGATTAGATTTATGGGGTGACGGAAAAAGGTCATGTGATCTGATGTGTCCAGATTGATCCTATTCCAGAGTGTTGGATGTGGGGTTGCTTCAGTCACTCAGGTCTAGACTCAGCAACGTTATTGTACTGTATGTGGCAATAAAATTAAGTCAGCTGACGACCTGAATGTACTGAATGACCAGTACGGACCAGCATGAACCAGCACGGCCATATTCCAGGGCTCAGATTGTGAAAGAGTAGTTCTAGGAGCATGAGGAACCATTTTCACAAATACATCGGCCCTGACTGGATGAGCTGGCGAAGATTTTTGACTTTCCCGTCAACTATACAAGATCTCTGGATGAGAAGAACGTTGCATGAGGTTGTTGAAACGATGCTACAGCGAATACGCGGCGTAATCAAACCTACTAGTTAATTATTAATTCATTCGTCTTCTATACCGCTTAATCCTCTATTCAGGGTCGCGGGGGACCTGGAGCCTATCCCAGGAGGCTTTCGGGCACTAGGCAGGGTACATCCTGGACAGGGTGCCAATCCATCGCAGGGCACACACACAGACACACACATTCACCCATCCAATCACACACTACGGGCAATTTAGGAACGCCAATTAGCCTAACCTGCATGTCTTTGGACTGTGGGAGGAAACCGGAGTACCCGGAGGAAACCCACCAAGCACGGGGAGAACATGCAAACTCCATGCACACAGAGACGGGAATCGAACCCGGACCCTGGAGGTGCAAGGCGACAGTGCTAACCACTACACCACCGCGCCGCCCACTAGATAATTAACTATTTTATATATAAATACAGCAGAAGTGCCTAGAAATGCTTGAAAAATACATATTTCTATAACAGTAGGAAAAGTAAACAAGGTTAGTGTTTAGTATAAGAACATTCCATTGTTCAAAATATAATAGAGTGAGATCTTGCTGTGCATTTTTATTTAATTATAAGGAAATTATAATTTTTATTTTATTTTTTGGGGTATTTTTTCCAGTCAGGAAAATCCTGAAAGCATTTATTATTTATTTTTGTCAAAAAAAAAAATGGTTTATTGTGTAATATGTCCATTATATTACTGATGTATAAAATATAGAAATATATTCATCAAACCTCGACAACATTTCTACAATTAAAAAAACTACAAATAATAGCTCACTTCAGATTTTTGCACAACGAGAAAGACCTGGCAGTGTGTGGTGACTCTCCTGTGTGACTGTCTAAGTGATCTACGTTTAAGTAAAGAGAGAGATTAGAAAGACGAGCAGCGTATTTCTTCATTATCAGAGGAAGTGTAAGTGCGGATCTCAGCACATCTCTAAACCTCACGCTGCAAAATCTTCCTGTCTGATTTACCCAAAGATCCTGTGCAGCTGTAACTTCGAATACACACAGGGATCAGACTAACTACTGGTTATTGCTATCAGAAAGACTAAACGCGGAAAGGAAATTAAAAGAAGTAAAAATATGAACCAAGAAGCTTGTTTCAGTTTTGAACACCTGCAGAGGATGCGAGAATCAAAAGTTTCAGCCTCATGCTTTTTTTTTCTTTCTTGGTTTAGAAAATGGTGAAGTGTGTATCGGTTGCTTTGAGAACACACACCATCCTGGTCTGCTATCAACATTGTGGTTAGGGTATTAGTTTTGCTCTGAGGAACCAGTCAGGACCGGTTTTTACTAAAATGATCATGACATCAAACAAAGGATCAGTGTATACTTTTTTTTTTTTTTTTAAATAAGGAAAGTGATCTTATGAAAACATCTTAATTCTTAATGTACATTACTTAGATCATCAACTGACTGCATTTATGTAATTTACTAAACAGACATGTAGGTCGTCTCTTCTGTCTATGTATCTACATCACTTTGGCGTTGTTTTTAATAGGAAAGCAATCAGCAGTGCCATCGATTTGATAAGTTTAAGCAATGACAACATTTATTTCCACTAATTGAGTTAATTTAACTTGAATTGATGGTGTGAGAGTCAGAACGCTGTGTACAGCATCAGTACATTCCAAGATTCGCAATATACTGTAGTTAAGGTCTGGACTCCATGTGTGATGATCTGAACAATACATGTGTGAAAATTCTGGCATCATCATCATCATCATCATCTTGGAATATGTCCATGCGATCAGAGAAGAAAAAAAATCCATTGATCTAAAACCCTAGTCATCCAGTACATTCAGTATATTCCGTATTCTTGTGCTGGTCTTGATTTCTGCAGTGACGTTCGGGTGGTCGGGTCAGAATTTGGCGTAAAAAAACATGAAAGCATGGATCCATCCTTCCTTGTATCAGTGGTTCTGACTGGTGGTGGTGTAATGGTGCAGGAGAGATTTTCTTGGCACATTTTAGGCCCCGTAGTACTAATTGAGCCTGGTTTAAATGTCCATCCCGTTATGAGTACAGGATAACGTGGCATGTCACAAAGCTACAGTTGTGTCAAAGTGGTTTCTTGAGCATGGAGCTCCTCACCAGATCTCAATCCAATAGAAAAGCAACCAGGACAAGTGTACCTAATAAAGTGACCAGGAAGAGTACATACAGTGGTGTTCAAAATAATCGCCGTGTGTTGAAAAAAGTGAGTAAAGCTCCATATCCAGTGATGAATTTACCGTTTAAACCAAAAATGCTTGAAGTTTAATCTTACTTGTGCATCTCTGAACTAATATTTCGTTGTATAACCAGGTTTCTGAGAACTGCTTCACATCTGTACAACTGCACTACACGCCACAATTCCTCTGCATTTCTTGGTTTTGCCTCATTTTTAATGTCAGGCCACAAGTTTTCTATTGGATTAGGGTCTGAGGCTCGGGCTGGACGCTCCATAAAGTCAATCTTGTTGGTCTGGAACCAAGATGCTCCTCGCTTACTGGTGTGTTTGGGGTCGTTGTCTTGTTGAAACTCCCATTTCAAGGGCATTTCCTCTTCTGCATAAGGCAACATGACGTCTTTAAGTATTCTGATGGACTCAAATTGATCCCTGATCCCTGAAGTGTGATAAATAGCCCCAACAATAGCACCATTTCTCTTTAGGCCAGTGTTCTTCGGCGAACTCTAACCTCTTCAGCACGTGTCTTTTTTCCAACAATGGGACTTTGCGGGGCTTCTTGCTGATAGCTGGACTTCACATAGCCGTCTGCTAAAAGTAACAGCACTAACAGGTAACTTTAGATGTTCTTTGAGTCAATTTTGTTCTTCTTCGATCCATTCGAATGGGAATTTTCTGTTTTCTTCCACGTCTTTCTGGTTTTGGTCTCCATTTTCAAGCTTAAAAATGATTTGAAATGCACAGGACAACCTTTTCTCCATTTATCCTTAAATAAGGGGAACTTGTTTGACTCCTGTTTTTCACAGAATAATTTACCTCCCTAATTGAACTCATGCATTCATTCATCTTCTATACCGCTTTATCCTGTATTTAGGGTCGCGGGGAGCTGGAGCCTATCCCAGGAGACTCTGGGCACGAGGCAGGGTACACCCTGGACAGGGTGCCAATCCATCACAGAGCACACACACTCATTCACACACTATGGTCAATTTAGGAACGCCAATTAGCCTAACCTGCATATCTTTGGACTGTGGGAGGAAACCGGAGTACCCGGAGGAAACCCACCAAGCACGGGGAGAACATGCAAACTCCATGCACACAGAGACGGGAATCGAACCCAGACCCTGGAGGTGCAAGGCGACAGTGCTAACCACTACACCATTCTGTATGTACATGTGGAATGACAATAAAGACATTAATCGAATTGTTTATTGTTACACAGTTTATGAGACACTTTATTGTCCAATGTTCAACATCATGGAGTCAAATGTCTAATCTAACATTACAGTGTTATTTATTGCTGCTGTGTTACGGTCATTTTCCTCATGATTAATAAAGAACATAGTATTAATAAAGAAACATTAATAAAGAACTAATCAGATTTTAGATTATGTAGCGCCGTGCCCCGAAAAAGCATATTTCATACACGTTTTTCCTCTGGCAGGAAATGCAGAAGCAGAAGTTTGCAGGACGTTTCATATGCGATATAAAAGAGGAAAAGGTGAAGCCAAGGAAAGAGAAAGGTGTGGAGAAACAACAACAACAACAACAAAAACAGAAGTAAATCACACCTACTCTGCTGTGAACCTGGTACATTTCCATTAAGCAGCTTCGGCCCTTATGGTGAGTGACGTACAGTATTTGGGCCGGTGTGTGTAAATGATTCATACCGGACAAACAGAGTCATCAGGGCTGAGAATGAGGACCTGCTGAATATAAACACTACCTGATGGAGACGTGGCATATGTCCTGTATTTGTATTTGGAAAAAATTAGGTTAATTAATGACACACGTGTGTTAACAGCTGTCACTTGACTCTTTACTCTATCTGTGTGATAAGTAACTGGATAATCGAAAATACACTATTAATGCTGTACTTCACTAAAAGCTGTAAGTTATAACTAGAGAAAACACTCCCTCATGTCAGGTCCCTCAACAATTGGAATGAACTGTAAGCTCAGAGCGACAATGTGTGTGTGTGTGTTTTTTTTTTTTTTAATTAGGAGAAGAAAATAAATGTGAATGTGAATAGAATTTGCTATGATGGATTAAAGAGCTGAAAAGGTGGAAGAGGGAATAACGAAAGAATGAAGGAGAAAAGAGAGGGAGGAGTGAAATGGAGACAGAGAGAGGGAGGGAAAGACGTCATTTAAGACGTGCGCTGCGATCACCATGGCTTCACTTCCTGTCCATGTGGCAAGTCTCCTATACAGCCTGCCATGTGGAAAATCTTGCATGCACACACACACACACACACACACACACACACACACACACACACACATCTTGTTTTGATTCCTACAAGACCAAACATCTGCGTCCTCATAGGAAGAGCAAATACAGTCTGAAATCAGGCTCATTTTCTCTTTAATAATAAGAAAAATTATAATTATAATTTCTTTTAATTACACGTCTAATTACTAGGATTTTTTTTTACTTGAATATTTACATTACAAAAGGCTGGATGTAATGTTACATGAGCGCTTCAACATAATTTTTAACGGACACACTCGCAGAGTGAGGTTTACTAAACAGTGTTATTTTCACCAGCATGTGTTGGTCCAAAGCAACCATATGGGCAAGATGTTAATTTCAACAACTGTCCTTTCCGGAACAAGGAAAGCAAAGCTTGGTCAAAAAACAAAGCCATGAATTGAGTGGAGATCACCTGGTGAAGTTGCATCATGAATAAAAATGTGAGGTAGAAATCAGAGCTATGTTAAATTGTGAAAATAAGAGCATGTCAGTGCGGATGTGAATTCACAGGATTGGGACTAAACAGCTGTGTGTACATAAGGAAACAACTTGTCTAGGCAGACTCATCAGAAAAAAAAAAAAGAGTTTGTTAAAAGAGCAATGGAAAACGTTGGAGTGATGGAAAAGGGTCATGTGATCTGATGAGCTCAGACTGAACCTATTCCAGAGTGATGGACGCATCAGGGTAAGAAGGGAAGAGCATGAAGCGATCATGCACAGTGTCCACTGTAGGAGACAGTGTTACAGTATGATCTGGGGCTGCTTCAGTTCTTCACATCGGCTTTTGATGTTCACTGATTCAAAGATCACAACAGTAACATGCATTAAATACAGTCAAAGCATTGTGTATTCATACCAGAGGCTTTTGATTTTAGGAGAAGAAGAAAAAGTTTAGATGATCTAAACCCAAACATGAATAAAAACATATAGAGTATTCTATGGATTATCCTCATCTATTTTTATAGTTTAGTGTCTGATATACATGTAAGACTGCATACCACTCCGGGTCACGTGAAAATGCCGTCTATATATATATACAGTATCATATACAATACAATGCTTAGACACACCTACATAACTAATTAATTTGTTCTAAAACAATTATAAGGATGCTGATAATGATATGAAAAAAACATGAATAATATAAAATAAAGTATATATAAAATAGAAATAAATAGATAAATAATAGAGCAAAATTTAAATGAATTAAGGCATGAGTTAAACAAACAGCGAAAAAAACAAAACAATTATGGACTTGACTGACGCCTCTGTTTATCACTTGGGAATCTACAAACAAGACAAATCCAAAAGTCCATAGCATTTTATTAAAGGGACATAGCCACGTGATAGCAGTGTAAATGGACATTCATTCACCAGGGAGGACGACAGGAATAACTAACCATAGCAATAAAAGCGTCCACACTGACCATTGACAAGCAAAGTCTCTCCAAGTGTTAAATAATGTTTGGCTAAACTGTGATGAGTTCGGATTGACGATTAGCTTCTAGCTTTTTGTCGTTCTCAAATCGCTCTGAAAGTGACCCCAAACTGTATCGTTCTTCATATGGTTATAGTTTGTGTGTGAACGTCGTCATTCACATTAATGATTAACTTTACAAACCAACACTGACACAAACTTTAGGTAACTCTTCATTATCTTGCAATTATATAATATTAATCGTTGGTTTTCTTCAACTTACATTAACATAACGTCATGTTTCTTTAACCCAGCTCTTTCTTTCATAGGATAACATTAACTTCGTGGTCATCACCATGAACAGACATGAACTTGTCGAGCAAAATAACTTTACGTTGAGAATTTGTTGATTTAAAAATGTGCAGAAATCTCCAGAAGTGTTTGTGATGTTGCACCGGTTTTAGGGATGATTTGGAATAATAATAATAAAAACGTTAAGAGACAATTAAGTAACATAATAAAAAACAAGCTCGGCTGGTGGTTTTCAGCTTGATAAAAAATTATTATTATTATTATTATTATTATTATTATTATTATTTATAAGAGTAATAAGAGTTTCTCAGGAAGAGTTAGCGTTGCTAGCAATTACTTGTGGCAACTTTATTTAGCTAGCCAAACCAGCATGTTCATGATTTTTGAAGCTTGATGAAACTAACACTTAAGTACCTACATACAAAACAATCTCAGAACCATGCATGAGTGCTCTTTGTTTTTGTTTTTTCACTCTTTCAAAGTAATTAGTGAGAAATTCCTTCTAAAAATGACATGTTTCACTGTTGGTGGTGTAGTTGGTTAGCACTGTCGCCTTGCACCTCCAGGGTTTGGGTTTGATTCCCAGCGAGGCTTGATTCTGGTCTCTGTGTGGATGGAGTTTGCATGTGCTTGGTGGGTTTCCTCCAGGTACTCTGGTTTCCTCCCACATTACAAAGACTTGTAGGTAAGGTTAATTAACGTTCCCAAATTGCCAGGGTGCCAATCCATCGCGGGGCACTCACACACTACAGACAATTTGGGAATGTCAATATGCCCTACGTCTCCTGGGATAGGCTCCAGGCCCCCTGTGACCCTGAATACAAGATAAAGAAGATGAGTGAGTGAATGTTTCACTGGTATTGAGAAACTAACTGTCTAACTATCACACAAGCTTTCTGTTTACTTCTAGTTCCTGCTTCTGTTCCGCCCCAGCTTCAGTGTCCACCTGTCAGTGTTTGCACCTGCCCCTAGTAATTACTCAATAGTCTCGTGTGTTTATTAAAATGTACCAATTATTCCCAGCGACCAATCAGTGATCAACATCGTTTCTAATACCTAATAATTGATCACTATAAATATGTTAAAAACTAGTCTATATTATTCTATAAAATCCTCTTATGACTTCTGTTAAATTTTTTTTTCATATGCATTATGTACTTTCCCCTGAAAAGCACTGACACCAGTGTGAGGGACGACTAGACGGTTTAAAGAGAATGAAAATGTAAATCATATGCTATGACCTTCAGAGTCACCAGCCACAGCCTGAATAGACACCTGTAGGAGATTGACACTTTACCAAGACATGGTTTTTTTATCTTTGTTTGTCAGCCATGTGTATAATTTATCGTTACTAGTGTAACTGCTGTACCATCTATATTCAGCTCAGCTAAACATGGACCTTGACCATGATCAACAGATAAGATACTTCTCGAGGACGTTAAAATTCTGATACTTGTGAGCCAAAGGCGCGGTAAAGAATCAGACATAAGAAAGTTACAATAAAAATAAATATACAGTTAAAAGATAAAACAACTTCTCACTGCTTAGTCACACACAAAGACTGTTACAGTATAAAAGACTCTTGCTAGCTAGGGATTTATCTTTACTATAGATAATGAACCATATTAACTAGCTATAAACCAACAAACTGACTAGCAAACAGACACGCTAACAAAAGTTAGGATTTTCAATATACATTCTAAGGACTACTCAAGCAACATAGATTTATTTGATTTTATTAATTTTTCAAATTCAATGTATTTAAACAATATCAGTTGGCTAACTTTAGTAAGGTTGCTAATTTGCTAGGACTAGCATCTTCGCTAATACAATTAAGGAACCACTAATTAACCACAGAACCACTTATTTGCTGATATAGTGTAGTGTATATACCACGCTATGTGTTCTACCATGGTACATACAGTAATTATTAATATTATTCTGGAGTTTAACATTTTTACTGAAACATGAAGCAGGAAGTTGCTGACTTTTCCGTTCCTACCAGTAAGTAAAAACAAGCTTTGCTGGTTCTTACCCTCATCTCATCATAATGTCAACTCCAGTAACCAGACAAAAGTTATTCACTCATTCAAAATAAAGTCTGTGAGTTTTGTCAAAAGCAACCACACACCTGCTTTTATTACCATCAATTAACCCAAATTAAAGCCTTAAACCTACAGCTTAATCGAATCTAAACCCCAACCTGAAAATCAAACCCCCAGGATATTTTTCTGAGGACATTGAAAGACATCTGGTCTTTTAGATTCACGGAAATCACGATAGTGTAACAGAATATTTTAAGGTGTGTGTTTTAAAGGAATGTAGGCTCTTTTGTACTGGCGCTTTTGTTACGACTCAACGACAAAAGAAACAATATGTGACATTTAGAATGACGTCCTTTCGTTTCTGAAATTGAAAAAAGGTTCAGATCCCGAGCTTTGCTTTGTCCTGGAATTTTTCAGGTCAAACCAGAATTTGACCATCACAACCTTCACTGCAACGTCCTGGAACACTCCTGTTTACTGTAACGGTTATGTACAGTATAGATCTTTAATCTCTCTCTGCTTTTTAAAAAATATTTTATTAATACTCGGTTCGGCTAGCGGTTTGACATCCACGGTGCCACGCCCACAGCCCTAATTATGCATAAATTTATTCATTCATTCATTTTAATATTCATATACCGCTTAATCCTGTGTTCAGGGTCGCGGGGGACCTGGAGCCTATCCCAGGAGACTTCGGGCACTAGGCGGGGTACACCCTGGACAGGGTGCCAATCCATCGCAGGGCACACACACATACACACACACACTCACACACCCAATCACACACTACGGGCAATTTTAGGAACGCCAATTAGCCTAACCTGCATATCTTTGGGCTGTGGGAGGAAACCGGAGTACCCGGAGGAAACCCACCAAGCACAGGGAGAACATGCAAACTCCATGCACACAGAGACGGGAATCGAGCCTGGCCGGGGAATCGAACCCGGACCCTGGAGGTGCAAGGCGACAGTGCTAACCACTACACCACCGCGCCGCCCATAAATTTATGGCTTAATATAATTTTAACTGATGAGCTACATAAAATTATCCCCCCATACAGGTGTCATGAATGGGAAATCTAGATTTTTTATTGTACCAGACTGGAAATATGTATATTTCTGTTGCAAAGTTGGACATTTTAACATGGAGCTCTGTGGCTCTGATTGACTCTCATTTGACATTTGAGGAATTGAACATTTTGGTGCTTCTGCATTGGCTTCACTTTTCAGAACCAGATCGTTGGCTTGTATCAAACCACCACCATGTCACCTTAGAGGCAAAATGTTTCATAGGAAATAAATATTATGCCAAAAATTCTATCCATGTAAACAAGCTGCAGGAATTTCCAATATATTAGGAATATAACAGTGATATAATGCCTATATATAGTGTTTTAGTATTTAGTAATGTTTATATATGAATTTATTTTTACCTAAATGCCATTTTTTTTCAGAAATACATAATTTAGTGCTTGGTAGTTTTAAAATATACTACATGTTATGGTCAAAATACTGCTCCTAATATTCCTTAAAAAATTTTTTTTTTTCATTTTTCCTGATATAATCCAGAAAAATGTCCTGTAAACAGGTTATTAAAAAAAAAATCAATAGTGATAAGTATAATCTCAGGGCCAAAGTCAGGGCCACCTCACGTCCTGACCCGTACAAACATCAGTGAGGTCACCCTCAGTATTGTACCATTTTATCTTCATTATTATAATTTAGTGCAGTTTCTTTTCAGAATGAATGTAATATTATTTAGAGGTCAGACCTCTCAGTGGCTCATACGTACTATAAATATAGTGTGTAGAGTCAACACTGTGTATGTGAAGTATGTTTATATTAATATAGCACATGGTGTACAGTTTTGTAGATATAAGTCCTAATTATAGAATGTGCGAGTTTATTTAGTATAATATACATGTAGACTTAACATTTATGAAATATTACCATAAATGTTAAGTAAATGTATTATTGATGAGGATAAATATTTGTCTATAATTTAACTATAGTTTTTATATACACATATAAAAGTCTATAATCCAGAGTATATATTTATCTTATCTTACACTGAACCTGGTAATAAGTTATTTGTACGTGACCTGCATTTTAATGTACAATGTGTATAGTTTATGCTTTGTATTTACATTTATATTATACAATCTATTTATATTACATACAATTATATACAACAAGTCAAACCAGGACTTTTCTGCTGAATGAAGGCATAAAAATGATTGACATCTTAGAACTGTGTTCTGTTATTCTGCGTAATTAATAATAATTGATCGCGCCCTGTACAGGCTACACTTTATAAATGGGGTTGTCTGGGGAAACAGGAGTTACACTAGAGTCATCTCAAGGGAAAAAAAAAAAAACATAATGGAAGTTTGATGAAGTTATAGTTTAGAAGATTTAAACCTGAAACCCAAAATGTTAATGTGTTTGAAAAAGGCTCTGACCGGCAACTGGTAGGGTGTACATGAACACACACACAGGGGTTCAGATGGAGGGGCTTATGGGTAATTTCACGTTTAAACACACACACACACACACACACTTTCTCCATTCTGCTGCCAGTAAGTGCTGAATAAATATTGAACTTTCCGTAGTTGTGTTATTGATATAGAGGGCAGAGAGACGGAGTACCAAGGACATGCTGAACAAACACACACACACACACACACACACACACATACTCATACGCTCAAAGACTCATTCAGACATACAAATGTATTTCTGTTCATAGGAAAAGTACACACCTACATGTGTGTATTGGGTGTGTATTTACTAAATACATGAACAGATGAGTTTTTTGTTTGCTCTCTCTTCCTCCCTCCCTCTGTGTGTGTGTGTGTGTGTGTGTGTGCATTTTCAACTGACCGGGACAGTTTAGACGTGTTTAGTAGTAAATATTCACACTTTTAACATTTTCCTTTAAGCTTAGGGAAGGTGTGATGACGCTGAGTCACCGTCACGACCTGCTTGTTGATTATTTTCCTGTAACAGCACATCCTGCGGTGGTTTGCTCAACTGAAGGAGCTTAAATAAGGTTTGTAATTAATTAAAAACTGAAACGACTGAAAATCGATGGAATCTCTGCTGGACATCGCCGGCTCCTGCTGGGAAACAAAACACTCCGACGTGTTAAAACCCAGAACCAGGATGCAATTCCAGAGATTCCCCAGCCCTCGCTCCCTCCCACTGTGCCCCCCAGCGCCCCCAACATCTCCCCATCCCCCCCTCCCCAAACACACACACACACACTTCCCCAGGCTGCCTCTGTGACCTCTGACCACTTTTTTTCCCACCGCTCTCGAGGATTTGATAGCTTTAAAGTACAGCTTATCGAAGCCGGATAAGAAAAGTCACTTTAACTTTGGACATTGCGCTCCTGCTGAAAAAACAAAAACAAAAACGTACGGTTGAGTGCAGGAGTGTGAGTGAAGTGAAAACAAAAGATTAGATTTTATTTTTTTTTATTAAAGTATGCATTGTTTAAACAGAGAGTTTCTGTTGTTGTGTGATAAAGTGCATAAAAAAACATGGGCACAGATTTACTGACAAGGCCATTCAGAGTCTGTCTGTCTGTCTGTCTGTCTGTCTGTCTGTCATATCTATCGATCAATCTATAAGCCTATTATTATTATTATTATTATTATTATGAATATTATTATAATAAAGAGAGATTATCTGAAGGCGTTTACACTCTGTGGAAGGTCGACTTTACTCTGCAGCCAGCAGTCGTAGTCCTCTGTAGACATCCTCACTGCGTTCTCTCTCACTATCTACACCACAGACAGACAGAGACAGAGAGAGAGAGAGAGAGAGAAGTTCAAATTAATTCAATAAAAAACAGTAAACAGTAAAAAAAAAAAAAAAAAAAAAAAAAATATATATATATATATTGTTTGCTTCTATTATTTATTTATTAATTTATTTCTTCTTTTCAAATTTGCGATGTGGGCCTGACTGGACAGATTCGACTTTTTATATTTCTTGTGTTCTTTATTGTTTAAAAGAAGACAGATGTGAAAGAAGGTGGTACGAATGGGGATGAATTGAAACAGAAAAAGGTGAGAGGGAGGAATAAAGTCAATGAGAAGACAGTGAGAGAGAGAGAGAGAGAGAGAGAAGGAAGGTTGAAGGCAAGGTGATAACAGAGGACGAGAACGAGGGATAAAGTTAATGAGAAAAAAGCGAGAAGGAGGGATAAAACGAAGAAAAGAAAAAGAGAATGAGAAGAGAGAGGAGACAATAGATGTACCGCACTGTATAATTACACTGATGTACTATAAATGTCATGCACTGTTTCTCAGGCAGCGGTGTGTGTGTGTGTGTGTGTGTGTGTGTGTGTCTGTGTGTGTGTGCCTCTATATATATCCACCCACAATAGCTACTCACAATAGTGTGTCTATAGATAAAGCATTTATTTATCTGTAGATGGGTGTGTGTGTGAGAGAGAGAGTGTGTGTGTGTGTGTGTGTGTGTGTGTGTGTGTGTGTGTGTACCTCTATAGCCACACACAGTTCAGGACAGCACAGCTCCCAGGGCTGGAGCGAGTTCAGGACTCTGAGGAAGACGTGTGGTCGGATACGCAGAGTTCTCTCCTGTGTGTAACGTTTCAGTTTCTTCAACACACACTCCAACTTCCTATTCGAGTGTGTGTGAGCAGATAGGCTGCTGAGTAACGTTGAGAGCCTGGAAAGTCATCACACACACACACACACACACACACACACACACACACACACACACACACACACACACACAAAGCCCAAAGAGAAGAGAAAAGATATGGATAAGAAGACATTTAACACATAACAGACATACAGTACACTCACACACACTCACTCACACACACACTCACACGCACACACCAGACGGTACTGTAGGGTGTGTCTGCTATGTTAGAATCCTGTACTGGTGGACACGGGGTGACACACATCACCGAGGACGTACGACATGGAGAGGCAGACATGTTAGAGAGGGACTGATATCTCTGGACTCCTCTCATCCATCTCTTCCTACAGAGAGAGAGAGAGAGAGAGATTACTACATCACTGATATATCCTTGATTCTGATTGGTCAGTCATCTCAGCTTCAAATCAAATGGCTAGAATTCAAAAAACAATAGATTACATTTCTGTAAGGAGATTTGAGTTGAACAATTCTGGAAGGAGTCTCTAGTGTTAGTGCTTTGTAACAGGCAGAGGTACGTATAATGTGTTATATTATACAGGTCGTCCCCGACTTACGAACATTCGAGTTACGAATTTCTGCAGATACGAATGGACCGTTGTTCTACTTCCTCTTCAATCACGGAAATCTTGAGATCTCACAATTGTACAAAAAGTCGACACTGCAGTGCACCAAATACCAATATTTACAATATTATTCAAATTCTAATTTTATTTGTCACATACACAGTCATACACAGTACGAAATGCAGCGAAATGCTTATACGACCGGCAGTGACCTTAAAAAATAAAATAAAAACTTATGAATAAATATGAATAAAAAGAAATACTAAAGAAAATAAATTTAACTATTAAAATAAACTGTACAAATAAGGGCATGATAAAAAAAATATTACAAAATATAGAAATATTCAATATTTTCAGTGTGTAGGTGAATGTATACAATTTCTAAAGTACAGTATATTGTATGTACAGTGGTGTGAAAAACTATTTGCCCCCCTCCTGATTTCTTATTCTTTTGCATGTTTGTCACACAAAATGTTTCTGATCATCAAACACATTTAACTATTTGTCAAAGATAACACAAGTAAACACAAAATGCAGTTTTTAAATGAGGGGTTTTATTATTTAGGGAGAAAAAAAATCCAAACCTACATGGCCCTGTGTGAAAAAGTAATTGCCCCCTGAACCTAATAACTGGTTGGGCCACCCTTAGCAGCAATAACTGCAATCAAGCGTTTGCGATAACTTGCAACGAGTCTTTTACAGCGCTCTGGAGGAATTTTAGCCCACTCATCTTTGCAGAATTGTTGTAATTCAGCTTTATTTGAGGGTTTTCTAGCATGAACCGCCTTTTTAAGGTCATGCCACAACATCTCAATAGGATTCAGGTCAGGACTTTGACTACGCCACTCCAAAGTCTTCATTTTGTTTTTCTTCAGCCATTCAGAGGTGGATTTGCTGGTGTGTTTTGGGTCATTGTCCTGCTGCAGCACCCAAGATCGCTTCAGCTTGAGTTGACGAACAGATGGCCGGACATTCTCCTTCAGGATTTTTTGGTAGACAGTAGAATTCATGGTTCCATCTATCACAGCAAGCCTTCCAGGTCCTGAAGCAGCAAAACAACCCCAGACCATCACACTACCACCACCATATTTTACTGTTGGTATGATGTTCTTTTTCTGTAATACTGTGTTTCTTTTACGCCAGATGTAACAGGACACGCACCTTCCAAAAAGTTAAACTTTTGACTCGTCGGTCCACAAGGTATTTTCCCAAAAGTCTTGGCAATCATTGAGATGTTTTTTTTAGCAAAATTGAGTCTTTTTGCTTAAAAGTGGTTTGCACCTTGGAAATCTGCCATGCAGGCCGTTTTTGCCCAGTCTCTTTCTTATGGTGGAGTCGTGAACACTGACCTTAATTGAGGCAAGTGAGGCCTGCAGTTCTTTAGATGTTGTCCTGGGGTCTTTTGTGGCCTCTCGGATGGGTTGTCTCTGCGCTCTTGGGGTAATTTTGGTCGGCCGGCCACTCCTGGGAAGGTTCACCACTGTTCCATGTTTTTGCCATTTGTGGATAATGGCTCTCACTGTGGTTCGCTGGAGTCCCAAAGCTTTAGAAATGGCTTTATAACCTTTACCAGACGGATAGCTCTCAATTACTTTTGTTCTCAATTGTTCCTGAATTTCTTTGGATCTTGGCATGATGTCTAGCTTTTGAGGTGCTTTTGGTCTACTTCTCTGTGTCAGGTAGCTCCTATTTAAGTGATTTCTTGATTGAAACAGGTGTGGCAGTAATCAGGCCTGGGGGTGACTACAGAAATTGAACTCAGGTGTGATAAACCACAGTTAAGTTATTTTTTAACAAGGGGGGCAATCACTTTTTCACACAGGGCCATTTAGATTTGGAGTTTTTTTTCTCCCTTAATAACGTAAAGCTTCATTTAAAAACTGCATTTTGTGTTCAATTATGTTATCTTTGACTAATAGTTAACGGTTTTTGATGAGCAGAAACATTTAAGTGTGACAAACATGCAAAAGAATAAGAAATCAGGAAGGGGGCAAATAGTTTTTCACACCACTGTATGTGTGTGTGTGTGTGTGTGTGTGTGTGTATGGGTTGGGGTCGGCTTCCCTGTTTTCATTAAATCAATCCGGGAGCACAATGATAGAAAATGTCTGTCCTGATGGTGAATAATCCTAATTTCAGAAACTCCTCAACAAAACAGAGTTCACAGTCTAATACAGTGGAAAACAGCTCAAAATGGCATCCGGGATTCCCCTCACGACTTAAAGGTGCAGAGACAAGATTTTACTGTGAGATTCATTTCCTTAGGCGCGGTTACGGCTTTTGGCCACATGATGGCAATGTGGGGAAAGGGGACAAAGACTTAGTCAAGTCGATTGGTATGCTTTACATTGAATATTCGTGTCAAAGGCGTATAAGTAACTCACTTCGTCCGACTTAAGAACAAATCCGAGTTACCAACGTGCTCCTGGAACGGAACTCGTTCGTATGTCGGGGACTTCCTGTACCCTGGATAACATCAATAACAGTTAGTTAAGGAAGTAACTCACTTGGCTTTGAGGTCGAGAGTGTCGGTTAAATTCATCGATAATTCGTGAGCTCCTTCTTTAAACATGAGCTTCATTTCCTCCAGCATGGCCGCCTTCTCGTAGCTAAACACCGTGGAGGCCAGAGAACGATCTGAACTAAATCACATTAAAGCAGACACAGATAATTGGATATGTGTGACCAGAAAGTGTGTGAAGTGGTAG
Source organism: Channallabes apus (assembly GCA_030522415.1). Taxonomy (NCBI): domain Eukaryota; kingdom Metazoa; phylum Chordata; class Actinopteri; order Siluriformes; family Clariidae; genus Channallabes; species Channallabes apus. The sequence continues at coordinate 31,817,005 of CM060122.1, forward strand.
ATTGTGTAAGGGGAGAGTGTGTAGGGGGAGAGTGTGTAGGGGTAGTGGATGTTCACATAATTACATCACTTCCACCTCCATGATCTCTGAGAGTCTTAATAGATACAAGTGTGTGTCTGGGTATATTCTCACCTTTTTGAGGTGTGTGACTCCAGTTTCCCACTGATTGTGCTGTCCTGTGTGCTATACAGAGTGCTCAGAGTGTCAAAACTGTAGACACACACACACACACACACACATTTCAACACACAGAATTGCATTACACTTCAACAGTCATGGTTTCATCATCTCTGTTTGACGTCCAACTTCACACCCAAAACCACAGACCACCAACACACCGATCATTTTCTGTAACACAAAGTCATCTGAAACGGAGCGCAGGAGTATGTAAGGTCATGTGTGATTATTTACGGTTGTGTGTGTGTGTGAGTGTGTGTGTGTGTTTTGTATGATCTGCATTATACCTGATCGTATCTGTCTCAGTGTCTGTGGTTGAGCCGTAAAGCTCATTAGAAACACTCTGGTGAACCTCATTGAGCAGCTTCTGCAAGTCTGAGACAAACACACACACACACACACACACACACACACACTACTGTTTAGTATCCTGATGTTTCTAGGGAATAAAGTCACTAATCAAAGCCACATTGTACGGTTTAGTAAGAAATGGAAACGATCGATCGTTATTCTACAATTCAAAAGGCGCCTTAAATTGTTCACTCAGTTCGTGATGGCTGTGCAGCAGAGGTGTTCTGTGGAGACAAAAGGTAGACACCTGGGGGAAATAAAAAGACATAAAAGGACAGATTTCGGGCCGGGACACGCCTGGCAGACCCTTGTTGTAGGGGGTGATGGAGACAAGACGAAACAAAACCCAGGAGACCTCCAGGAGTAAAAACAATAATAAAAAATATATGTGAAGACAGACAGATGAGGAGAGACAAACTAGAGAAGACAGCATTAAAGGAAACAAGAAGGAAAACTGGAAGTTTTCCTTAAGTGCTTTTGCTCATTTCTCACGGCTCCCAAAACACTCACATTTAGGTTTCTTCTTTATTTTTATTGTAAAAGATATTATTCTTGTCACCCTCTGGATCAGTGGCCGCTTTTTTTTATGGATAAAAATATATCAATTCATGAATTGTACACTACTGTATAAGGGCAAAAGTATTTGTACCTGTTAATTATTGAATTCTGTTGTTTCAGTCAATCTAATCCCTAGTGAAGGACAATCTTAATGCTTCAGCATACCAAGACATCTTGGACAATGCTACGCTTCTATGCAACTTTGTAGCAATAGTTTGTTGAAGGTCGTTTTCTATTCCAACGTGACTGAGCCCCAGTGCACAAAGTAAGGACTATAAAGACATGGTTTGATGAGTTCGGTGCGGAAGAACTCGACCGGCCCTAACACACAGCCCTGACCTCAACCCCATGAAGCACCTTTGGGATGAACTGGAACGGAGATTGCGAGACAGGCCTCTCTCGTCCAACATCAGTGCCTGAACTCATAAATGCTCTACATAATGAACGGGCCACAGAAACAGTCCAATATCTTGTGGATGGCCTTCTGAAAGCTGTTATAGTTGCGAAAGTGGGACCGACTCCATGTTGAAGTACAGTATACTGTATACATTTGGATGAAATTTCGCCAAATATTTTTGTCCATATAGTGTAAAAACAATCTGGTTACTGGTTTCCTGTAGCTGCTTGCGTCAGATTAAAACCACTGATGCTTAAATATAAAGACAAAAACGGGCCAGCACTTATCACACCCGCACAGCAGCACCACACTCCACCACATACGAGCGGTGCTCAAGTCAAGTCAAGACAAGTGATGAAATTTACATTCATTTGGCAGACGCTCTTATCCAAAGTGGCTTACATTTTTATCTCATCATATATCTGAGCATGAGGGTTAAGAGACCTCGAGGGCCCAACACTGGCAGCTTGGTGGTGGTGGGGGTGGAATCTTCTGATCAGTAATCCAACACCTTAACCACTGAGCTTCCCCTGCCGTTCTGGAGAATGAAGGCATAAAAACAATTGACATTTACAGAAGACATGATGAGACTCTGAGCTGCAGTAAAACGTTTTAAAGAAGGCCATACACCCGTGAATTACGATCCCATGCAGTCGTTCCTGTGAACATTCACAAAATCTACAGCTGCAACTTGTGTGAGAGACACATCTGTTTGTGGGAACTGTACACACAATCATTCACCAATGTGCACGTTACAGGAACTCATCTGGAAGTTATTGCCACATCCCCCGCACAGTCCTGACCTCGCTCCAAGACATTTCCACATGTTTGGGCCATTAACGGAGTTCCTGGGAGGCCGGGGTTTCAGATGTGAATCAGGCAGTCAGTCAGATCGTGGCTCCAGTGTACTGAGAAAACCTGACGGTGTCCAAGCACTGGTGAAACACTGGGATAAGTGCATTAGTGTAGCCGGGGGTTATATAGAGACATAAAGAGAGTTTTTACTCTCAGAACTGTGTTCTGTTATTTTTTAACAATCCCCAGGTCCCTCTTTGGCTTGAACGCCCCTTGTAGCAGTAAGAATCGGTGATCTGTTGTGGCAAAATATTTTAATGGTGTTGAGGTTTATAGATTTTGTTTTCAGAAGTCCAGTCTTTTGATTTTAACTCATTTTTGGAGGATTTGTCATGCTTTGCAACATACCTGTATAAATAATATAGAAATACATGCAAATAATTGAAACTAAATAACTATAATCAATCATTTAAACATCCATCTAGTAAACTAGGTTTATTTTAATTCCTTTGAAAAATATAAACCTGAAAACATCTTTTAAAAGTCAGGTTAAGGAGATGTAAAATAATCATGATGTTAGGTCGCCCTCTGCTGGTCAATTACTGTAACACACTTCTAGTGTAACTGTTGTTTTAGGACAAATCTGATTATTATTAATCTGAGTATGGTTTTCATATGAGGAATGCACATACAGGTATGAAAAGCTGTTATATCCCTGATGAATTGAGCTTCATAATAATTATTTTATTATGACGGGTTTTAAGCTTATCGTTGAAAATTTTGTTGTAAATTATAATTTTTAAGAAGATAAAAGGAACAAAAATATAGACGAGGCTGAATAAATAGATATAAAGACAGACAGGATGGATGTATGTATAGATACACCAACAGACAGACAGACATACAAATTGCAGACAGACAGGCAGACAGACAGACAGGCAGACAGACAGGCAGACAGACAGACAGGCAGACAGACAGGCAGACAGATAGCCAGACAGGCAGACAGACAGACAGGCAGACAGACAGGCAGACAGACAGACAGGCAGACAGACAGGCAGACAGATAGCCAGACAGGCAGACAGATAGACAGAAAGACAGACAGGTTCAAATCTATTCAGTTCAATTCAGGTTTTTTTGTATAGCGCTTTGAACTGTGGACGTTGTCACAAAGCAGCTTTACAGAAATAAAATTCTGGTTATAAATGAACAAATGCTAATCACTAATGAGAAAGCCAGAGGTGACGGAGGTGAGGAAAAACTTCCTCTGTGCCTCACATTATGGTTTCCTGTTATGAGTTGTCAACGCTCACACATTCACACTGAAACACACACACTCACACATACACACACACACACCATACCTACACGTAAACACACCTTATATACACACATAGTGTCATGTGGCCTACATTTAGAGATGGGAGGATCCGCCTCTGACATCACCACGCTTGGACACTCGCGCTCTTCTTCCGCAAAAGTGACATCACAGGATGATACGTTGCCTGGCAACGAGGATGTTAACACAGATGACGCCACGGTACTGAGCGCTGGGGACTTGTGGGTCAGAGAGGTGATACGGGACAGTCTGATTACAGGACGCAGAGGCTGAGAGAAAGAGAGAGAGAGAGAGAGAGAGAGAAAGAGAGAACATATTAATACTATATGTTACAGACCCTGGGAATAATGATTATAATAATTATACAGTGAAACCTCGGATTATGAGTAATGTGGTGTGCGAGTGTTCCACAAGACAAGCAAAGATTTTAAATAAATTTTTATTTGAAAAACGAGCATTGTCTTGGTTTACGAGTACCGAGTATCATGTATCACGCATGCGCTTCTTGTTTTGACGCCAAGCGTCACGTGATCACAACTGAGCCAACCGTTTTTCTCTCTCATGCACTGCGGAATTGTGGGTAATCGTCTCCCCGGTTGGGTCTTAATGTTCGTCTCTCACTGGTATAATCAACATCCGTGCACGTGTGTACTGTTTATTATAACACTGTGACCACGTGTGTGTGTAAAACATATAAATTTTTTTGTTTGAAAGCACATGTGTACAGCGCGAGTGTACTGTTTCTTATAACACATGTGTGCGCGCATGTAAAGCAAAAGAAAGTCTCTCTCTCTCTCTCGAGCCTTTATGTGTACACACACTAAAGGCGAGAGAGAGAGAGAGAGAGAGAGAGAGAGAGTGTGTGTATGAACCGGCACGGTGTCAAATTACGCATGCGCGCACACACATTACACACACTCTCCGTAGTGCAAGTGAGAGAAACACAGACACAAACACACACAGCGCCTCCGCGCATAAACGGAAACACTTATCTGTCGGGATTTATTTTTACTTTTTATTAAAGGTAAAGTGCAGATTAATTTGTTTTATTTTTACTTTATATTTTGTTTTAATTATTTTTATGTATTTTTTTTTTGGCCTGTAGAATGAATAATTTGAGTTTCCCATTATTTCTTATGGGAAAATTTGCTTTGGTCTACGAGTGTTTTGGAATACGAGCCCGCTTCCGGAACAAATTATGCTCGTAATCCGAGGTTCCACTGTACATCAAATTCATTCATATCTATAAAAAAAAGTAGTCATACCTCTTGAATTTGTCACATTTTGTCACATTACAACCACAGACGTAAAATTTTTTACTGGGATTTTATGTGACAGACCAACACAAAGTGCCACATAATTAGATTAGAAGTAGTTAGAAGTAGATTTGTATTCAGCCCCCGTGAGTCAATACTTTGTGCTTTTGGGTCTGTCTTTTCCAGCCTTGCACATCTACAGAGTGAAAGTTTTGCCCATTCTTCTTTGCATAATAGCTCCTAAAATGTAAAAACGTTCACATTGTGGTTGTAAAGTGACAAAATGGTGAAAAGTTCAAGGGGTATGAATACTTTTGCAAGACACTCTATCTAACCTCTACTGTTTGAGTGTATACGTGTTAGATGAGTGATGAACTATGGGAGGATAGAGACCTTAGGTGGAGAGATGAACTGCTCCCACTTGGCCTGAATCAACTTCTCTCTGTTCATAGCCTTCAGAGTGTTTCTGCTCTGCCCTGGTTCACTGAGAGACAGAGACAGAAAGAGAGAGAGATAGAAAGAAACACACATATACACACACACACATGATTTATTTATTTATTACATTTATGATTTATTATTATTACTATTAACAATTCAGTACAAAGAGGCTGTAATTGCATCCTGGCTGCCACCAGGGGGAGCACTCCTACTATGCAGTACTTAACTGAAACCATTATCACAAAAGCAAATTATTACAGGAGGTTTCTGTTTCTGAGGACACTTCGACAACCTTCTTTCACACATACAGAGCCTTTAACAAATGAAATACAGGTTATATCAACATTTCCCCATTCTGCCTAGCCTTTAGCCTATATGGTTATTTATGTATGTATGCTTGTTGCCATAGAAACAATCAACCATCACCTTATGAACACATTATGAAGATTTCCTGATATGTAGAAAAAAATATTTTGTATAGTATGTACTTGACTTCTGGCTTCAATGAATGTAACACACACACACACACACACACACACACACACACACACACACACACACGCGTACACAAGCTTTTGTGTCTTGAAGCTAAACTCAGTTACACACACACACACACACACACACACTTCATAAAGCTCTTCCACTCATTATATTCACCCTGGACTTCGAGGTCACAGTGTTATTAAGGTCAGTGTTTTGCCTCAGGGAGGAAGCGCAGTGTGCTACTGTGAGTTAGACTCACGCTTACTCTCAAACACACACACACTCAACACTCTGAATAAATAAACAACACACTGATAATAAACGAACACGCCTATACAAAAAAAATTTAAATAAAACCCACAAAGGACACGTTTTGCATGCGCCCTGATTACTTATTGAATTATTCAAAGCACCGGGTCAGCTTTAATATAAAATAGACACACCCTTCAACACACACCCACACACACGCACACACACACACATTCTCATATCTAAACAGATTTATCCTGTAGAGTTAACGTTCGTATTAAAATTCTACAATTCAGATTCATGATTTTATAAAATCAATCTTCTATCATCTTCTATATAATTTCATCACCATTAAAAAAGGACACACACACACATTTCTACTGACACATCTAATGTCACATTTACTGACACGTCTACTGGCATGCCTCTGTAACATTGACTTTCATGTCTACTGACATATCCGCTGTTACGTTTACTGACATGTTTACTGCTCTATTTATGACACGTTTACTGACACGCCTACTGTTGTGTTTACAAACATGTCTACTGACACATGTTTTTCAGCGGTAATGCGACCTACTGGATTACAAACGACTTTAAACAACAAGGAAGAAGAGGACTTACCTGTTACGTCTACTGACACATCTACTGCTATGACACAATGACATCTACTGACATGTCTCCTGGCACACCTGTGTTACATTTAGTTTCACGTCTACTGACACATCCGCTGTTATGTTTACTGACGTGCCCACTGACATGCCTACCGTTACGTTTACAGACATACAGTATCTACTGACACACCTCTGATATGTTTACAGACACATCTAATGACTCGCCTCTGTTGTGTTTACTGACATGTCTACTGGCACACGTCTGTTACATTTACTTTCACGTCTACTGACACATTCGTTGTGATGTTTACTAAATCGTCTTATGACCCACCTCTGGTTACATTTACTGACATGTCTACTGCGACGGATCTGTTGTATTTACAGTCCCATCTACTGACATGACTACACACCTCTGATATGTCCCAGCTCTGTTAAGTTTACTGACATGTCTACTGACACACCTCTAATTTCTTTACAGACATACTGTAGCTACTGACACTCCTCTAATATGTTTACAGACACATCTAATGACCCAGTGCTGTCCCATTTACTGACATGCCAACTGTTACGTTTATAGGCATGTCTACTGACACACCTACGTTACATTTACTGACCTGTCTACTGACATGCCTAATGTTACATTTATCGGCATGTCTACTGACACACCTACGTTACATTTACTGACCTGTCTACTGACATGCCTAATGTTACATTTACAGTATAGACATGTCTACTGACACACCTACGTTACATTTACTGACCTGTCTACTGACATGCCTAATGTTACATTTACAGTATAGACATGTCTACTGACACACCTACATTACATTTACTGACCTGTCTACTGACATGCCTAATGTTACATTTATAGGCATGTCTACTGACACACCTACGTTACATTTACTGACCTGTCTACTGACATGCCTAATGTTACATTTATAGGCATGTCTACTGACACACCTACGTTACATTTACTGACCTGTCTACTGACATGCCTAATGTTACATTTATAGGCATGTCTACTGACACACCTACGTTACATTTACTGACCTGTCTACTGACATGCCTAATGTTACATTTATAGACATGTCTATTGACACACTTCTGTTATGTTAACAACAAGGAGGAAAAAGACGCGTTTACTGACATGTTTACTGTTACATTTACTGACACGTTAACTGTCACTTCTACAGGCATGTCTAAAGTCACACCTACTGTCATGTCTACTGACACATCTATTTTCAGGTCTACTGTTCCATTTACTGGCACATCCAATGACAATGCTACTGACATGGCTACTAACAAGTTTACTGACACATTGACTGTCATGTCTACTGACATATTTACTACCAGATCTACTGACATATCTGATTTTACATTTACAAACATATCCACCTCTAAATTTATTGACACCGGTTACTGACATGACTGAAACGTCTACTGACACATCTACTGCTGCATCTACTGTCATGTCTACTGACACGTTTGCTTACACACATCTAGCTGTTTACACCTAATGACACATCTACAGTTATGTCTACTGACAATCCTACGGTTACACCTACTTTACGTCTGTTGCAGACACACCAAGTAAATAAAACGTACAGTACATGCTAAGATAATCAGAAAATTAGCTAGCAGTCGAATGATTGAAATCGTACTTAGGATCCCAGCAGGACGCCACAGGTCCGAATTTTCCAGGACGTTCCCGAGTCAGAGCCTCCAGCAACCAGCAGAGGCAGCACAGCTGCCGATACACATGTTCCCTGCAAGAGGACAGAGCAGATAACAGTGTTACATCTCAAATCTCTGTGCAATATGTACTGTACATCTACACCAGAGAAATGCATCTGATGGCTTAAGGATGATTTTATTGCGCTCATTCTACTGCGTTAAAGTTGATATAGCTACAGATAATATATGGTGTTAAAAATATGCATATGAAGAGTTCAACGTTCACAACAGTCCGATGTAACATCGGAATTTGAGGAAATTAATTAACAAGAGATAAAATCGAGAGCGGAACAACCTAATAGTACTGTATGTTTACAGCCACTATAACATACTGTAAGTGACTTGTTTTGCAGCCATCCCACAAAAATTAATGTTACTATAAATGGATGATAAACCACACGACTAGGCCAGAAGGGAGATATTATTTTATTATACACAGTTCCTTATACACCTAAAAGTCTAAATCAGAATGTAATTGTTAACACAATCCATGCCAAGGTGCTGAGAACTCATCTCTCTCTCTCTCTCTCTCTCTCTCTGTCTCTCTCTCTCTCTCTCTCTCTCTCTGTCTCTCTCTCTCTCTCTGTCAAGCGATACCTGGATCTGTATCCTGGTTGCCAGAGACACCATCTTCCATCTGAACCTGTCTGACCCCTGATGCCCTGCTTCTCGTTGGGGTTTTGGTGGCTTCTTCTCTGCAGCAGAGGTAAGTTTTGGTCTTGCTTTCCTGGGAAGGTCTTCATAAGGACCAGTTTCATCAGGTTCTTGCAAGAGGCTGAACTCTGTGTCTTAAAATAACAACTGATTGTTGCTGTTTTTGTTGTTACATAATTACCTAATGCCATATGTACAGACATACTGTATCTACTGACATGACCCAGTGCTGTCCCATTTACTGACATGCCAACTGTTACGTTTTATAGACACGGCTACTGACACACCTACAGTATGTTACATTTACTGACCTGTCTACTGACATGCCTAATGTTACATTGCCTAATGCCATGTGTACAGAAAACTATAAAACAACACACCCCAGTATTGTTGTAGAATGTAGAAAATAAATCACTAAACAAAACTAAAGAAATTTGCAAGTGATCACAAACTTTTGATCGGTAGTGTGTGTCCAAACTTTTGACTGTTAATGCATATTATTTTAGCATATTTATCATATTGTTTTATATCTAGGGCTTGTCATTAATTCTAAATCTTTAATGGACTTTTTAAAATAATTAAAAACAAACAAATTCAAGTTTCTCAGTCATCCTCGATGTGAGGCACGGCGCATCCGATTGGACACATCTAGAACCAGAGGTTGTGAATGCAAAAACAAAAACAGCTCTAAGAACAGTTCTAGAACCAGGTTCTATTACACTGAAGCGATTCTGCAATTCTAAAACTGTTCTCAGAACTGTTTCCATTTGCACATGTTTGACTTTTGGTTTTAGAATCTGTCCAATCAGATGCTCCCTGCATCACACTAAGGAAGTGCAGTCCAACTAATAACAGCCCAGACGCACTACAGCTAAGAACTACACTCAGCAAAAAATGAAACGTCCTCTGACTTTCAACTGTTTTTACTGTCAGTAAACTTAATGTGTAAATATTTGTATGAACACTAAAAGAGTCGACACCATAAGACATAAAGTAAAAATGTTTCCCAATGTGTCCCTGAATGAAGGGAGACTCAAAATCAGTCAGTACCAGTCAGTATCTGGTGGCCACCAGCTGCTTGAAGTACTGCAGTGCATCTCCTCCTCATGGACTGGACCAGATTTGTCAGTTCTTGCTGTGAGATGGAGGGATTGTGTGTTCCTGGTGTGACTCGGGCAGTTGTTGTGGCCATCCTGTACCTGTACCGCAGGTGTGATATTCGGATGTACCCATCCTGTACAGGTGTTGTTACACGTGGTCTTCCACTGCGAGGATGATCAGCTGTCCTTCCTGTCTCCCTGTAGCGCCGTTTTAGGCGTCTCACAGTGCGGACATGGCGATTTATTGCCCTATAGCCACATCAGCAGTCCTCATGCCTCCCTGCAGCATGCCTAATGCACGTTCACGCAGATGAGCAGCGACCCTGGGCGTCTTTCTTTGGGTGTTTTTCACAGTCGGTAGACGAGTCTCTTTAGTGTCCTGAGTTTTTAGAACTGTGACATTAAATGCCTACTTTCTGTAAGCTGTTAAGGTCTTAACGACCATTCCACAGGTGCATGTTAATTAATTGATTATGGTTAATTGAACATGCATGGAAAACATTGTTTAAACCCTCTACAATGAAGATCTGTAAAGTTATTTGGATTTGTACAACATTATTGATGAAATACACAGTCCTGAAAAAGGGGCTTTTCTTTTTTTGCTGAGTATACCATCATCAGGAAGTACTTGCATACAACAGCACACTTTGTCGAAATCAGAAAAAAGCAAAACCAAAAGGCGTGTGCTAACCTGTTCATTCCTCAACAGCACAGAGATTAACACTTTAAAATGATCTACTGACAGACCTAGTTATAACATTATTTTATTATTAAAAAAAAAAAAAAAAAAAAAAAAAGATAATCCCTTGCAATACCACCACAGTCCACTTGGGGCTGTAGCCTGAGAAAGTAATCAGTGCCCAACACCATAATATGTACGTTAATATTATGTTTATAAAAGTAGTTTATAACTATGAACACATGCATATTTTATGTATATAAACACACAGAACCTGTAAATATCGTCCTGGAAACTCAACAGCACATTCATAAAGGTCCCATATTTTACTCATTCTTTTAAAAGTTAAAACAGGTCTCAGAGCTCCGCTGAAATGTGTGACAGGCTCGTCTGTCACTTCTCCTTCGAACACGCCATTTCAGTGTCTATACAAATGAGCTACTGTTGAGCCGCACGCCTTTAGAAAACTGCAAAGCTGAGCAGCAAGCCAGGGAGGAGGGGTGTCTTCTTATATGACATCACATTTCAAGGGGATATCTTATTGGCCTGTTTAAGCCCCGCCCAGGGAAAAAAGGACTGGAGACCCATCCGAATGTCTAAACTTGGAACAAAGTGGATTTTGCATAACAGAAATGCTTTAATTGGCATTTCTGTGAATGGCAGGTGGAAAGCTAGCATCATGGCATATAAGGGGGAAAAAAACACCAAACTAAGAAAGATAACAAACTAGAAATGCATTAGACGTGGCCTTGGTTAACTGTGACAATCACATGCTTGGTAAAGTGAGAGCCGTTAGAGCGTGCTAATAATACAACATGTTCTGCTAAATTAGCTAGTCATGAAAGCTTTTATCACTGTTGGCTGTCAGATCAACAAGGAAATGTCAGTGTCCATTCTTTTCTTTTCAGTTCTGGTCCAGTAGGGGGGCGCTGCTCGGCTCTTTGTTACTCTCGGCCTCTCCAAAGACCAACAATTTTTTCCTGAAAGCAATTTTTCTTTGTGGAATTAACCAAGTCTGAGATATTTGCCGGAGGTTTTTATTCCTAAGTGATTTAGAGTGTGGGTACATGAACACACACACACACACACACACACACGCATGCACACCACTATTTGCGAGCACAGCAATCAAATGCAGCAACAAAACACCCACTGATGTTTTCAGCATTTACATCCTCAGTGTGAGCACTTCAGAGAGAAACGTCATGGAAGCACAGAAAGACAATTAGAAAGTGTGTAGGATTGGGTATAAAGAGAGAGAGAGAGAGACCACAAGACAGAAAGATACTGAGAGAGAAAGAGAAAAAGATGGAGAAAGTTCGAGAGAAACTACTGTAAGGGGAAGAGATTAGAGAAAGACACTGATATGGAGACACAAGGAGAAGGACGGGGTGAAAAAGAGAGACCAGGCAAGAGAACAATTGTGGGAAAGACGCACAAGAAAGACGGAAAGACAAATACAGAAAGAAATGAGGGGAATAAGAGAGACAGTTATAACAACATAAATAGAGACACAAAATAAGGAAATGAAGAAAAGACATGAGAGGAAGAGATAAAAAAAAAAGCAATAAGAGGAAGAGGTGGAGAAAGACACAGGAAGACAAAGATGGAGAGACACATGAAAGAACCAAGACACGATGAGAAAGACAGAGCTGAGAGGGACAGAAAGACATTAAATACAAAAGATTTGAAAAAGTGAAACAAAGAGAGCAAGACAGTCAAAAAAGACAACAGAGCAAGAGAGACAAAAGAGATGGAACAAAAAGAAACAGAGGGTGAAGGGAGAGAGACAAACAAGAGAATTAAATAAGGAGAAAAAGAAAGAGCAATAGAGGAAACATTTTCAAGAAGAAATAAAGAGAGAGAGACATCAAGCAATTAACAGAAGACAAGAGGTTATGAAAGAAAGAATGAGTAAGAAAGATAAAGTTCGAGAAAGAAGGAAAATACAAAGAGTCTTACTCTGATAACTGCTGTGGCTGATCTGAAGCCAGTGATTGGTGGACCGGAGTAAACGGGCGGAGTCGTCCTCTCCGCCTTCTGTTGCTCTGCCTACACAGTGATAAGCAGATTCCTTTATTAACAGATGATTCTGGATAGAAAACAATATATATATATTTTTACAAACATGCAGTCATCTTTATCTTCATCTTTATCTCCGCAATCCTGATGGAAGCAGAGCTCAGTCCCATAATCCAATACTCACATCTGGCTTTTTTAGAATGAACATTACCTCTCCTCCTCATTCTCGATCTCCGAGTCAGAAAGCGAGGATGGACGATGAACAGCAGTGCGTCTCCTCTCTTCTTTTTTCCTCCTCTTTTCATTCTTCTGCTCCTCCTGCTCCTGAAGGAGTTGAAAATAACTACTGCCCTGCTTAACTGCTGCAACCAGCTTCCTGAGGGACAAGAGACATACCTTACATTTATTAAACAAAATTATTATTCTACATCCATAGCGTGAATACTAGCTGAAATAATCACCATTAGCAGCAACACCAATCAAACACCATTAACACCATCAAACAACAGAATTCACCATCAAACACCACCATCTGCATTTAGACATCACTATTCATCAGCATTCATCATAAAACACCAGCAATCCTGATCAAACACCACCTTCTGCCACTAAAGATCAGAATTCAACATCAAACACCAACATTCATCAAACACCACCATCTGCAAATAGAGATCGACGTTCAGTATCAAACACCAACATGCATTATCAACCTGTATGAAATTTATCATTAAACACCAACATTCACTACAAACCACCACTCAGGACTCATCAATAAGCTCCAGCCCAAACACACACACACACACACAAAACCATTTACCATTAAATACCAACACCTACCAACAAACACTAACATCATCATGATTTCAATTGAAACTTTAGCATTTAATACTCACTGTCACTCTCTCAAACACTGCAAACACAACATCATACACCATTAAATTCAATTCCATTTTATTTGTATAGCGCTTTTAACAACTGACATTGTCTCAAAGCAGCTTTACACAATCAGAAGAATTATTTAAGTTTGTATGGAATGTGAATGTGTATGAATCAAAATGTTCAGATATTCCCTGGTGAGCAAGCCCGAGGGCGACAGTGGCAAGGAAAAACTCCCTGAGATGGTAATAGGAAGAAACCTTGAGAGGAACCAGACTCAACAGGGAACCCATCCTCATCTGGGTGAAACAGATAGCAGGAAATGATCTGCATTTATACAGTGTGTTAGGTGGCAGCCAGTTCAGCTATAATAGTTGATGTTAATTGATGTTAAAATGGAGTCCAGGTAGTTATTGGAGACTCAGATAGACTTGTAGAAAGTTCCAGTCCTGAACTATCGAATTGTCAAGTCCTCAGAGAAACATCTGCAAAAACCAATCGAGGCCAGAACCATCTTCTAAGTAGATAGAATCATCCCCAGACACCAGACGCATCCCAAAGAGACACACAGGGCATCCATGTGACAAGACCTCCAACCAGAAACGGGGCACCAGGATGGGTCAGACAGGTCCGGAGGGCAGAGGGAGACTGGATCACTGGCAGCTCAGGAACCACATGTGTAGCTCGACAGAGAGAGAGAGAGAAAGAGTGAAAGGGGGAGACAGGGGGAGAGAGGAAAGAGAAAGAGGGGGAGGAAGAGAAGAGTTGGAGAGATGGCAGTTCGGTATGGTCACAGTCACATAATGTCTAATGTGAATGTATATTTACTGTAGAGTGCAAGCAGGGACTCCGGCAGGACTAACTATGACATCATAACTAAAAGGGAGAGCCAGAAGGAAACACAAACATGAGGGGGAACTGAGATGTAAAGCAAACAATCACCTCACCGTCAACAAACCTGAGTGATCAAATGAGAGTGAGGAAGACAGCATCTAAACATACCAGTTCACCATAATACTCTACGTCCATGAGTCCCCCAGATCTGCTCCTTTACCTTATGGCAAATCTATTTATAAAAATGCTTGGCTAAATAAATAGGTTTTTAGCCTAGACTTAAACACTGAGACTGTGTCTGAGTCCCGAACACTATTTGGAAGACTATTCCATAATTTTGGGGCTTTGTAAGAAAAAGCTCTGCCCCCAGCTGTAGTTTTCATAATACGCGGTACTGATAAGCAGCCTGCATCCTTTGACCGAAGTAGGCGTGGCGGATCGTAAGACACTAGCAGTTCGCTCAGATACGGCGGCGCGAGACCATTTAATGCTTTATGTGTTGAGTAGTATTTTAAAATCGATGTGAAATTTCACGGGGAGCCAATGCAGTGAAGATAGGATAGGGGTGATGTGCTCATATCTTCTGGTTCTAGTGAGGACTCTCGCTGCTGCTGCATTCTGGACTAGCTGAAGCTTGTTTATGCACCTCGCTGACACCAACTTTCATTAAAACTCACATCAAACAGTTACATGGCAGCACCGGCACAAAAACATACCAATTTTCACATCAGTGGAAAATTACTCTTCAAATATTTAACACAAAAAAAAAAACCCTTTGCAGTGCCTATTACACGCTAACATGCCTAATTGCAAACCAGAGTTTAACCACACCATCAAACAGTAGAATCCTCTGTACAACTTCATCACAGGCACATTTCCACCGTCCATCCAGCCACAAAACTTCTCTACTGTTTCCCCTTACAATATTAGACCTCATGCTGCGAAGGTCATTTCACTGAGGGAAAGCAGAGACTTTTCCAGCAATGTGCAGTGCAGATAATAAAAGCCAAATGAACGCTGGAGGTAAAGGAAGCAGCGACCCACTTAAACAGTAAACTTATTCTATTTCGAACTGGATAAAAAAAAGCCAGCCACGGTAATTGTGTTTTCCTTCTTTAAAATGCCAGACCACCACGGCTTTGGCATGCATAATTCACAATTCTGGAATCTATCAGTGACTGTCATAAATGTCATCCATTTTGTGATGCCCAGAGAGGAAAAGAGAGAGAAAGAGAGAAAATGAGAGAGAGAGGCCCTGCTGAGAAACAGTGTGTTTTATTCTCCCACATGGACAGACGAAATGCCAGCTGTAACACGTGCCAGGCTCACATTAGGTACGAGAATGGAGGAAACAGAAATTGAGAGCAAAAAGGGACCAATGTAAAAATGAAAAAACAAAACAAAATCAAAAATGTGATGTTGGTCAAACATATTCCTAGACAATGCAGATACTTTGTGCCAAAACAGAAGACTCAACTATTAAATGCCTATCTTGGGTAGATATACAGTTTACCATTTATTCATTCATTCATCGTCTATACTGCTTATCCTGTGGACAGGGGAGGCCTGGAGCCAATCCCAACCTGAAAAGGGGGCCAATCCAACACAGAGCACACACACACACACACACACACACACACACACACATACGCACACAAATTTGAGAACAACAATGAACCTAATCTGCGTGTTTTTGGATTGTGGGTGGAAACCAGAGTACCCAGAGGAAACCAAACACGGGGAAAACATGCAAACTCCATGCATACAGACCTGAGATGGGAATTAAACCTTCAACCCTGGTGGTGTAAGGCAACAGTGGTAACCACTATCCCACCATGATGCCTTCAGTAGCATTTTGCAGTGCTTACGGTACATTAAAAAAAGTATAATACTGCCTATTGACTACAATTATAGTAATTTTGTAAGAAGCATAATAACTTGTGTTGTTGTGTAAAATGTTTATGTTTGGTTGGGAATCCTGGTGTTTGATGGTGAACATACATGTTTTTTTATTAATGTTGGTGTAATTGGGTTATTACTGTTCATGTGTATGTAATTGGGTGAGTAATTGGGTTAATGTTGAATGTCATTAGATGCTGAATGCTGGTGTAGGTGTTTAATGGTGACATAGGTGGTGTTTTGTTGAATGTTAGTGTAGGTGTTTTTTGTTTAATGTTAGGAGATGTGTGATGGTAAATGATGGTGTAGGTTTTTAATACTTTAGGTGTTTGTTGAATGTTAATGTAGATGTTTGTTGTTAGTGTACCTGTAGGTGTTTGTTGTTTAATGTTAGTTGTTGTTTTTTTTGTTCGTGTAGGTGTTTATTGTTGAACGATGGTATTTCATGATGAAAGGTGTTTGGTGGTGAATGTTGGTGTTTGGTGGTGAATGTTGGTGTTTGATGGTGAATGCTGTTGTAGTTTTTTTGATGCTGAATGTTAGTTTAAGTTAGCGTTCTTCAGCTCCAGTTCTGGAGGGCCATGTGTTCAGCACGCATTGGTGATTCTTCTGCTAAAATTCAACTGATTCAACTAATCTGTTAATTAACCAGGCTCAGTGGTTGTGTTTATGTGTAGATGAATTACTATTGGTGTTTAATGGTGATTGGTGGCATTTGATGGTGAATGTTGATTTTTAAATGGTGACTGTTGGTGTTTAAGGGTGAACGTTGGTGTTTAAGGGTGAACGTTGGTGTTTAAGGGTGATCGTTGGTGTTTAAGGGTGATCGTTGGTGTTCAAGTGTGAACATTGGTGTTCAAGGGTGAACGTTGGTGTTCAAGGGTGAACGTTGGTGTTTAAGGGTGAACGTTGGTGTTTAAGGGTGAACGTTGGTGTTTAAGTGTGAACGTTGGTGTTTAAGGGTGAACGTTGGTGTTTAAGGGTGAACGTTGGTGTTTAAGGGTGAACGTTGGTGCTTAAGGGTGAACGTTGGTGTTTAAGTGTGAACGTTGGTGTTTAAGGGTGAACGTTGGTGTTTAAGCGTGAACGTTGGTGTTTAAGGGTGAACGTTGGTGTTTAAGGGTGAACGTTGGTGTTTAAGCGTGAACGTTGGTGTTTAAGGGTGAACGTTGGTGTTTAAGGGTGATCGTTGGTGTTTAAGTGTGAACGTTGGTGTTTAAGTGTGAACGTTGGTGTTTAAGTGTGAACGTTGGTGTTTAAGGGTGAACGTTGGTGTTTAAGGGTGAACGTTGGTGTTTAAGCGTGAACGTTGGTGTTTAAGGGTGAACGTTGGTGTTTAAGGGTGAGCGTTGGTGTTTAAGTGTGAACGTTGGTGTTTAAGGGTGATCGTTGGTGTTTAAGGGTGAACGTTGGTGTTTAAGGGTGAACGTTGGTGTTTAAGGGTGAACGTTGGTGTTGATCTTAAATGTTGGTGTTTAATGGTGAATGTTAGTGTTGAATTGAGAGTGGTGGTGTAGACAGTGTTATGATTGTAAATTTTTAAATCTTTAACTGGATAGACTGATTAAGTGCATTTATGACTGTTGAGAGAGAACTGTCTCTGAGTCTACCTAAACAGTAGCTATAGGTTGAGAGACCAAGATTTATAATTTTCATAGTTTTTGTTTCATTAAAGCAGAGAAAAATCTGACTTGATGAAACATTCACATCTTTATATAACCAGTGGAAAATTTTAAAAACACTTCGAGGGTAATATACCTAAAGATTGACCCTGAAACACGTTCCAAATAGTGTTTAGCAGACATCAAAAAAAGGGCACAAAGATGCTTTAATTCCATTAGAGGTTATGGTGGACATGGTTGACATTCTGCCATGACACTGAAAGGGTGAAATGTTCCTGAAATTAAGTTTTATGTCCCTGAGTGGACTGACTACCTTTTTTTATGTCCCACACATTGCAGGGCTTAGCTTTTTATTTCCAACTATTATGTTTATACTTTCAAAGGCCATTACACGTTCATTCTAGCCAGCTCTTTCAACTTATGAATGGGTTGAGCCATAATGACTGGCTGGCGGCTATTTCTTTCAACTCAGGGGGGTCTTGAATCGAATGCAGACGGATTTCCTGCATCATTAAAAAAAAAAAGACGAATCCTTGCAGCAGGCAAACAACAATAAACAGTATTCCTATAGGAAATCTGAGCTGCTGATTATTTAATCCTTCAGCCTTTGTGGCGAGCGCTAAAATTATTCATGCTTGTGTTTTTGCAGGAGAACCAACCTGGAGCGCCGTAGATGCTTCCAGAGGTTGTCAGTGTCCCCTCTTTTCTGATACTTTGACCTCTTTAGAGGCAGATCCTGAAAGAGAGAGAGAGAGAGAGAGAGAAAGAGAGAGAGAGAGAATCTCAGGTTAAATAAAAAAAATGGTGTAAACATACAAAACTTACAAGGGCCTTAAATTTCACTAAATTTAATTTAAAAAATTTGTCTAAAAAGAAATCCTATATATGTTCTAGCCTAAAGTATAGATATTCAGAATAGTTTCACTTTTACTGTATGTGTATGTAAATCTAGAAATTATTGCATACACATGAAAACAAATAATCCTCAAATGACCACCAAAGTCACTTTAAGGTCACTCAGGCGAGCACCCAAAGCCTCAAAGTGCCACATTCCAAGTAGAAGCTCCTCGATCAATTAATTGCCGGTGTTTTAATTATCAAAAGGTTTCACACCTCCACACTACATCTTCTTGTATGCAGCAGACTGAGCTGTGAATCACGCTGACCTCATACCTTATTTTGGTCCAAAGAGTCTGGAGCAGTCGAGTGGCAGACAACTTCACTGGCTATACGGATCTCTATTTTTGGTGCCTAAAGAAAAAAGCAACACCGCTGAGTTGATTTGTCTTCATCTGTGCTAATTCCTGACCTGTTTTGTCATAAGGGCAAAATCAAGCAAAATCACACAGTACAGTAACTCCCCTACATACGAACATTGAATTTACTCGAGAACTTTAGAAAATACAACCATGCATTCGTGCTAAAGTTAGATCCGGTGTACATTGTCACGTGCATGCAGGATATCCGGAAGCAAATGTAAAAGTAGTGACGATGAAGTTGGTATTGCTAAGGAGTGCCCAGAAATAATGATATAATATAAAATAATCTAAAAAATAGAGCGAGGTGAAAAGATGGCAGACATTGCTCGTTCTTTAAATATGAATCGTTCAGCCATTGGCAAAACTTTTAAGAACTGTGTCGGAGTACAAAGACAATGGTTGTTTGTCTTACAAGCAAATTGGACTTATGAACAAGCTCTCGGAACAGAACTCGTTTGTATGTAGGGGACTGTTTTCTAAATCTTTAGTCAGTTTTTTTTTTTTTTTGGCTCAGTGTCCTAAATTATGCTTGAGTTTGGCTATATTTTTTATTTAAAGTCATGCTTTTTTTTTTTTTTTTTTTTTAGCCTTGCACAGGTTTCAATAAACTGTACAAACTACTAACCCTATGATGTGCGAGCTAACCAATGACATATTTAAACTCGAGTTTCCCTTGATGATTAAATGTTAAAGTTACTTAATACCAAATTATTACTTTATTCTCGGGCAAAATAACCAAATTATTTACAACATTTCCATTTGTAATTGTGCTAGCTAGAGTTTCACCACTACAGCCACCAAATTTAGACTTAGTTCAAACGTCACTAATCAAATAAATGAAATGTTACAAAATATAAATTAAGAACAGTAATCTACGTGAACCTTAAAAATTCTCCTAAATATTAACACGATATCTCAAATCCACCTGCCTAGCTTACAATGAAGCTAACATTAGCAATAAAAGGCATTTATGGATTATATGCCCTTATCCAGAGGAACTTAGATATATTTCATTATACAACTGAGCTCAAGGGTCCAACAAGGGCACCTTGGTGGTGGGGTTTGAACGTGGAACCTTCTGGACTGTAGTTCAATGCTGTGAGAAAAATGGAGCATTTCTTGCTAACACCATACCTTGGATAATTATTATACCACACTATATACAGTACAAGGTAAAATTTGATGAACCAATTGAAAACCTGATCACATGACTTTGCCAATAGTCTTCCTTTTTATTTTTTGTCCCAACATACTTTAGCTTAGGGTAGCTAAGCTAGTGAATTTCTGTGCTTTTGGTTAATTAAGGGGGGGAAAAAAAGACTTTTCTTGAAATTATGGTAGTATTTACTCTATCATCAATAAACACAGACATGTTTATATTGACCTAAACTCGTTATCGCTAATATCACCTGGCTAGCTTGTTGCTACTAAACACACGATTACAAGCACATGAACATGTTTTACTCACGTTGTAGCATGCTACAGTATGTTCGGGCTTGATAACATTAGCATAAGTGCTAATGTTAGCCATGGAGATAGTTAGCTTAGCTAAAATTGACTAACATTACTGCACTGTGTAATTAAAAAAAGAAATCGGTGGAGTTTGCGAGCAAGCTGGCTAAAATAAGGTGAAATAAAGCATTATTTAATATACAAATGGGTTAATAATTAATAATCGCTAGTAGGTAACTAATGTTAGGTAAAGAACAATGTTATCAGTTTTGAATGTGGATAATAAACATATTTTAGAATATACTGATATTACCCTTCTCTGTCCAGGAGCATGGGGTTCATAATATTGCTAATTTAATTTCAGGTAGGTGATGCACTGAACAGAATCAGTTTAAATGAATACATATTTTACATAAGCAGAAAATGTCAGCTCATTATACATTTATTCCTTTCTCCTAGTGTTTTACCCGAAACCCTGCCACCAGACGGTTGTCCAGAAGTGTGCCTGTATCAGAGCTGTCATGTTTGTGGAAAAATGTTCCCATGGATTTGCCAAAGGCTTCCTCGTTGACAAATGTGGCTTCTTTTGAGACGAAGGTGTCTCCTCCGGTTTCTCCGTCGCTCCTCTCCTCTTCACTGTGCCTCGACTCTCCCCTCTCTCCCTCCCCTGACAGATGATCCTATTTGCAGTAAATCTGCTCGTGTTCAACATCATAGCCTAGAAAGCACTTCAGGTTTCTCCCAACTGACTACAAGTGGTGTGTTAAAGTGGGCTAAACCATATTGTCTTCAACACTTTCACACAATGCAATGCAATTACACTGAGTGCATACCCTGTCTCTAAGTTACTAGGTGAGTAGATTAAATGTTGAAAACTAAATGCTTAATGATGCCCAGAAAAAGTCAGTATAGGCAAGTTTGTTTACTCAGCAGCATCTTTAGCACTTAATTCTAATCCTACAGAACAAAAACCTTAAATTGACCTAAATATGAACATAAATAGTCACTGTCTTCAAGTTTAAAAACTATATATAAATAGACAAAGTTACCAAAATTTGCATAAATTAAATACATTTAAATACAATATTATATAATAACCTGAAACACCTGCTATGAACCGAATGTTGTGGTTTAAGTGAGGAAATGTATGTAACTTTTATGGAAGGAGTCTCCAGTGTCAGTCTTTTTGTAGCAGTTAGTTTCCAGTTTAGGTGGGTTTTTACTTTGCAATTCCTCATTCACATGACAGTGAAATAATGTGGTGAGGTTATTAATGTAATTGATAACAGGAAATAACATTACATGTAACAGGTAAAAAGTATAAATATGTTGTTCATCAGTAAATTTAAAAAATTGCTTTGAAAGGCCCAGACTGCAGACGCTTCAAATAAAACTCAGATGAACTTTGCAATGTATTTTTGCGTAGAAGTGGGGTTGTGGAATTTGGCCCCGATTACTTACACTGTACTTGGGTTCTGGATGCCAGATTTCACAGTGGGTGTGGAAATGCAGGAGAGCAGGAGAAATTACAACAACCAAGACCTATTGTAATGTACTTATATGCACCTCTTTTTTTGTTTATTTTAGACAGAATAAAAAAAAAAAACTGAACTTCTAGATTCTAACACACTAAAGATGGTCATAAACAGTCCAGTGAAAAAATATGCAGTCAGAACTTATAATTTTGCAAAATATTCTCATTTTCAATTTCAGAACCGTTCTGAACAACCGTTCAAAAGTTTTAGGACACTTTCTAACTCCATGTTGGTTCCTGATGATGTTTATTTCTTTCTACATTGTAAAGTTTTGCTGAAGGCGTCCAACATTAAACATGAATCTCCTTTGAACAGTTGATATTGAGATGTTTCTGCTACTTCTGCTCTGTAAAGACTTCATAACGCCTCTAATCTGAGCTGCTGTTAATTGGTCATTTTTCAGGCTGATAACTCTAAATGAACTTCTCGTCTGCAGCAGAGGGAGGTTTTGGTCTCGTCCTCCTGGGACGGCCTTCATGAGAGACAGTTTCATTATGGTGCTGGACGGATTTTGCAAATGCACTTGACACAATACTGTTCTTGCAGGAACTATTACAGAAAGGCCGACCTCTGTGTCTTACAATAACAACTAACTGGTGTTTTTCTTGTTGTTACGTAATTACCTAATTCCATATGTGTTATTTTATAGTTTTGAAATCCACAGTATTGTTGTAGAATGTAGAAAATAAACCACTAAACAAAAACAAAGACATTTGCAAGTGACCCCAAACTTTTGAACGGTAGTGTGTATTTTTGGGAGTGTGTAACATACTGTACTGTACTGCATTGCTGGTGAGAAAGCACTTATTAATTCTGCTGCTTTACGTTTCCAACTTTAGTTTTGTACAGTGTAATTAGCAGTGGTAGGACGGGGGTATTATGAGCATAGTTCAGACTGCTGACTTTGCCACTTTTAAACGGTACACTTAAACATTACAAGTTTTATCTTTTATCCAAATGATAACTGAGAGAGGGGGAAAAAGCATTAGACAGAAAATAAATACTCGGGATTGTCTCAAATATTGGCTAAAAAAACTACCTCATCTGCTTTCTCAGGCTCCAGATGTGGCATTTCCTTGACTTCGCCAAACACCTGCTTGTGTTTGTGGTGGAATTTCTCCCAGAACTCCTCCTCCTTGTTCGGGTTCACATAAAGCTCTTTAATCCTGAAAGACTGTACAGGGTCCGAAATCTGGCACGGCTGAACAGTTTGTTGCGCTATGTTTCCTAATCCAAAACAATGGAAAGGGTTCAAGTCTTGAAGAAAAATAAAAATTAGAACAGCATATCTATAGAGAGCACGGCGTGCATGTGGAGCACAGGAGACAGAGGCTAACATGGCTCTGGTTCCTGTTGTGTGTCTCGTCTCCAATAGCAACAAAGCCATTGAAAACCGGTTCAAGAAGGGGGAAAAATGTTTGTCTTCTGTCCAGGGGTTAAAGTGCTCAGTGTGGTTGATAAAACAAGAAGCAGCTTATCTAAAACAAATCTGCAGCATGGAAGCATCATCGTCTTGCTTGAATTCCATTTATGTCACATTAAGTTTTTTAATCCTGTACTGTATTTAATAGATTTACATTTTGCCCAATTTTGTTCTTTGCTTTGCATTTGCTAGGGGTGAGATTTCTCTTTGAAAATGTAATGTTGATCCTAATATCAACTGGAAGCTTTAATATAAATTCAAGATTAAATGTTTATTCAATACACCATAAAAATTATTATTGCATACTGTATACTGTATGATGTGTCAATATATAAACAAGTGACAATTTGTGTCAAGCTAACAAATTTGTGCAACAGTGCTTTAAGTTGTATTTTGTAATATAATTTACACTACTGCAGATTTAATGTATAATTACAATATAGAGAATGTACTACTGATTATAAGAAAATTAAAGGTTCTCATTCAGCTCAGCCCGGGTAAGAAATTCACATTCAAATACATTTGCAATCTTGTAATAGATGTAGATATTTAATATAAAATACAAAGTAAACAGAAGAAAGAGTAAAATACTAAAATAAAAACAAATGTATCTCATTAAAGCAGCACTTTAACCTTTAATGGAAAAGGCATTTTAAATATATGGAAATATATATATGTAACATTATATGAGATAATATAACTCATTGTACAAGATAATATAGTCAGATTTATATGGGAACATATGCCTTAAACTTATTTTGGAAAACATATAGATTTATATTAGTTGATCTGCCACATTATGTCAACCTTTATGCATGTATTCCACCACGTTCCAGAGTGGAGGACTGAAATGCCATGTTGAGGATGAAATGTCATGTGGGTAAATAAAAAGTGGACTTTATGCTGCTGTTAATGATGATTTAATTTATAATACTCTGTCACTTCATTTTATAATATATGAAACATAGCCATATATGGTCTATCCATATGGCTAAATAATGTAAAAATATAATTAATGTCATGCAAAATATGATTTGGAGCTTGGACCCTGCTTATCTCATTAAAAAAAACTCTGTTTCAATAAACATACATGCAGTAATGTAATACAGATTTGTTTGCACAGCAATGTATTTTAAAATATATGAATCAATATATAGCAATAGGTTATCCATCCATATATTGGAAATATATGGGGAAGTTTCTCATATATTGAGATATATTTCCTAATGTATTGCAATATAAATTCTAGTATATTGCAATATATGTTTGTTTCGTAAGGGCCAGGCCAGCATTTTAGACATGAAGCAAGCAGCCCAATCATGTCTCTGGCATTCTGAAAAAAAACTTTCTACTATGGTATCCAAGCACTAGTGAAATACTGGGATAAGTGCATTAGTGTAGCAGGAGATTATATTGTATAGAGAAATAAAGGGAGTTTTTACTCTCAGAATTGTGTTCTGTTATTCTGCATCAATCAAAAGTCCTGCTTTGACTTGAACACCACTTGAATGTACTCATTGCCAATTTGATGTGATATAAGAGTCTTGCTTTTGTAGAAAAATTGATAAATAATATATATATATATATTAAAAATCCACTTAAGCCTGGGAGCAGAAACACCAATTTTATCACTCCATGCTGTTGTTTGTTATTTTTCTATAACAGCACAATGCAGTGTGATTAATTCCTTACATATGAATCTACGAAAATAGGTCTGAATTAAAAATAGGGATATAAAAACTCCACCTGTCAAATTCTCTCATGAAAATTACCCTGACACATGCCCGGGGTGATCCCACTGAGGGGCTGAAAACTTCGCTTCTGCTTAGTCATTGTCATAGCCTTCCTGCCAAACCAAATTTCACAGTTAATTAACTAGCATGTGGCTCCTGCTCGCAGTTGGCGTGATCTCTGTAGCATGCTAATGATCACTGCTAAGTGAAAAAGCTCATCTCGGTGTTAGTTGAAGATCACATTGGACGTCATGCCTCATTCCTCAGCTATTTGCCGCTTTCCCTTGAACATCTATAAATATCTCTAAATTAGCATCAATAGCAACTGCGTGGCAACAGTTCCTGCTCGCTCTCCGTCACCAACACCATAAATTCTCCTCTCTTAGTATCAGCAGAGCTACTCGCGACGTGCTAAAAGGCTCGGTTTGGCGTATATAAGGAGGTGACAGGAAGTCCACAAGCAGCACTCTGCCTCAGATAAGAAGAAGTTCAAGCAAACCCACACTTTCACCATGGAGGACACACCCACCAAAAGTACAGTCATGAAGGATGAGACCCAGATGTGCCATGACTCTGTGTCGCACCCACCAGCTTACGGCTGGCAGCCCAGTCTGCTCTACAACCAGCACTTCGGCCTTCCTCCATTGCTAGATTTCAGAGATCTGAGCTGGATGGAGAGCGTTTTTAAAAAGCTACGGTCCTGCTCATGGCCTGGATACACCCAAGCACCTGGGTTTGCCCCACTGCCGAGCGTGAAGATCCACAGAGAGGTGAGCGGAGGCGTCTCCGAGGTGTCGACCCAGTCGAGCAGATGGACCGTGAGTCTGGATGTGAATCATTTTGCGCCATCGGAGATTGTGGTGAGAACGCACGGTGGCTTCCTGGAAATTGAAGGTCAGTGTGAATGCTTCATCAGAATGATCCAGTGAGTTTTCATGAGTGAAGTGAATGATGATGATGATGATGTTTTCTCATCACAGGAAAACATGACGAGAGACAAGACGAACATGGCTACATCTCCAGATGTTTCATCAGGAAATACAAGTGAGTCTTGAGGCTGCGATTAACAAACTCATCATCACTATAAAGACAGACGTCAGTATTGATTATAAGATGCATCTGACTTTGCACCAGGGTTCCTGCTGGAATCGAAGCGGAGAGTATACGCTCCTTCATAACTGGAGATGGCGTTCTTACCATTGAAGCTGCGTTGCCCAGCGTTGCACCACCAGCTGATGTTACAATCTCGGTTCAGGCAGGTTCTTTAGCCTTATTGTGGAGTTTTAAACCTCTATTTAAAAAGTGTGACGTTCTCAGTGTTCAGGTTTCAGGTGTGTAATAAATCCTTGTATAAAGTTGCTTTAGTGTGAATTACCAACAGTATTTTAGTTCGTACTGTACCTTAGATAGTACAGTATATGGATATATAGGGCACTATGTAGGAGTGATTATATGGAGTAAAGAGTTATCATTTTAATTAAGTAAACATTTGGTGTTTTATGTTTTTCCCCCATACCTCTAACTTATTCATAAAAATAGAGCTGAATCCCAAATTACTTTCTGTTTTATACACCCCCTTTAATTCCATGATCGTTCCTGATTTTTATTTCTTTCTGCACTGTAAAACAATACTGAAGGCGTTTATCCAAATTACACAACAATCTCCTTTCAACAGTTGATATTGAGATGTTTCTGCTACGCCTGTTCTGTAAAGCTTGTTAACGACTCTAAATCTGAGGTGCTGGTTGTTAATTGGTGATTTCTGAGGCTGGTGACTCTAAATGAACGTCTCCTCTGCAGCAGAGGTAGCTTTTGGTCTTGCTTTCCTGGGAAGGTCTTCATGAGAGACAGTTTCATCATGGAGCTTGATAGGTTTTACAAATGCACTTGTTGCAAGGACTGTTCCAGAACAGCTGACTGTTACTGGTGTTACTTAATTCCCTAAGTTCTTATGTGGTATTTCATAGTTTGGAAATCTCCAGTATTGTTCTAAAATTGCAGAAAAGAAATCACTAGATCATTGAATTAGAAACTGTGTCCAAACTTTTGCCACTATAGTGCATTGTTTCAAGTATTGGCGTTATTATTACTAAAGAAAGTCTCATACTGGCTCATTATCAGATATCTAGTGCACTACCTCGGTTGCAGATTGTGTTTGTGATAAAACACTGAAAGATCCAGATGTTTGGTAATGAGCAAAAACAGTGCCCTCTAAAATGGCAAGAGTTACCATGCGTAACTATTTTAGTGCAAACATCATTTTAATTGTTTAAAATTGCAGAGGCAAAATATACCTTTCTATGCGAAGCCAACACAATTTGGTAATTAGCAAACCAGACATCTAAATCAGCAGAGCCTTTTATGAATTAATCGCCTTTCCAATTTTCTGCTTTTTCCAATTACAAGTCACATAATTGGCCAAATAACCAGCGGTGATTAAACAGAGCCGTGTTTATCCTGTACAGGGACCGCTGCCATTTTTTCCAACTGTTTTCCTCCAGCGCTTTTGGGATTTTATACAATTTTTTCAAATGAACATATTTCTCCATCATATATAATATATATATAATTTTTTTTTGCCCCAGGTGGAGATAGAGGCAGTGGATCTAAAAGACGAAAAACAAGTTAGCTCCCAGCCTGGAGAGCCTGAGACAGAAGACACAGTCATACCTCCTCCTGCAGAAACGCCCGAAGGCGACACCGTAGGTGCTGATGAGAAGATTCATCACCCAAATGGTCTACCTGATGCTCCGGAAAGTGTGGAGGCAGGAGAGGAAACGATTACCCAGCAAGTTGGAGAGGAGAAGGAGGAAGAGAGTGTGGATGTAGTTGTAAGTGACTTGAAAGAGTTTAGATTAGATTAGATTAAATAAAATTAGATTCAACTTTATTGTCATTGTGCAGAGTACATGTACATAGTCAAGGAAATGCAGTTAGCATCTCACCAGAAGTGCATAATGTAAGTGGCGTACAGTATTAGACTAATAATACAGAAATTATTACAATAATTATTACAAGTATGTTTATTATTTGTGTGTAGAAGTAAAGGTGGCCACTGCTAGATTTCTAACCTATTATTATTAGGATTCAGAAGGAGCCACAAAGGAGGTGCTGGATTCACAACCTAAGGCTGCTGAAGCCCCCGAAGCTCCCGTAGATGCTGAAGCTCAAGAAGCTAGCCACACTCCAGAAGATACCCATGCTCCAGAAGATACCCATGCTCCAGAAGATACCCATGCTCCAGAAGATACCCATGCTCCAGAAGATACCCATGCTCCAGAAGATCCCCAAGCTCCGAACGATACCCAAGCTCAGGACGATACCCAAGCTCCAGAAGATACCAAAGCTCCTGAAGCTCCAGACACAGTGACAACCGAGATGGAATCAGAGATCCAGGATAAGGAAGATGACAAAAAGATCCAAGAGGCAGAGGTGGAAGGAGATCTCCCAAGTGCTGAGGCTGATGCACACCCTCCCGTCTCAGAGCAAACTCAGGAGGAGATTCCGTCCAAGCTGGGCGTCAAGGAAAAATAAGCTGTAAAGCAAATGAAGTGAATCAAGTGGATGAAGATGACTGCTTGGAGAAACCGATGAAAGCCTGCTGCGCATCCTTAATTCAGCCGTTTCATCAGGGGCCATTAATTAGCGTTACCTTTGAGGCAGTTTGCTGTAACGTGTAACTTTGAAGCACTAATAAAACCAGAGCACTTGAATATGTGATTCTTTTTATTCCTGTGTCAAAACCCCTGATTTAAGACATTTACTCATTTACACTGGGGCAAAAAAGTAGTTAGTCAGTTTAAAAAATATTTTATTGGTCTATTAAGCACAAATAACTTAAGCCTGGTACTGTATGATAAGTTAAATAAATTTTGCACACAGATTTGGCAATAATTTCCTAATTAATCTGTCAATCATGTAATAAATACATTTTCTATTGTTTTATTTTTTTAGACTTACTTTACATACAGGGTGGAACTTTGGGTTGATAACTTCATTCACACAAATAAATAAGTTTAAATTAAAAATATTTTTATAACAAATCTGTATTTAAACCAATGCTTACAGGAGATAATTGTTGCTTTCCCTGTAGTTTGACTCAAAATAATTCAGTTAAATGTAATCAGTTCCTCCATGTTTATGTCAGGCTTCTAGATAAGAAATTTTAATATCAAGCAATCCATGTTCTTGCTTTCAAAATGTAAAAATACCTTTTAGTGGTTAAATTTACGCATATAGTGTTGCTAGGCAACAGTCAACAATTATAAGCTAGATTGTAACTGAATCTCAGGAGTTTGCTAGTTATTACCTAGCTGTTATGTTTGTTATATGATTGTATGATTTTAAGGCATGATTACTGTAGAAAATGTGACAGAGCTGTCAGGAATATTAAGATTTCAGAAATGGAGTTCAATTGCTAAGAAAAGATGCAGTTACACTATATTTACATATACAGTACAGTAGTTCGCATTTACTTTAATGCAAGCTTCCATATTAGAAACATGAACAGGAACCTTGCAGACAAAATAATCAAAGCTTAGAAAACGAGATGAGTTTTATGGTCATGATAAATTGAACTGCAAAAAAAAGAAGAAGAAAAAAAAAAGACCTGCTTTAAGGTGAACTTAAATGATAAAGAGAGGACCTGAGGGGTAATTCACTCCCTGACAAAATGTTATTAGAGATGTAAAATGGAAAAAGGCAAACACAATCAGGGGGTTTATCTAAAAACTTGAGGCAAGATAAAAAAAAAAGGATAGTTTTTAATCTTACATTAAAAAATTGCTCAGTTGCTATAATGGAAAACGTTAGTAACTATTAAACTCTGGTCTATTTTCAAGAGAAAGTAGATGGATGTGCGAAAAAAGGAACTTCACTGTACAGTAATGTATATTTGACAAATAAAGGCTTAACTTAAAGCCTATTGGACAAGTTGCTAGGTGTTACTAAATGATGTCATGCAGCATGCAGAATTTGCATATTGATGACATCATAATAGTATTTCCATACAAACTAGTGGAAGAAAAAGTAGGTGGTGTGCATGGAGGTGTAATATCAGGAACCTCAATCAGGTTATTATGCCAAAATACGGCTGTTCCTGAGAAAAAAAGTATTAAATAAATTAATAAATACACACATAGTAGCTTTAACCTCTGACATACTGTAGCATTGACACTGGAGACCCTTTACATAAATGTTAAATAAACATCTTCTAACTATCAACCTAGATAAGGATGTCCTTTTTGTAAACACATTTTATTGTAGAGATTTTCTCAGTATGAATTACAAACAGTATATTTACACCCAATGAAGCATCAAAAAGAGAAAAAAAAAAGAAAAGATAAATAGTAATTCCACTCAAGATAAATCAATTTCAGGATAAATTAAAAGAGTAACAGTTGTTAATATGTTTAGTTACAAAAAACACACTGCATCTCAAAAAGAAAAAAAAAGTCCTCACAAAGGCTGGCCTTCATAAAATATAACATTCAAACAGAACTCAGTCACTCTCTCACACACATACGGTATTTAGGGTGTAAAATACATTTATTCCTAGAATCAGACTTTGCAGATCCTCCTTCCATAAACCTTGCATACAGATTTGGCTAAATTATTTTTTTCTGTTGATTCGTTTCTACAGAATTTTCTTCTAGACCTTAAGCTTTAACTCATTTCCTGTGCAGAACATTCTCGCTGTGGTACTTTGTATAAAACTACCCATAAGAGATTTAACTATGATACGTACTATACAGTAGCTAACTATGGTAAACTATAGTACATACCATAATATGCCATAGTATTACTGTTTACTTCAGATATTACCATGGGTGGCACCATTTAGACTTTGTAGACTACGAGGGTACTGTGGCACTTCAGTGGGTAATGTGGTAATACTACAATGTGTACCACAATACTTTGGTGAACACTATGGTACTTATTTACAGTATTAGATATGTACTGGTATGGTATAGTAAGAGCAGGACCATATTAGATACTTGTACCTTCTGAACTTTGGTAGCCACTGTGGTACCCAATAAGTACCAAGGTTTTCTACAAAATATTGTGTATTAAACTCTGGAGGTTAACATAACAGATAAAAATGGTACCACACTATATAAATATTACTATTATGATACATAAAAACATTTGGTTTGGTACACGTACACCACTAGAGTTTGACTACCATGGTGTACCTAGTGTACAATGGCAACATTTCTTATGGGTATCCTCCCTCAAGCACTCCACAACCTTGAATTTAACACAACAGCTTCCTGCTGCTCCTACACCATGCCACAGACTGCTAAATAGTTCATGAAGCAAAAAAATCTGAGGTGTTGTCAAAAAAACTATTTAAAAATGTTTACTTACAGTTAGCCTAGCCCATGTGGTTAACGTTACCACAGGAAGTTACTGCAAGCTAGCTAACTTAGACAGTTAAAAGATAATTAATAAACACAAGAAACATCCATATTGTTATAACAGTTTCTCTCTCTTTTTAAAAAAAAAACTTTTTCACTTCAGATTTTGATTCATTGAAATTCTACAGGTGATCTATTATTGCTATGTTCTTTTAGTTCATTCTGAACATGCTTGTATGCTAATTTACTTAGCTAGCAATAACCTGCTGTGTGGGTAGAGTTAGCATCAACCAAAGACACTAGCGAAGACTAATATTTTCATGTGTCTAAGATTAACTTAAAGAGAATTAGTAACTGTTTTGTTAAATATTTTGGAGTGAAAAGACATCGTTTAAACCCACATACGGTTATGGGCAGACTAAAACACATACCATGATTTATTCCAAACAGTTTATTTACATCCCTTTAAACTAGTGATGTTACTGTGACACAGAAGCTCCGAAGCTTGTATCGATCAGAAGGGGGCGTGTCCAAATGAAGCCTCGTTCGAGGTGTGTGTCGGTTCACTGGGAGTCACGTGACCAATGACAAACGAAGCCTCGCTTTTGCCGCATTGACTCGTTAAGTAAAGGCTCTTTATTCTTCTTCTTTCAAAGATTCAGAGATGTTGATTATGTACATAAACATTTCCTTGAACAGTGCTGCTGCATGTACATATTAATTGTGCTGCTTGTCATGTTACGATCTAGTTGCTACTCAAAATTCATCCACTACATGGGAGTACAATGAGCCCTTGAATGAAGCTTCATGAATGGAGCCCTTTGGTGAAACGATTGTCTGGGAAGCCTCGATACCAAAATGAGGCTTCATCTGGCGATCACTACTTTAAACCACACTAGCCTAATTTTTTTTATCATATTTAGCTTTGGTTTTGTTTTCACCATGTATTAGCTACAAATTAAAAAATTTAAACCTCACCTTTGGTTAGTTGTTTGTTATCATCATTGTTTTCTGTATTGAATCATAGTCATTCGTATCTGCACTATGTCATGTTACGGCAAGTTTTAAGCTGTAGGACGTTATCACTGGTAAGTGAACTTTAAGGTACAACCTGTAGCCTTCTTTCAGTTATCGCAGGCCTCTCTAGGGATTCACAGAACCTCACAGCACACCGTAGCACTATAAGTTATTGTCGTTTTCTGTGGCCTTGCCTTGTCGCCTTAGCTCGACCTTCGTGCTACATCGTACACTGTAGCTAATGAGGTCAGAGCGTATTAGAGACAAAGCAAGTTTTGAAACTGTAGTTTTTTTTTTAGCAAATGTCAGGAAAAAAGGAACTGGGCTTCATTAGGAACTGAGCATCACATTTTCCAAACAGTTCCTTCAATTCCTTTCACTCCAAATTAGCATGTTTGTCGATAGGAGGGTTACTGCTATCTAGGTATTTTAGCAACACAGCATCATCACCACACACTCACCAGACCAACATTTATTCTAAATAATGTCCTTCAATGTCCTTTTTACTCTCTTAGACCTGAGATTTAGCTTTCTTAGTCACATGTTTGGTTTTCAAAAAGTTCTAGCCATACATTTACATTAAACAACATTTCAAGTTAGAAAATGCAGTAATAGTTTGAGTTTGTACAAAATCACATCCCTGCCCCTTCCTCAGGGGAAGCAGATTTTTAAGTCATGGTAGGTTCCTGCGGTTTGATTTGTTCCTCCATGGGCTCGGCCGGAGCCTCGTTACTATACAGGTAATACGGAGGAGTTTGTCTCGCCTCGATGATCAGCACTCCCTCAGGAGAGAGAGAAGCAAACACCGTGAGCGGGTCCACTTCCAGCGGGATCCTGCACGAGAGAGAGAGAGAGAGAGAGAGAGAGAGAGAGGTGATACACTGCTTCAAAAATTTTCTAATGTAAAAAAACCAAACAAACAGCAAAACGTACAATACACCGCACACAGTGTCCATTTCATTCCTTATCTTAGTTTATATTTCATCCTTGTCTTGCTTTTCTTGTAATTTTTCCCTGTTCATTTCTCCCTCTTGTGCCTTTCCTTTTTTCTCTTGATTCTTTGTCTATTTATTTTCTTTTAAATGTTTTCTGTTGTCCTTTCTTTTTCCTGTTGTTGTCCCTTTTTCTGCTTCTCTTTGATTCTTTTTTCTTTCTGTCCCTGTTTTCTGTCTTTCTCTTCATAGTCTTTCTTTCTATGTTTTGTAGTTTCTTTTTCTCCTTAATTTTCCTGTTACTTTTTGTTTATTGTCCTTATCTGTCTTTCTTTTATTTTTTCCTTATTTCCATTTCCTCTCCAAAGTCTGTTTAATCTTTTTCAGGTTTCCAAGTCTTTCTTTCGTTCTTTCCCCTACTCATACTGCCTTTCATTTTTTTCTTTCTTTGCTCTCTAGTATCCCCTTTTTGAGAACTTTTTAAATCTTTTTAATTCACTTCTTTTTTTGTTTGCATTCTTTTTCTCATCTCATTTAATTTCTTGTCCATGTTCCTCTTTCATTCAAATTTCTTTCTTTCTCTTCCTTTCTGTCAGTTTTTTATCTTTCTTTTCCCTTATTTCTTTCGGCACACATGGTAAATTAGATCGTATATTACATTTACTGTGTAGTATCTCAGATGTGAAATATCCTAAGCTTTGGCTTACTGAACGCTTCTACTGCTCCTTATTAAGCTCACCTGGTTTGCTGGATTAATAATAAATCTACACATGATCACCAGTAGTAGAAAGTTACTCCATTATGACCTCTGCTAGTTCAAAGCTTTTTTCTTCACACAGGTGGATGGGAGAATGATCTTTCAATCAATGTATTTCCTGAGTTCGTCATTTTGCTGTGTGCATGTGTGAGAGAGAGTGAGAGAGAACTGCAGGTGTGGAGTTCAGAAATAGAGTCTGCTCCCAATTACTACAAATCACCCGCTCATGAGAAGATTATCACCTGAAATCTCCATCTGCAGAGTGGAGTAATCAGTGTGGCAACCATTTTAATGAGAGAGAGAGAGAAAGAGATGGTAAAGAGTGAAATAGAAATAAAAAAAAGTGTGAGAGATAAAAGAAAGAAAAAACAAATAATGAAGAAAGAATGAAAGAAAAAGATTAACAAAAGAGAGCAAAAGAGCATCAGTTTTCTTGAAAAAAGTAATGAATGTAAGAGAAAAATTAGATATGAAAAAAGAGGGAGAGAGTATATCAGAGTGGTCAGAGTATATCAGAATAAGATAGACAGAAAAAGAGAAAGAAATCAATGGAACATGTAAGAGATAATAGACAGAAAGAAGAAAAAAAAACTGGAAATTAATTAAAAATGAGAGAAAGACAAAATGGAAAAAAAATGGGAGAGAGTATAACTGCAGAAAAATAGAAAGTGACAGAGTGAGACCACAAGAAAAGACGGATAGAGAGAGTGAAAGAGGCAGAAATAAAGAAAAGGGGGGAGAAAAGAAAATAATAAGTGAGAAGGAAATGGAGAAAAAGCGCAAAACAGACTGGAACCCAAACAAACATGTGAGATACAATATAGAAAGAAAAAAATAAGTAATGAAGAAAGGATGAGAATGCAAATTACAAAAAATAAGAAAAAAAAATGGGAAAATACAACACTGAATGAGAGAAAGAAAAAAGAAAAAGAGGAGAGAAAAAGTTAAGTGAGAAATGAAATATAGAAATGGAGTAAAAATATAGTGTGAGACTACAAGGAAAGAAGGATAGAGAGAGCAAAACACAGAAAAAAAGAGAAAATGCTGGATGAAGGTGAGAAAGAGAGCGAAAAAGAGAGAGACTGATTGAGTACTGTACATGCTTTCAACATGAACATGCAGTGATGTCATGGATCAGAGGTCGCCCTCCCCAAATCATCTCCTATTGCAACATTCCTGAATAGAAATGGGACTGGGAGGTGCGGAACATTCTAGAGCCTTCAGAGACAGTACACTGTGCTAACGCTAACAGCTTGTGTAGTCAAACAACACTCCTGTCCGTGGCATTACAATAAGCTCTTAATACACTGGTGTGTGAAACACACTTGCTTTTAGTCCACATTTAGTTTCTAAGTCAAGATTTAACATAAAATTAGAATTTTATTGCTATCAATAAATCATAAGCAGAACTATATTGTTGCACACCTAATAATAAATTAGCCTTTGTTAGCTAGCTTTAAATTTTTTTATATATATATATATATATATATATATATATATATATATATATATATATATATATATCTTATTATATATTGTTAGCCTTAGCGGTAAAGATAATTATTTTACAGAAATCCTCACAGAAATCCTGTCAGGTTAACAGGTAAACATTGTCAGATTAGCTCATCATAAATAACTAGCAATATCAATATATATTATGACCTTCACATAAAAACATAACATTAAATCCTCTCATTAGTTAATGCAAGTGTTATGCACTAAACATCATGAAGTATCAAATACCTCTCATTAATCCTTTCAATTTAGGAATTTTTTATCGTAGAGAATTAGCACCATTAGAATTAGCACTATGAAGGATTATAAAGTTCAGTATATAAATACTGGCAAATAGCTTAAGCAGATACAAAAACTGCAGTATGTAACCTTACAGTAAAAACAGAAAACCTGTCAAACTAGCTCATCACAGATAGATTGCAGTAGGAATAAAAATTATGAACATGACATGCTTTTAAAAAATCCTTTCACTAATTAATGCTAGTGTTAGCTAGTGTAGACTTAATGAACTATAAAGTCCATAAACATTTAATACATACAGTATACATACTGTAAATAACTTTTACAAATTCAGTCATAACTAGCTAGCATTAGCTGCAAAGGTTATGAACATGACATAAAAACTCAACATAAAAATACTTTTATCAATTAATGCTATTGTTAGCTCTAAAAACTGTGGACTTCATGAACTATAAATTCCTGTCAGATTATCACTTGTTAGCTTTTAAGTTTTAGCAAAAAATGTCAAGTTAGCATTTGCGATCCAGCAATGAAAATTACAACTATACAATTCAAAATCTTAGATATCCTGTGAAATAAGCGCAACTTTGAGCTTGTTTTGTCAAGAAGAATTTCTAGCTTGATTTAACAATAACAGATGTACAGTATATACATATAATTTAAACATTTTAGAAATCCTTGGAAAATATCTCATCATAATAACTAGCATTAGCAGTAAAGTTTATGAATGCTATAAAATCCCCAGCATAAAAATAATCACATTATTTAATGCTAGTGTTAGCAATGAAGACTGTAAATTCTTAAACAAAGCCTAAGCATTATTAAGCATTCGTTAGCTTATATAGTGTTAGCGGTACATATTACAATTCTTTATTATTGAGACAATAATCTTTAAAAAATAATTTTATAAAGCTTAGATAAAGCTTCTTAGAAATACTATCAGGCTAGCACTTGTTAGCTGTCAAGCTAGCTTTCGCTGTAAAAATGATTTATGTATGCTTCAAAATCTTTGAATTCCTTTAAGATTAGCTAAAAAAAGAGAGTTTTTGTTATGGAGAAAAATTAAGAATTGTTCATACAGTGCCATAAATTTCTCTGAGAAATCCTGTCAGGTTAGCATTTGTTAGCTAACTAGCTAAAATTAGCAGTATAGACTATAAATCTCAGAACTTTTATGATGTTAGTGAATATGATTTATTTGGCTGCTCTGTACACAGGGACAGAGCGAACACACACACACACACACACACACACACCAGCGCTCTGACCTAATACGGTAGCGAAGGCGAGTGTGTGGACTATAATCTAAACAGCAGTGTTAGTTCAGGAGTCCCTCGCCATTTCATTAACATCACGCTGCTACAGTACGCTAACACCAGTGTGTGTCCTCTCACACAAACCACACACACTCCGGCAGTCCAACAGAGTGTGCATCGAGACACAGTGCTTACACTCCAACACTGTGTTTTACTCAGAGTGTAATTATATAAACATTTTACCTCAGGAAGTTTACTTTGTTACACTAAAACTGTTACTACACTTACTATGGGCTGTCAGTCAGGCTGTGTGTTACCATGGAAACACGCAACACTTTATAGCTTATGAGGCATCTTTGGGGGAAAAAATTCCATTAAATACAACATTAACCTCACTTCTTTCTTATGTTAACATTGTTTCTTTTTCCTTCTTTCTTTTTTTCTTGTCACTTCTTTTCTGTCTTTCTCACCTTTTCATTGTCTTACCCATCATCCATTCTTTTTTTTTATTTTTTTATTATCTTTTCTCACTCACTCTTTTTTAAATTCTTTCCTCTAACCTTGTTTTTTCCTCTTTCCCCAATCTGTCATTTTTGTTTTGTGTTTCCTTTTAACGTTTCTTTCTTTCACATTCAGCTTCTTGCAAAAAAAGTCCTTATTTTTGCTTGTTACTGGCATTTCTTCTTGTCACTTTCTTTTTCCTGATGGCCTTTCTTCCATTGTTTTTGTTATTGCTGCTTTTTCAATTCATCACAGCATGGTAAAGTTTTTCCTCTCCCCCTCCAAGGCAGTAGAGTTGTTTTTCTGTGTGTGTGTGTGTGTGTGTGTGTGTGTGTATGTGTGTATGTGATAAATGATCTCAGCGTTGGGGCTGCAGGCATCGATGCAGTCTGTTTACCTCCAGCAAAAAGTTTTCATTATCATTTCATCTCTTGTATTGATCCTGTAAGACTGCCAACTGCTGGTCTGAGAGAAACACTCTCTCTCTCTCTCTCTCTCATATACGCACACACACATACAGTATATAGAGGGCAGACAGAAACGTACGAATAAAAGTGAGAAGAAAAAGATAGATGGAGTAACAGAAAGACAGAAAGGGAGAGAGAGAAGTAGCAGAAATATTCAATGGAGGACGAAGAAAAAGAAAAAATAAAGAAATGAAAGAAGTAATAAAATGAAAAAGAGAAAAAGTGATAGAGAATGTTGGCTGAAGCTGATTACATTTTGTGTGTTTCCTTGTTTATGACACACACATACAGACACACACACACACACACACACACACACACACACACACACACACATCAATCAGAATCCTGCACCCAAACATAATCCTGTGTTCATTCTGAAGTTTCTCAGCTGTTACAGAAGGTCAGAGGTCACCGCGAGTGTAAAGGCAGCATGAGGGCCTAAACCAGGTGCAGACTAAAGCATGCGTTGAGAAAAAGGAGCGAGCTAAAATAGACACAGTGTATTTATAGATGTGCTGCGAGGCCAGGACGAGTTCGCTGTCACGCTACGGGGCGCTAGTGGCCTTAATGTGAAGTCAGCTCACACCTAGTGCACTTTACCTCATATCGAGTGCATTTAATCTCACATCTAGTGCTCTTAATCTCACTTCTACTGCACTTTATCTCACGTCTAGTGCACTTTATCTGACATCTCACATTTAGTATAGTTAATCTCTCTTCTACTGCACTTTGTCACACACCTAGTGCGCTTAATCTCACATCTACTGCACTAGATGTGATATTAATCGCATTAGATGTGAGCTTTATTCATTTAAAACACATTAAATTAATCAGTAAAATAATCTCACATTAAGTGTACTTTGTCTTAATTCTACTGCACTTTATCCCACATCTAGTGCACTTAATCTCACATCTAGTGCACTTAATCTCACATCTAGTGCACTTAATCTCACATCTAGTGCACTTAATGTCACATCTATTGCATATTAGTTCACATGTTTTGTGAATAATCTCACATCTAGTGCACTTAATCTCACTTCTAATAAAATATTTACTCATTCATTTTCCTTTTTATCATTAACTTTCTTGCTGTCTTTCTCTTCCTTTTCTCTCCCTCTCTATCCTTCTTCTCATCTCGGTTTTAGATCCATGCAGAGACACTCACTGAAATTTCTTTGTGAAGTTCTTCGTCACGATTCCTCCCTCATCTTGTTTCTCTTCATGTTTCCCTAAACAGAAAAGAAGCATTACAGTTATTAACTAGCACACACACACACACACACACACACACCAGTAGCGAAACAGCTGCTAAATGAAGTGACACTTGACATTTAGCTCAGTGAACGGGTTTGCGGTGGTTCTTCTTTCATACGAGGATAAACACACAGAAGCACACTTCCCGATCATGACCTTTGACCCCAAGTTTTTTTTTTCCCTCATACAGGAAAATGTTTAGGGCGCACTAAGCCTCGAATTCTTTCTTAGAAATTTTCTAACTTCTCCCTGCATGTTTCTCTATCTCTCTTGGTCTTTCTCCTTCGCTGCTGTTCTATCTCTCTTTCTCCGCTACTTCTGTCTCTCTGTTTGTCTGTCTCTTTCTCTCTCTGCAGCTGTTGGACCATAAATTGTTGTGTGTTCTTGGCTTTGGTGAGCAAACCCACACAACACACACACACACACAAACCCTTGCTTCCTCTTTACAACATAAAGCAGGTAATTTTGGGGTAGGGTCTTTTGGGACAAGGCTGCATGCTTGAGTGTGTATATGTGTGTGAGCGTGTGTGTGTGTGTCCTTCACAGAAAGCTCAATGCCAGACTGCTGGAAAGTTTAAACATGAGGTCAGCTCTTAAAATGACAAAGAAACGTGATCAGTGTGTGTCATAGCTAATCTTTTCCTTGTGTCTCAAACTTAGTGTTTGTCTGTAGATCCATGTGTCTGTAGCTCGTCGTGTGGCCAAATCTCGCCATGTGTCTGTAGATCAATTTGTGTCTGTAGATCGATGTGTGTCTCTGAATCGTTCCGTGTCTTTATCTCACTGTGTCTGTACTGTAGCTCACTGTGTGTCTGTCTCTTACTGTATGTCTGTTGATCGCTGCTCATCTGTAGTTCGCTGTGTTTCTACAGGCCACTGTGTGTGTCTGTATCTCAAGGCGTGTCTGGATCTCGCTGTGTGTCTGTAGCTTGTCGTGTGTTACTCACAGCATCGTGACCTAGTTATTAATGTCTGGTGTAATGTTACTTAAA
The DNA here is from genome assembly GCA_030522415.1 of Channallabes apus. Classification (NCBI taxonomy): domain Eukaryota; kingdom Metazoa; phylum Chordata; class Actinopteri; order Siluriformes; family Clariidae; genus Channallabes; species Channallabes apus. The sequence goes on from CM060122.1 coordinate 31,857,777, forward strand.
GAGCCCCACTTTGTTCTTTCATCAAAGTTTAGTTATCGCTGTGATCTGTAAAACCTGAACGTGAATCCTCACTTGGCTTTATGTCCCTGTGTGTCTCTGCTCCAGCGCTGTTTACACACAACACCTTTCTAATTCTGACTCGGGGTTGTAAGCGTGATCTTTCTTAAAGTGTCTCAGCAGGTGACAGAGCGTCAGACAGGCATAATTGAAATGTGCAAGTCACTGTGCTTGTGTCACAAGCACACACACACACACACACACACACATATATATATATATATATATATACAAACAGTCACTCAAAACTAAATGCCTAAGCTAACTAAACCATTGTCAATTAAACCAGACTAAACCAAACATTCCACCAGTCTAAATTAAACTGCTCTAAACTACATGAATCAAACAGTCAGTCTAAATAATATCAGTCAAACTACATCAGTATTAATTAAATAATCCAACCTAAACATTTAAACTACACCAGCCTAAAACTACATCAGACTGATCTAACACAGTTCAAACACCAATTCAACCTAACTGTCGTAACCAGTAAAATCTCAATCTGCTGGACCTAAACCAGACTAATCTAAATGTGTTTGACCTAAACCAGTCTAACTACACCAGTTTGACCTAAACAAATTTACAACTACACCAATCTAAACCAGTCTAAAACTAAACCAGTTTTACCTAAGCCAGTATAAACTATACTAGTTTTACAACAAAAAAAAACCACTTTAAGCTAAAGCAGTTTGTAACTAAACCATTCTGACCTAAGGGAAAAAAAAAAAATATATATATATATATATACTAAACTAGTTTGACTATAAACCAATTTGACCCAAACGAGTGTAAATTTACATTTAGTCATTTGGCAGACGCTCTTATCCAGAGCGACTTACATTTTTATCTCATTACACATCTGAGCAGTTGAGGGTTAAGGGCCTTGCTCAAGGGCCCAACAGTGGCAACTTGGTGGTTGTGGGGTTTGAACCTGGGATCTTCCGAACCGTAGTCCAATGCCTTAACCACTGAGCTACCCCAGGCCTCTTAGACCGATTTAATTTACACTGGTTTGGGTCAAACTGGTTTAGTTAAATTGGTTTATAGTCTAAACTACAGTAGTTTGACTAAACCATTCTGACCAAAATATGAATAAACTAAACCAGTTTTACTATAAATCACTTTAACTTAAAAATTTGATCAAAACCAGTGTAAACATAACCAGTTTAACTAAACCATTCTGATCTAAACAAGTGTGCACTAAACCAGTCTGATCTAAATTAAACCAGTCTAAACTAAACCAGTTTGATCTAAACATAAAGTATAAGTCTAAACCTAAATCCAACCAAATAAGTCATAAAAATCACCTTGTTTCTTTAACCTCAAATATTAAACATAAAACCAGTCTAACAAACCGGGTTGAACCAGTTTCTAAACCAGTCTATTTATACTTGAGAATTAATTTCGCCCAGTCTAAAATAAAGATAAACTTCATGAAAAATAGGAACAATATTAGAACTTTTAGACTACATTATTTGTTTTAATTTAATGTTTGTGCTTGTATTAAATTTGTGATTTTTATTTTATTATTATTTTGTAAAATAAAAATAAATAACATGTACTTGGGGAACAGAAGAAACCTTCTTGGCTTCTTGCCTCACTCTGTCCCCTCTGTCCCTCTCACCTGACACTTCCACGAAACCGTCCTTGGTTTTGACACTGAGCTCCTCCGGGCTGTAGCTGTGCACGTTCACGCACACTTTCCACGGCTCGTCCGGGTCCAGCGGCGGCGTGCTTCGCGGGGACTGCGCGCTCATGGACGTGCGCGGGAACGAGGAGCGCAACGAGCCCGTCCACGGCGAGCCGAGGCGCGCGCTGAGGCGGGGGCGCGCCCAGCCAGGCCAGTCCAGTGAAAGATCCTCCGGGAACGCGGACATGGGCACGGAGAAGTCCGGATCCATGAAGCGCGCGGAGAACGGGTCACGTGCAACCCGCTGCCTGCTGCCCAGGGGGTAGAAATCACCTTCTGCCATCTTCTCCAAGTGTGTAACAAAAGTTTAGAAAAGTCTCTAAAAAGTTCAGGAGTTTAAGAAAAAAAAAGTTTTTGAAAAGATTATTAAATGATCTGAGAACAAAAGGGGAAAAAGTGAATAAGGTCACTTTTGGACGTCCGACCACACACACACACATACACGTACACACTCTCTCTCTCACACACACCTACAGTTTTAAAGCACACTTGCTGTGTGTGTTAAAAGGATTCCCAGCCAAAAGTGGACTGGCGCAGTTTTATACCGCCTGGAGAGTTTGGGTTGCCATATTTGGGTTGGTAAAAGTTGCCAGATTGGTATTATGTAAATATATATTAAAAAAAAAAAGAAAATGATTTGGATTGTCCTGTTGATAAACATCAGGCAGTGTTGTGTTGAAATATTTTACCTGTCGAAATGTGTGAAAAAAGCTGTTCTGTGCAAGTGTCAAAACTTGCTACCAACCATCAAAACAGCCTACCTATAGCCTATATTTTGCTTTAAATGTCTTACAGTGATTCTTGGGCATACAAATTTAAGGCAAAAGTTTGTATTGCAAAACACATTTTCCCTTAGGAAATAATGTAAATGCAGATAATCTGTCCCAGTCATCCTAAATATTACCAATTTTCCAACACTATTATCATATTTCCGCTTATAAAAGCAATCAAAACATTTAAAAAAGACATGTAAATGAAGTCAAATATGACATACTGTAAATAAGACAGTAGACCTAAGCTGTTTTAAATACAAAACTGAAAGTGGCTCCCTTTTCTTCTTGCTATCGTCCTTGATCATATGCTTGGGACCCATGGTGCTATATTTTCACTAAATCAAAATGGCAAAAAAAAAAAAAAAGTAAATTTCTTCGCTTAGCTTTCCACTGATGCGAACAAGTTTTGATTGCGCAACTTAGCCGGCATTTGGTTTATTTGTTTGTGTGCTGAAAATGCCTCGTATGCCGAAGCAAATGTCTTGCAAAATTTCAGTTCTGAAAAAAAAGGCGGAGCCTTTATATGCTGAAGTACCACTGTATTATCATTTCTAACATTTTGACTTTTAGATGTGTAACTATTTGCATGTACACACTGGTTTTGCTACACAACGCAGTACTGATAATAATAAATATAATAATAATAATGGTATTCATTTTAATGGTAATGGAATGGTAATGTAAAAAATATTATGTTCATGTCTTCCTTATGACTTTTAAATGCCATACCATCACTTCACACAACAGTAGCATGTCGACATCCATCCATCTAGAAATCTTTGTAGTCTAACTAGGTGCTGTTGAGGACAGTGGTGATTACCACTGCATTCATTCCCATTTTGCGACTGTGGTAGGACCTCTGGTCAACATTCACACACTATGGGCAACTTGGGAACGCCAGTTAGCCTAACCTGCATGCCACTGCACGGTGGGAGGAAACCGGAGTGAACCCACCAAGCATGGGGAGAACATGCAATCTCCATGCACACAGACCACACATGCACACATGCACAATCGAACCCTTACCCTGGAGGTGCGAGGCCCAGCGCTAACCACTATACCACCACAGCTGTCACGCTGTACAAGATTCAGCCTGATTTTTCCAGGTGTATAGACAGGAGTGCAGCAAACGTTATCATTTAATCTGACATGATAAATATGTTACTGCAAACAGTGGTATAGAAGTAGATTTGGGGTCATTTCATACAGTCTCATGGATGGATTAATACTCATAAAGGACTGCCTTAATCGTTCAGCGTATAAACAATATATGTAGAACTCAAACTGTGGTCCATGGAAATGCTCAGGGGTTGAAGATATTTGAATCAAAACTCAACTTTTTAAGATGAATTAATTTCTGCATTATTTTTCTTCTTATTTCTTTTAGGTAAATGTAGATTGTTAAAGGCTGACTCAATCAATCTGGCAACCCTGATAAAGAGCCCTCCTCTCCTATCCACATTTAGGCCAGGACTCCAGCAGCTTCTGCAGTGTTCAAGTGCTTTGCAATTTCTTACTTTAAGTTCCAGAAGAATCCAGAATGATCCAGGAAGAACTCATGATCTATTTATATCCAACTCTAGCATCAGTGTGTGTGTTTCACTCCATTCACACTTATAATCAGATCAGTATCTAATTTTCTGAACTGGAGTTTTATTTATTTGTACCGTACTTTTAATTATAGCTAACGTCATGTTTACGGTCTCGTTCCCTAGTTATCCGGTTATTTTATTTATGTTCTGTTACAGCTCAGATGATACATGCAGTATTTCTGGCCGTATACTAAAACATTATTGTTTCTACGGTAAAACCTTATATGGTTATTTGTATCATGTATGCTTTAAAAAAATTCCAAAACGAACAATATACTCTATGGGTGTTACAATAAAAATTGTTATTTAACAAAGAAAAATGATCATCCTTGATATGGTGAAGTTTTCCATATGGACATGTTTATTTAACGTTTGAGGAAGGAGTCTCCAGGTTAATATTTTTATATAGCGTTTTAGGACCATGACAAGCAGTGTATCAGTGAGAGAGAAGCTCTTGAGGGAGCAACTATATAAGGCTTCTATATCATAAGTGAAAACAGGTGGTCAGCCCTGTCGCCTCACACCTCCACGGTTGGGGGTTTGAATCTTGCTTCTGGTGTGTGTGTGTGTGTGTGTTCTCCCTGTGCTTGGTGGGTTTCCTCAAACATTGGTGTTGGTGATTGCTGTTTTCAAATTACTGATCGTGCATGACTGGGTGTGTGAGTGTGTATGTGTGTGGTCCTGTAATGTGGTCCTGTAATGGGCTGGCACCTCATCCATGGTGTCCCACGCCTTGTTCCTAGGTATACGCTTCAGTGCTACCCTCACATTTTTATAGACAATGGATGGGAAATACTCTACAGTATATGGACAAAAGTATTTGGCCAAACATTTACATTTACATTTAGGCATTTGGCAGACGCTCTTATCCAGAGCGACTTACATTTTTATCGCATTACACATCTGAGCAGTTGAGGGTTAAGGGCCTTGCTCAAGGGCCCAACAGTGGCAACTTGGTGGTTGTGGGGTTTGAACCTGGGATCTTCCGAACCGTAGTCCAATGCCTTAACCACTGCGCTACCCCTGGCCCAAACCTGCAATGACATCCAAATACATATACTTCAATATGGAGTTGGTCCCCTTTTTACATGTATAACATCTTCCACTATTCTTGGAAGGCTCTCCATAAGATTTTCGTGTTTCTGTGGGAATTCGTGCCCATTCATTTTGTAGAGGAGTCAGGCGGTCAGGCGCTGATGTTGGATGAGAAGTACTGGCTCGAAATCTCCATTCCAGTTCATCCCGAAGGTGCTCGATGGGGTTGAGGTCAAGTTTTTCCACACCGAACTCATCAAACCATGTCTTTGTAGTCCTTGTTTTGTACACTGGGGCTCCATCATGTTGGAATAGAAAAGGGTCTTCCTCAAACTGCTGCCACAAAGTTGGAAGCATAGCATTGTCCAAAATGTCTTGGTACTGTATGCTGAAGTATTAAGATTAGCCTTAAACACCAGAATTCAATAATTAACAGGTTTGGTCAAATACTTTTGTCTATATAGTGTATGATGTGTGTATGCTAAATATATTTTTTAAAGAAATGTTTAGCAAAATGGTTTGTATAAAGATGACATGCTGTTTTAGACTTCATAATGGTGTCTCACTCTTCCGTTGATTAGTTTCCTATAGTTACACATTCTTAGACTGATGGCGTAGGACTCAAAAATGTCAACCATACAGCAAATTAGGGTGCATGTGAACACTGCCTGCAAACTTCCCCTCCTTCAGTGAGTCATAGCCTATTTAAAGGAAGCTAACTCACCTCAGATCAGACCAGTGTCAGGGCTCGGGTCATCGGTATGCGAGGTGATGTCACCACACACACACATGCACACACACTTATTCTATACCCGTAAAGATGACTCGACGTAATTGACCTCCAAGAAACCTGACCTTCCTCTTATTCCTTCTCAGGCTCCCCTTATGAAGACACTGAGACATGACATTCCAATTCAACACCATCAACACACATGTATTAGGGTTTAAACAAGTCTCTTTATTTATTCTAGGTTTTCTACTTGGACTCAGACAACAGAGGAAGACGAGGCCTGGCAAAAGGGGACACATTCGTATTCTAGGATACACACACGCTCACACTAACGTTCACTCTTTCTTTCTTTCTTTCTCTTTTACTCTTTTACTCTATCTCATAATATTTTGCATATTATACAGAGCAAAGAAGATTTTCCAGGATCACCTTAATATACACACATCTAATTTGGATCCTCATAGCACATCTCAATGAAATTTGAAATAATTGTGATTTTTTTTGTTTGTTCTTTAAAAACACTGACAATTGAGACAGGAAGTGACAGGACATACTGTATCCCAAGCAGTAATACAGTAGATACAAGAATGTAATCTAACAAAGATAAATGTTAAAAAAAAATAATAATTTACCAAGTACGTAGAAAAGACATTATAATATCTGCTGGCTAGTTAAAAGTCAGCATATGTACAGTATAGAGCACTGTTTGTTACGCAACCATTAACTACGCATGTTTACTGGTTAAAGTAAGAAGTTTAAAGCCTATGAGTCTGTATACAGTATAATGGTGAAAAACAAGTCAGGAATGTACTAAAAACAAAGGATTTTAAAATTAAAACTATCATTAGCATTAGCAATGAATCAAAGAAAATTGATTCACTAACAAAAGTTTATCTTAAGAAACCCCAATTTTTATTTAACTAAAAAAAAAAAGTCACAATTTCATTTACACCTGAGTGGTCGTACTGTGATACCTGAAAAGAAAAGAATAATTATCAAGATGTTATTATGATGACTTATTAGAATGAATTGTCTATAGAGGTTAAGGGATATTCGTTAAAATGTCCGACTAAGATGTGAAAAATACTGTTTAATACATTTACAAAAATGGCTTGTAGTAAGATTATAGCAAAGCAATGTATTGAGGAGTTTTAGTGTTTATTAAAATGGCCAATGTTCTAATAATATAGCTCTATTGAGAACGGCTCAGTGTTTATAACATTTCTGTATTAAAATGCTGTGTGTTCTAGTAAGAATGCTTGATACTGACGAATTCTAGCTTTCTAGGAACGCTAGCTGGTAAAGAACATTATGTTTTATAAAACATTATGAAATTCCTTGTGTTTGTTAAGGATGTTTATTATTGGTCAGGTTTGTAGTTAATAAAAGTTGCAGTTAACAACCATCTAGCATCAGACATGTTTAATTAAATTGGCTAAAGTTCTCGTAAGAATGCTAAGAAGAGAAGAATCCTAGCATTTGTGTGAGACATTTTAAGCCATTTAAAACATTTATGACGTGTTTCAGTAAGAATGCTAGGTTTTGAAGAATAATATTGGCTTCTAAAGAAGACGAATTCTAGCATTCATTACAATGAATAAAATGACTGATATTCTAGTTAGTACACCAAGGAGAGAATAATGGAAGCAGGTTGGAAGTTAATTATATATAAAACGGCTGATGTTCTAGTAACGATTCTGAAAATTGACAAACTCTATCCCCGGAGGTGCAAGATGACATTGCTAACCACTAAACCAGCATGCCGCCAATAAAAACTATACAGAGATAAAAATAATTTAAAAAATAGTGTCTGGGACATTTATTAAAATTGACAATTTTGTCATAAAAATAACAAAAAAAGAACTGAAGTGTTTGGGACATTTTTATAATGGCTGCTGTTTTTTAAAAGATAGTAAAGAACTGTATAATTTGGGGTGTTTATTAAAGTGGCCATTCTAATAATAACAGTAAGCAGAGCAGAATTTCAGTATTTTGGACGTTTATTAGAATTAATTTAAATGAAATCTACAGATATTTTGTTGTACCATGCCTAACCCTAATGAAGTCCTAAGTAAGACAGGAACTCTAGCGTCTGGGCGGCGTGTCTCGCCATGTTTGAAACTGTTTGTCCAGTTGGATTAAATGGACAATGAATAAAACAATGCACTGTACAATATAATACACAGACCTTCACAAAGAACTAGAGAACCTTGAGTTTCTCCATGAAATGGCCATCGAGATACATCCGGCTTTTCAGACAACGCTGCTGTAGCCTTATTCATTTCTCTTGAAATTCCAGTATTATCTTTTTTTGTAATATATAGTACATATAGTTTGACATCATAAATATGCTGAATCTTTATAACAGCCAGAATTTGTGATTTTTCCTTTTCAATAAATCATACACATGCTTACTTCAGTCACATTAATCCTCTGCATAATATACACAAAAGATTTACAGATCATCATGCTAAATTGCTTTAAAATAAAAGTGTAGCTTGGCCTATGTTCATAATTAGGCAAAAACAAAACAAAAAAAACAACAACAAAGAAATATGAAATTGTTCGCAATGTTGAAAATTAAATTAAAGCTAGAAACGTGTATTTAGTCTTTAATATGTTTTTCCTCAGACTTGAACATCTTCCAAAGGCTGGTGTTGACACTTATACATTTTCAGAATCATATCTTTTATACTTTAATAATTCTTACTAAAATGTTTCCTGTTTCTCAATTTCACAACTGCGAAACAAACTTTAAGCAGGTGCTTTATATAATGTTCAGTGGCTGTGATTTGAACTTTTGTTTAAAACAAATAAAAATAAAAAATACAAAATATTATCCTTAATACACATAGAAAAATTAATTATTTCTACTGACTACTAAATCATCTAGATTATAAAAAGTAATAAATACAACAAATATATAAAAATCAAGTATCTGGCTGCTTTCCATGTTCTGATGAGAAATGAAATAAATATGATAACTTAAATAAATAGTAAATAAATAAATAGATAAAACATATAATATATTTGATAATCCATGAAATGTGAAATTATGTCAGAATAAGTATATAAATAAACGAAAATAAAATCCAGTATTAATTAAAGAAAGAGCTCTTCCGGTGGTTATTACTTTGTAACTAATTGTGTTGGCTAGATTGACTTGTATGATGAATTGCTATAGATGTACATATTCAAGTCCTAGACAATTAAAATGTATTAATAAAATACTTGCTTACGGTTTTACAATTTCTTACTCCTAGCTTTAACTAAAGGTTTGGCTACAGTAAGTGTGTAATGTTTGTCTTCCTCGTTTGGTTTCATTTTGTCAGTATTACCTTATTTTATACACAATTCTTTTGAAAATAGAATTTGGAGAACATTTTTAGGTTCCTTAGACAATTTTCTGTACTATACAATTTTCTGCGAATTCCTGGAATGTTTGGTTAACGTCATGAGAACGATTGGGATAATGTTCTGGGAATGTTTCGGATTATATTCTTGGAACGCTAAGAACTGTCCAGCACATTATTTAGACCTGGAAGGATAGTGCTGAACCATCAACTTCACATAAAAACATTGTTAATGAGTGTTATTAGACATCACTTAAATTTTTTTGTTGAGCTGCATTGTATTAACTGTGCAGTAGAAATTAGAGCTATGTTTAATATGGAGAGTAAAAGCATTTCCAGTGTACAAGCCTCTGGAGGCAGTGTGATGATCTGGGGTTGCTTCAGTTGCTCAGGTCTAGACTTAGCAAAATTATGTGGCAATAAAATGAAGTCAGCTGACGACCTGAATAACCAGGTTATCACATCTATTATTCCAGGACTCAGGATTGTGAAAATGTGGTTGTGGGAGCATGAGGAATAATTTTTACACATGACCAAGACACTACTTTGCATCCAATAAATAAATAAATTTGGTCTAAAGTCAGAACTCTGTATGTACATCTATGCCAATTCCCCACTGCATGATAAATTATTCAGTATTTAGACGTCTTACACTGTAGATATACAAATGAATTTATGTTCCCATAAAATACATAAAAGAAACGCTTTAGTGCAGACAGATGGTCTCCTGTCTCATTTAAATCGTCCACCATTATCGCCGTCATAAGCGGCATCGCTGTAACGGCTACTGGCATTTGAATTGTCTTGCACTCGGGTGGAAGATAAATACGGCTGGCATTTGAGTTGATGAAGCGTGCGTTCGGCTGCGTGGCACATTTTTCAAAAGGAAGAAAATGTGATGCAGGTGTCAAACAATCCCGGCGAGCAGTAAAATCTGTTATGGAGGCCATACATCTCTGTCCTCGAGCGATTTCTGAACGTTTCTTCAAAAGAGAAAAAAATGTAAAAAAAAAAAAAAAAAAAGAGAGGGAGAGAGAGAGAAAGTGACGGCAGGTCGGATAAAAAAAGGATTCACACGTCAGGCGTGAAATTGTGTGCCTCGAGGTTACTAATCTGAAGGGACACTGTAGCTTGTGTTGCTTTAACTGCTGTAGCGCGGCTAAACAACAAAAAAAATGACGTTTTTTTTTTTTTAACTCACTCACTCACTCACACCCCAAACACACACATACAACACTCATTTAGCCTGCTAGCCGTTTGGAATGCAAGTAAAAGGAAAGTGATACCAAATACAGAAAAGTTCCAGTCTGTTCTGTGGTGGGGTTTTTTTCCACCACATGGCATCCCGTATCCACTTACAGTTTCGTTCTTTTAAAAATTATTTTTTTTAACTGTTTCATATTTTCTTGTTAGCTTACAAACACCCCTATCTTTGCCTCAGATTTCGTGTAAATTACTGTATTACTGTAATTTCCTTCAGGATCAATAAAGTATCTATCTATATTTCTCTAAATGTCCTCATCACTCGCTAGCTCCTGATCTGCTTCATTGTTAACCAAGTTAGATACAATTATTTATTTAAATATCTTTGATTTCTGATTTTGATTGAACTTATTTTTGAGTAAAATTTCATCTTTTGACTTTATGTTTGACTAACTGTAATTTTAGCTGGAACTATGCTGTTGTTATAAACGTAGCAAAGCTTAGCTCCTTCTCGCTACTTGTATCTCGCTAACAAAGTCAGATTTAGCTTGTCATATCTTTCATTGTTTCTCTATAAATCCAGCTTCTATGTTTAGATTTGAGCTCTTGTGTTTTTCACTTCTGCTAGATTACGTTTATTTGTGTTATGTCACTATTCTAAGTGGAGGGGGAAAAAATCCAGTTCTTTCCAGTTTTCTTGTCTGTAAATTAGCGCCGAGCGTGGCTATAGCTGACTAGCGAATCGTAGCTCCTGCTGCTGTAGGTGGAGCTGAGCGACGAGCTGCGACCGTAACTGCGGTACGAAGAACGGCTGCGACTCCGGCTGCGGCCGTGGAGCGGGCTCCGTGATTGGCTGTGGTTGAGGGAGAATAGGTTCCATGACGACAGGCTGCTTGAGCGGCTCGAGGAAGAGGAAGGACTCGGGCGGTAATAGGGAATCGGCCGCTTCCTTGCACTGCCGAAAAGAGAGATAACAACAAAAATCTGATAAATAAAGCCTGTCTTATTTAATCTTTTCTACAGCTGTGGCCAAAGGTTTTGAGAATGACACAAATATACATTTTCAGTATAAACAAAGTCTGAAGCTTCACTGTTTTTAGATCTTTTTGTTATATGTAACCATGTTGGGTGTAACGCATTACAAAGTAACGCGTTAAAGTACTCGGATTATTTTTTTGATGTGACGAGTAATCTAACTCGTTACTGTAGGTCCGCCATTTAAGTTATTTAGTTACTTTTTCAAAAATGTAATCCGTTATTTAGACAATTTATGTAATCTGTGAGCCAGACAGCAGTCATTCCTTAGTGTGTGTGTGTGTGTGTTTGTGTAAGTCGTCCTACAAGCCCCGTCCCCAATAACCCACCCCTCTCTGTTATTCCTGATGTTATTGTCTTATGGCAAGGTGTTCCATCATGCTGTTCATGGATAGTTGGGAGAAGTTTCTCTTTGAGAATGTTTTTTTTTTTTTTTTACCATTCTTTATTCATGGCTGTGTTCTTAGTCAAAATTGTGAATGAGTCCGCTCTGCTGGCTGAGTAGTAACCCTACACATGAATGGTCTCAGGATGGTTTACTGTTGGCATGAGACAGGACTGATGGTAGTGCTCACTTTCATACATTTCAAGAAGGGCAGCAAAGAAGCCACTTCTCTCCAAGAAAAACATCAGGGACAGACTGATATTCTACAAAAGGTACAGGCATTGGACTGCTGTGGACTGGAGAAAAGTCATTTTCTCTGATGGGGCATCCGAACAAAAGCTTATGCGGAGAACAAAAGGTGAGCGCTATCATTAGTCCTGTGTCATGCCAACAGTAAATCAGCCTGAGACCATTCATGTCTGGTGTTACTTCTCAGTCACGTGAGTGGGGCTCACTTACGATTTTGCCTAAGAAAACAGCCATGAATAAAGAATGGTACAAAAACATCCTCCAAGAGCAAGTTCTCCCAACCATCCAAGACCAGTTTGGTAATAAACAATGACTTTTTCAGCATAATGGAGCAGCTGTATAAGGCAAAAGTAATTAGTATGTGGCTTGGGGAACCAAACATAGAAATTTTGGCCCCATGGCCAAGACTTTAAGCCCATTGAGAACTTGTTGCCAATCCTCAAGGAACAGGTGGACAAACAAAAACCCACAAATTCTGACAAACTCCAAGCACTGATTATACAAGAATGGGTTGCCAGTCAGCTGGTGGCCCAGAAGTTGATTGACAGTTTGCCAGGGGGAATTGTACAGGTCTTGAAAAAGAAGGGTCAACACTGCAAATATTGACTCATTACATAAACATAATGTACAGTAATTGTCAATAAAAGCCTTTTACACTTACAGTATGAAACGTTTCTAATTAGCCGTCTTTATATCACAATAACATCTGACAAAATGTTATGACAAAACTGAAGCAGCAGACTTTGTGAAAATTAATATTTGTGTCATTCTCAAAACTTTTTTTGCTTCTTTGAAAGCCATCGTGCTCACTTCGCATATACTTTAGCGAGATATCAGGACCTTTTTTTTCAGATTTACGTCTATAAATGTAATTTATCAGCTTTTACAGTGGAATGAGTGGAGCGATGTAGCTGCGTCCAGACCTGGTAATTCTCCGCGCCTCTAGATGACTGGGTGAGTCTCGTCTCCTTTTCCTCAACGGCGAACAGATTCTCCTCCTGCTGCGCTTCCTGCTTCGCTTTGATGGCTTCTCACAAGAGCTGGAGCTTCTTCTTCTCTCTCGGGTGCTTTTAGGAACATAAATAACAAACTTTGAGCTTCGTTGTTGTTTAAAAATCTGAAAGGTTTTAGATTTGCAGTGCCTTCTGGGAAAATGTTTTACCTAAAACTGGCAGTGATGATGACAATGCAAAAGTCTAACAAACTTTACCTTGCCTCAGCTAATTATGTAACAGAATGTCCAAGAGGACATCATGATAAATGCTGGATTTTTTTAACTTTTAGTATTATTTCAGAACATTACAACTGAAGACAAGGCAGAGCACTGCTGCGTACCGGTCCGGTGTGTATCTGGAATGTTTTCCACTCCGTCGGCTGCTCACGCTACACACACTGGCTCTCCTGGAGTCACAAGAGTGACTGGACGAACGTGAATACGACCTGCACGCACACACACACAGGGGTAAATACTCCAGCTGAATAATCACGCACCTAAACTGAGGTGTGTTTCGTGTCAAACCTGCGACTGGAGGACGGAGACCTGCTCCTGGATAAATAACGCCCCCAGTGGCGAGAACTGCGTGACGATCGGCTCCTGCTGCGAGACCGAGTTTCTGAGCGATAATGATATTTAACAGCAGATGGAGAACGATGGCTCATGAATCTAACGCAGCTGCTCGACTCTTTGCTGGAATTACAGGAGACGTGTGACAATATTAGCTGACCATGCTGAATAAGATTGTGTTTATGATTTAAATTTGTGCTTCTATGTAAATTGAATTTAGGTTAAATACAACGTTACATGCTAAAATTTGTAATAATTAAAGTTTCCATTATGTAGGTATGTTACTCAAGTTGAATTCTTAAATCTGATTAGTCAGAAAGAATCGATTACTTTGCTATCTTTAGCTTCTCTAGATGCGCTAACATGGACCGTGATATTTCATTAATGATCTGAATAAAACTGCATCTTATGACCTCCCAGATCAGAACAGGCTGACCGGATCTGGTCCATTCAGAGTAAGAGGTTGTGTAAATATTTGATAATATGACCTTACTGTAAGTGTGATATTACTTTTATACAACAGTTTCACAAATACCATTTATTCTAAACAAATTATGTTTTGTTTGTTTATTTAAACAGTTAAATACAGTACAACACAGATCCTTCTAACTATCCAACGAACTAACTATCAGCGACTGGTGAAGCTGTAATTAACAGGGGTGAAAGTACTTTTAAATTCTTACCAGTACTTTTTAGCCAAAAGGTGAGGAGAATACACCATGGAGGACAGTCCTGTAAATCTATTGACATTAAACTTTACATCCAGTAACGATTCTATTTACATTTTCCAAAAATCCCTTGTTCTACACAACAAGTAGTGGATTTGATCAAAGGTTAGAGAGGGATTTGGCATTCAGCCTTGTGTTAGAATCTAGTTAGCCGTGTAGCCACAAGGCGATTCGGAACGACTTACAGTAGAAGCAAGTCGACAAAGTGGTGTTTAAGATGACATAACGTTATTAAATGTGCTTTCTTGCTGAAAGTGTTTCTGTGGCTGGTTGAGAATGTGGGTTTTGGCAGGCAGCTGCTCTCTGCTCAGTACTGCGGACCATACAGCCCTACTTTCACTGTCTATTATCACCACTCGTGAAATGCCTCTCGCCAAATCGTAGAAACAACATAAATAGAAGGTGCTCACTTAATCTGGTTTAAAAGTTTAGGTCATCTCTGATATGGTAAAGGAGACCGTAATTTTACATGGAACAAGTCTCCATCGTCAGTGTACAATATAACTATTAAACAGAAATTTTAATGCACCATGCTTTAATCTTTATCAGTGTTGGCAACCCATGAGGAGCGTGCTGTGATTAGGAAAATAATCACCGTAGCTTTCATCTCTCACCTTTTAACCTTGTTGAAAACCGACACATCAAGGCGTCTCTCTCTGCGCTCGGCTTTACTCAGAGACTCGTAGGTGCTCAGAGAGTTTCCTGAATCAGAAGAATTGTCCATAAATTTCAGTTTCTCCTGTCTGTCTGTCGCGCCCTGCGCCCTCGAGACACCGGTTTTAGACGACGGCGGAGAGGACGTGTCATTTCCTGAATCGTAATCCGTGCGTCCTTTACCCTGAACACATGCCGAGTTCTGCATGATGGACGGTTCGAGCCCAGGACGCGAGTGTACGACCTGTAAGAAAACAATGCTGTTTCATTTTTTTTAATGAAGAAAAAAAAAATCAAGTGCTAATCTTCTAGCAGCAGAGTGAGCTTTTCTACAAAAGCCTACAAAGCACAGAGAAGAAATTAAGACCAGAATTATTTAAAAAACAACTCATGCAAATTTGTCACATGCCAGAAGAGGAGAAGAAAAGAAAAGAGAACTGATAATATGCACTAAAAGGGAAAGTGTAAAAATAAAATTAAAGACTGATTTATTAAGAAGAGTAGAAAGGATTAAAAAAGAACGGAAATAATAATAATATTAATATTAATAATAATAATAATAATAATAATAATAATAATAATAATAATAATAAAACACTTGGCAATAAAAAGAAGAAAACAGCAAAGAAAGCTTTGTTTAAAGGTTCTGTCTATTAAACATCATAGAAAAATTATATATAATAAAAAGACAGAGAGAAAAAAAAAACAAGACTTCCATCTAATCCAGTCTAACTAAACATTTGGATTGAGACATTTGGTTTGAGTTTAGGTCCCTTAGGTCAGGAAGAGTTTTAAAGTCCTCCAGCGTCCTACAGTAAGTCCCTAAATCTGCGGATAGCATCGACTTACCAATCCAGACTTCCTCCTTAAGTAGGTACGGTGTAAGAAAAAGGGAAGAGCGGGTAACGTAAGTGCATCATTAGAGCGGCAAAAGGCAAGAAAAAGACAAATAAGCCTCGTCTTCAAAACCCCAAACCCCCCACTCTGTCTCACTGCTGTTCATAATGCTTCACTCCTTCTCCCCTTACTTCCCTTCTTCTACTGTATCTCAAAAGAAAAGTTTAATAAATCAAATCTCAACACATTGTTAGTCTTAATATTATAAACACAACATGCTTCATTGTTATGAGGAACATTTACAGAAAGAAAACATGAGCAGCTACAACATTTGTGCCTCCTGGTTGCAAAAACAGCAGCAAACTGTAGTGATATACACACACACACACACACACACACACAGCAGGACACTTTGTTTTCTAGAATGTTCCTATGTGCCGTTGAGAATCAAAAAAGTGTTCAGAAAACGTTTTTATTTGATCGAACATGCTACTGATCTCAGCTACAGTAAATAGCTAAAACTAATTAGGAATTTAACAGGGTTAGCTTGCTAGTTAGCTAGCTAGAATGGTTAATACTATTTTAGCAATCTCATATTGTATATCTCACCTAGGCGCAACGTCAAAAAACTCACTCGCTAGGCTAACAGTAGATACAGTACAGTAGGTGTTGGCTATGTAGCTAAGTTAGCCAACTTGTTAATACTAGATAGGTGATAGCTAGATAACAGTTACCGTATGTGCTAGCTAACTAACTCTAAACATCGTCTCAGTCACTCATCATCTATAGCACGTTATCCTGTATTCAGGGTCGCGGAACTCTAAATATATGCTACCAAACTAACACTAGACAGATGTTGGCTAACTGGCTAATTCTAGATAGGTGCTACAGTAGCTAGTGTTGTAGCGTACAGTAAACTAGTTTATACTAGTATGTGCTAAGTAGCTAATTCTAAGTAGATGTTGGCCAACTAGCTAACACTCTATAGTTGTTGGCTAACCAGGAGGTTATTAAGTAAGATTTTATACTGACTTAATACTGTCTAGCCAACAACTATAGCGTGTTAGCTAGTTGGCCAACTAAGCAGCGGTCTCACAGAAAAGCTTTTATACTAGAGAGAAACTGAAGTCATAGTATTAGCTACCAAGCAGTAGATAACTTAGCCAGTTTCTCTCTAGTATAAAAGCTTTTCTGTGAGACCGCCGCTTAGCATCATTTAGCCACTGACATGAAACCTAGCCGTGAGAACAATTTCAAGCTACAGCGCGTTAAAGTGTCCGTTTAGCCGAACTGCTCTTTATGTTTTTTTTTTAATAATCCATAATAATACTTTTAACCCATTCCTACTGCAAGTAAACCTCTTGATTAAATTTCCTGTCAGGTTAAATACAGTTTGCTAGGCTGCTTGCATCATTTTCCAACCAGGTTGCTCTTTTTCTGTTTATAAACCCCAAATAGATCTATTGTGTGTTATGACTTCCTGAGCTGCTCTTGAACAAAATAAAAAAAATTCCAATAATGAAGAATATTTTTGGCATTTGTAAAAGGAGCTTAATTGATATATATATAAAATAAAAATCAAATACAATTTCCATTACTAGTTAAAAATTATTTTCTTAACACATACACACATAATACACACATTTGTTTGGGGGGAGGGTAAATCCACAAATCATATCAGAGGAAAATAACACCAAAGCCATGTTATTATATAAAATGTAATTAGAGATATTAATGTTTTGTTCTGTTTTTTTTTTTTTTTTTTTTATAGCAGACGCACTGAGAGAGGGATGAAAGGTTAGATGAGAGTTAGAGTGTGTATAATTACTGGAGCTGGGAAACACTCGAAAGCCCACTCTGGTTTAAATGTTAATTAATGCAAATCTCATACATGTGTATGGGATGTGTGTGTGTGAGTGTGTGTGTGAGTGTGTGTGAGTGTGTGTATGAGAGAGCTCTTCTTTCCTGAAAATTATCATCAGCGACGGATTTAATAAAATGTTGCTTTCTGTTCAGAACATTTGGGTCAGCAGGAGATGTAACACATACACATAGGTTGTCATGTTTAATTAATGAGAATCTGCTACAAAAACAAAAAGGATTATGATGATTTTTATTTAAAAAAAGTTTTTTTAATTAGTGTAATTAATTGCAACAGTACAGTAAGCAATGACAGAGCGGATCCGGAGTCTAACCCGGGAATACTACTGCCTCGCTCCCCGGATCCACCCTGACCTCCGGATCGGACATCTTGATAAACATATTTTAATCCGCATTAGAAGGGAAAGAGGGACCCGAATTTCAGCTTCCTTTAATAATTCCTCCATATAAATAGTTTCATTGGCAGCACAGTGGCGTAGCGGTTAGCGCTGTGGCTTCGCGCCTCCAGAGTCATGGTTTGATTCCCACCTTGGATCTAAGTGTCATTCATAACACGTCAAGTGAAATATTTCAAGCCTTTTCTGTTTTACATTTTGATGATTACAGCCTACAGCTCATGAAAATCAAAAACCCAATTTCTTAAAATATTAGTATATTTTATTTCACCTTTAAGAACATAAATCACTATTCATACATTATAAATACTATAATATAAATAATATAAGTTTCTCTCATTCTAGTCTCATTCTTAGTTAAAAAATCTTTTTTTAAATAAAAATCATCATAATCCTTTTTTGTTTTTGTAACAGTCCAGTACATGTGACCGCTGACTTGACAGTTGTCCAGAAGATGATCATAGACACAAGGAATCTAAGTCACAGAATGTGCTGTCTCAAATCATGTTCATGAAAAGTTGATTGTAAGAGAAAAATGTGTTAGGACAAGGTGCACAAGCAACAGTGATGACCGTAGCCTTAAGAAGATTGTCAAGCAAAGGCGATTCGAGACCTTGGGAGCGCTTCATTAGGAGTGGAGTGAGGCTAGAGTCAGTGCAACAAGAGCCACAGACGTCTTCAGGAAATGATTGAATGGCATTCCCAGTATCAAGCCACTCCTGAACCATAGGCAACATCAGAAGTGTCTTAACTGGGCAGAAGAAAGAAAGAAAGAAAAGTTCAAAGTCCTCTTTTCAGATGAAAGTAAGATTTTGCATTTCATTTGGAAATCAAGAGTCCAAGGTCTTCAGAGGCAAATAATCCAAATTGCTTGAACATCATCAGGTGCTGATGATTTGGGGTCCCATGTCATCTGCTGGTACGTTTTTACATCATGTCCAAAGACAACACAGCAATCTACCAGGAGATTTTAGAGCACTTCATTCTTCTATCTACTGACAAGCTTGATGGGGATGCTGATTTCTTTTTCCATCAGGACTTGAACCTGCCCGCAGTGGAAGTTGATATTACTGTGCTTGATTGTCCAGCCAACTGACTAACACCTGACTCAACAATACAGACAAGGTGAAGGCCGCTATCAAAGCAACCTGGTTTTGGTCTGAAATGTTCAGAAGTTGTACATTTCTGTATTGTCATGTTTTTTTTTTCTGGATTGATTTTAGGAAATACTGTATACCTACATTTTGTGACACTGAATTTGTTTCCCATGAGCTGTCATCGAAAATGAAAACAAAGAAGGCTTGAAATATTTTACTTTGTGTGTAATGAATCTAGAATTCATGAAATTTTTACTTTTTTAATTAAATTACACAGAAAAAAAATTTATATTACATCTTTTTTAAGCTTGTATAAGATTGTTATTGTTTGAGGACTGTATAAGATGATTCCAAAAAAAAACCCTTTTTTTTTCTTCTTTCACATTTTATTTATTTTCAGATTAGAAATAAATGTTTACAATAATTAAAATAACCTGCTGACAAAAATAAGATCTTATAGATATACAGTAATAAAGAGAATCCATCTCTTATCATGTGAATTTTACTTGTGTAATTTTAGACATCACTTTTCATAGAGTATAAAGCTTATTTGTGTGTTTTTTCTTTTTAAATAATTTACACACGATTAGACAGATAACACAAGCACTGACCTTAGATCAATATTGAGCAGTCTGTGTGTGTGTGTGTATGTGTGTGTGTGTGAGTGGTACCGATGTGTAAAATGGCACCATCTCGTTCTTTTGTTCGATTTAAACGGCAAAAAAGAAATCGACGTTTTCAGACAGCCTTTAAGAGAGCAGCAGCGGGGAGCTATTAGCGCACCGGGTGGCACTCTCACACACTTACCGTGCACTTGGAGGGAATTTTAGCGGCGAGTTTCACTGCTGAACACCATTCAAACCCTCCACGCTCTCCTGAACCGTGGCTGCTGCGCTGAAAGCCTGATTTACTGCCGTCTCCACATCTGCACCACAGAATCATAAGGTGTTTACACTGCTACAGCAAAAAGCCTCATGAGATACAGTTATCATGCATGTTCAATAAAGAGCGGGAGTCAAAAATGAAACAACTCACCGCTGAGAAGGTTTACAAACATTCTTTTTTTGAAAAGTTACTATCGCCAGGCACGTTCAAGTTCAAGGTCAAGAAATAGTTGTGAATGAAATTGTAGAAACTGATTGACATTTACAGACGACTTCTAACACAACAAAATGACATCATGCGATGCTGGTTACTGGCACTGGGACAAATCAGAACCCCAAATTATAGAACGACTCGTAAGCATCTGATGTACAAATGCACAACTGACCCCAGGAGAGGATAATACACAAGGTAACAACAACAAACAGACACCTGGTGCACCTCAGTACCACTGCTGGAGTAGAATGAGCGTTGGATCTGGAGTTGTATCTTTTTAGAACAATGCACAATATAGTTCTAAATCATTTTCAGGTGAGATGTTCTGACTCCTGGTGCTTATGTCTGAGTCAAAGATACAGGAAAGAGAAAAAATGTTTGGGGCTTGCTGGATTTCTTATCTGAAACAGCAAAAGTCCCCCTCTGTCTTTCATTCTGAGTACGTACCTGCTCTCTGTGCTGGAGGATCTCCAGTCAGAACCTTCTGTTCTAAGTGATCGTCGTCTGTAACGGGAATCACTACGGCACCTGAAACACATGCACACACACACACACCCAAGTTACTATATCTCAATTTCTCATCTCACACTAGGCACGGTTGCCTTGCGGTGTACTGTGCCTGAGCATGATTGTCCACCTTCCCCACTCCCTTACGCTCACATTGCGCTTAACGTTCTGAAACTGACCGGTTTTCGGGTTGAAAAGAAGTGACTCAGCCTGTGAAACTGATACAGAATGATGTGACATTGCATGCTGTAGCAGTATAAAATCTTCTCACTGGAACTTAAGAGGTCCAAACCTGTTCCAGCATGATGATGCCCCAGTGCACAAAGCCAGCACAATAAAGACACGGTATGCTACAGTTGGACTGGAAGAACCTGGGTTCATTCAGAACCAAAGGGTACTGCATATTGTTTTGTCCCTTGGAACATCACCCTATAGGGCACTTATTTATGTTTTCTTGCATGTAGCAGCCCCCTATAGGGCACTGCATCTTGTGTTCTCCATTAGAAGGTCACCCTGCATCATGTTTTCTTGCATATACAGCATCTCCTCCCTATAAGGTACTCCATTGTAGTTTCGATTAATAGTTTATATTAAATGCCCAATAGGGCATTTAATGTTTTCTTCAATGGTAGGTCATACTGTATGGACACCACAACGTGCATCACTGCATAGGGCACTTTATTATGTTTAATTGTATGTATCTGCTCCCTGTAGGGCACTGCATCTTGCGTTGTCCACTGAAAGGCCAACATATGGACAAAATATATTTTCTTACATTCAGATGCTCCCTATTAACCAATGCATCTTGCTTTCTATGGGCACTTAATGATGTTTTCTTAACTGGAAAGTCACCCTATAGGGCACTCCATCATGTTTTCTTGCATGTTTCTCCGATAGAAGGGCACCGTATAAGGCACTACATTTTTTCCCTTGATGTAAGGTCACCCTATAGGGCATGACATCATGTTTTCTTCATTGGAAAGTCACTGTATAAGACACTTCATTATGTCTTCGTGTATGTATATAATACATAAAGGGCACCTTATATGGCACATTATAATGATTTCTTTCACATATCTGCTACATATAGAGCACTGCATCTTGTTTTCTTCACTGGAAGGTCACCCTATAGGTCACTGCATCTTGTTTTCTCTCCAGGAACATCGCCCTACAGAGCACTAAAGGCACTGAATCTCGTTTTTTCCATTGGAAGGTCACCCTGTTGGGCACTGCATCATGTTTTCTTGCATGTATTTTCTCCTTATAAGGTACGCCCTTATGGTTTCTATACTAGAAGGTCACTCTATAGGGCATTTAATTTTTTCTTCAATGGAAGATCATACTGTAGGACACTGTATCTTGCATCACTGCATTGGGCACTTTATTATATTTAAATGTATGTATCTGCTCCCTGTAGGGCACTGCATCTTGCTTTCTATACTGAAAGGTCAACCTATGTTTTCTTGCATGTAGATGCTCCCTACCAACCACTGCCTCCTGTTTTCTCTGGGAACAGAGAAAGTTTCTTCACAGGAAAGTCACCCTATAGGGCACTTCATCTTGTTTTCTTCACTGGATGGTCACCCTATAAGGTAGTGCATGTTCTTGTGTATATGATGTCACCTTACAGGGCACTCTTGTTTTCCTCAATTGAAAGGCATCCTATAGGGCAATTTTTTCTTGCCTTTAGCTGCTCTCTATAGGACACTGTATCTTGTTTTCTCCACTAGGAGGGCAACATATAGGACATTTCAATATAAATTCTTGTATGTAGTGGCAATCTATAGAGCATGATTGTAACGGCGCAGGTCGTGCGAGGGGCAGAGTCACGCATAAACTGTTCAGAACGGCCAGATACACAGGCTGCGACCACGCGGAGTTCTGAACAGGCAAAGGTGCGCCCATTTATACATGCGGTTGCTAGGCATCGCAATCAGCCTGAACGAGCCGCACCTGGTACGCCACCTGGTATATTGTTTATATAAGGGTCCTGATACCTCGTATCAATCCTCGATCCTTTAGGTAGCACCGGTAAGATATCAGGGCCAAAGACAAAGCAAGGAAGAAAGAAAGAAAGAAAGAAAAAGACAAAGCACGCAGAAAGTGGAGAGACAGAGGCAAAGCCCAAGCCTCTGTCCCCCTAAGACGCCGGCGAAAGAGAGATTGACACACATCATTCCATCAATCCAGCATGCATGCTCAGTTTGATATGCAAAGCACATTCATACTCTCTCTATAAATCCTCGGTAAGGGCGAACGCCACGAGTGGATATTTGTTT
Organism: Channallabes apus; assembly: GCA_030522415.1. NCBI lineage: Eukaryota > Metazoa > Chordata > Actinopteri > Siluriformes > Clariidae > Channallabes > Channallabes apus. Next base: position 31,880,919 of record CM060122.1, read on the forward strand.
TTGTTTCGGTTTCCAGAGCCCTGTCCGTTCTCGCGTAGATGGCGGAGCTCCGTTTATTTTGTGTTTTCAGTTTCCATTTAAGTTTTTAATTAATAATCCCATGCCATTTCCAAACGGGAAGGTCTTCCCGTGCGTATCACAAACTCCTATTTCGTTGACCCCCTCCAAAGCCCTGCGTCAGGCCTCTTATCACTAAAACATCTCGTGGTGCGGCTCTCCATACCGCACCACACGTAACAATGATGTCTTGTTTTCTCCACTGGAGAGGCAGCCTACAGGGCACTTCATCATGTGTTCACGGTATAGGGAACTTCATTAAGATTACTTGCACGTAGCTTCTTCCTATAAGGTATTGTGTCCTGTTTTGTCCACTGGGAGGTCAACCTACTGTATAGGGCCCTTCATCATGTTTTCTTGTATGTAGATGTTCTCTATAAGTCACTCCATCTTGTTTTTGTCATTGGAAGGTCACCCCCTCTGGCCCATATTGCTCTATTGAACAGACACTCTTTAGGCCAGTGAGTCATGTGTTCTCCACTTTACGTGCACTCTGCCAGGGACTTTATTGTTATTTTCTTGCAGTTTATCGTGTTTTCATGCACGTACTGTTTTTTTTTTGGGCCAGACCAGCTGAGGGGGGAATTGTAATCGCCCCTCAGTTCACCAGAGACAGTCATTACAGTAGACTGTAGCTATAACAGGGTAGCTCTTTCACTCTCAAATCAGCACATTTACTCTCTCAGACTCACAGCTACTGATGCCTGAGGCACCGTTTTTTTTACCTCTGCGAATTGCCACTGCGACATGAAATCAGACATGTAAATTGAGGTCTACTGAGTGTAATGCATGCAGGGGGGAGAGGGGGGGGGGGGGTAACAGGGGCCTGTGCGAGAGCTGTGAGAGTGAAATGACTTGAGTTTAAATCAGAGCTGTTGAACAAATTCGAGGAAAAAAAAAATCAAGTGGTAAAATTAATTAAATTTTGTGAGTTAACTGATCAAACATAATAATTCTTCTCAAGCAGATCATGCAGGTCTCACGCGCACAAGCGAAACTTTATCTTCACCTCTTTGTCACACACTGTCTTCACCTCCTTCATTCTTTCTATTTCCCTCTTTCCTTTTTTTCTACTAAAAGAAGAACAGCCACCTGAACGTCAATATTCCACAGTATCAGTTATTGGTGTTAAACCCAGCATAATTTTAAACAAGTCATGAGTCTGCGTGCCCCACCTCTTTTTATGTTTTCTGTCATCCTTCCGTTTGCGTCTGGTACTGGAGGAGCTGTACGATACAAAGCACATCGTAGACAGACAATTATACATCAACTGCTTGTCACTGATGAATTACGCTGTTTAATCCATTTCCCTGGATTTCAGGAAAACCCCTTTCTCACCTCCTGGTCTCCTCACCTGTTCTCAATCTCAGAGTCAAATTACATTTGCTACAAATAAAAAAAAAACCCAGATAAAATCAAACTTTGTTCTTATTTTAATCGAACACTTTTGAAAGTTGACTGAGGTGAGCTCCCTCGTTCCCTGAGGCTCGATGTTTAGGTTCACAAGGTCGAATATGAATTTGCTTAATTCTGACTTGTATAGGTCTCACATCAATGGGATAAAAACGTTCAACATCTCTATTTAAATACATTAAACACTTCTAATCGCATGAGTTAAAATATGTGTAAATAAACAACAATAACCGAAAGCAAAAAGACGTCAATTTACTTTTTTTCTGTATTTGTATTAACGAATAGCTCTGTAACTTTACAAAGTGCTAACTTCAATCATTTTGCCCAAAAGTAACTCAGGGGCAGGTACTATATTTGTGGTTTTTTTTTTTGTTTGTTTTTTTGCCAATTTAAAAAGTGTCAATAAACAGGACAGAAATATTTCTCACTGGTTCTTGCCGTAAGTTAGATGGTGTTTTAGTCTTGAATGATTCATACAGAGACTGCGTGAGTTTAAAAAGTCCTTCAGGAACCCTGGAGAACTATTCCTTGAGACTACATTCTTTATTTCTTTAAAGACTGGCTTTAAAGTAATGAGGGGTGTCAAAACTTTTGCAAATTTATTTTCTTAAAATTGACATAACATCATTACTGTATGTAGAACCTACACATGTTCATCTACACATCAGATAATGAACACCGAGGTCGAATATTTAAACATCAGGCATTAAATAAGAAAAGATAAAATGACTTTCACATGTTAAACGCAGCATCACTCGTTTCGATTTTAAGTTGTATGCACAGCTTATGTCACTCTCCAATGTCCGCTGGGGGCGGGGCCAAAGGGGAGTCAATCCCCAAGACTTTTCTTATTTAATGCCTGACGTTTAATTATTAAACCTCTGTGTTTGTTACTTGGTGTTTGGATGTTAATTGTTTGGCCTGTCGATTTATGATCCTTAATTGTAATGTGTATTTGTTAAGAGGTATTTTTTTCACACTACATATGTATATTTATTAGATTTATACTAATATTATTAATATTGATTATTTACTTAATGCAAATATTTATTCTTATGTGATGTCCACATTCATTATTTGTTAGTTATTTGAAGTGTTGGATAAAAATGGATTTGGGAGGGAAATATTTTTTTGAAGCTTTCTGACATATGAGACCTTTTTTTTTCCCTTGTTAGGATTGATTTACAGTGGTGTGAAAAACTATTTGCCCCCCTCCTGATTTCTTATTCTTTTGCATGTTTGTCACACAAAATGTTTCTGATCATCAAACACATTTAACTATTAGTCAAAGATAACACAAGTAAACACAAAATGCAGTTTTTAAATGAGGGGTTTTATTATTTAGGGAGAAAAAAAATCCAAAACCTACATGGCCCTGTGTGAAAAAGTAATTGCCCCCTGAACCTAATAACTGGTTGGGCCACCCTTAGCAGCAATAACTGCAATCAAGCGTTTGCGATAACTTGCAACGAGTCTTTTACAGCGCTCTGGAGGAATTTTGGCCCACTCATCTTTGCAGAATTGTTGTAATTCAGCTTTATTTGAGGGTTTTCTAGCATGAACCACCTATTTAAGGTCATGCCACAACATCTCAATAGGATTCAGGTCAGGACTTTGACTAGGCCACTCCAAAGTCTTCATTTTGTTTTTCTTCAGCCATTCAGAGGTGGATTTGCTGGTGTGTTTTGGGTCATTGTCCTGCTGCAGCACCCAAGATCGCTTCAGCTTGAGTTGACGAACAAATGGCCGGACATTCTCCTTCAGGATTTTTTGGTAGACAGTAGAACTCATGGTTCCATCTATCACAGCAAACCTTCCAGGTCCTGAAGCAGCAAAACAACCCCAGACCATCACACTACCACCACCATATTTTACTGTTGGTATGATGTTCTTTTTCTGAAATGCTGTGTTACTTTTACGCCAGATGTAACGGGACACGCACCTTCCAAAAAGTTCAACATTTGTCTCGTCGGTCCACAAGGTATTTTCCCAAAAGTCTTGGCAATCATTGAGATGTTTTTTTAGCGAAATTGAGACGAGCCTTAATGTTCTTTTTGCTTAAAAGTGGTTTGCGCCTTGGAAATCTGCCATGCAGGCCGTTTTTGCCCAGTCTCTTTCTTATGGTGGAGTCGTGAACACTGACCTTAATTGAGGCAAGTGAGGCCTGCAGTTCTTTAGATGTTGTCCTGGGGTCTTTTGTGGCCTCTCGGATGAGTTGTCTCTGTGCACTTGGGGTAATTTTGGTCGGCCGGCCACTCCTGGGAAGGTTCACCACTGTTCCATGTTTTTGCCATTTGTGGATAATGGCTCTCACTGTGGTTCGCTGGAGTCCCAAAGCTTTAGAAATGGCTTTATAACCTTTACCAGACTGATAGATCTCAATTACTTTTGTTCTCATTTGTTCCTGAATTTCTTTGGATCTTGGCATGATGTCTAGATTTTGAGGTGCTTTTGGTCTACTTCTCTGTGTCAGGTAGCTCCTATTTAAGTGATTTCTTGATTGAAACAGGTGAGGCAGTAATCAGGCCTGGGGGTGACTACAGAAATTGAACTCAGGTGTGATAAACCACAGTTAAGTTATTTTTTAACAAGGGGGGCAATCACTTTTTCACACAGGGCCATGTAGATTTGGAGTTTTTTTTCTCCCTTAATAACGTAAACCTTCATTTAAAAACTGCATTTTGTGTTCAATTATGTTATCTTTGACTAATAGTTAACGGTTTTTGATGAGCAGAAACATTTAAGTGTGACAAACATGCAAAAGAATAAGAAATCAGGAAGGGGGCAAATAGTTTTTCACACCACTGTATATTTATTATATTTATACTTTATTTATTTTTGTGTTTTCACTGTATTGCTTTAAATGAGACTTTCTTTGCAGAAAGCTCTGGTTAAAAATAAAGACTTCATAGCTTAGAACTGTTTTACAGATCAGGAAGATAATCAACACTATACATGAGCACTATTTATACTCTACTGTATATTATTTATAACTGTACACTAAGCAATACCTACTGTACTGTATTCTCGTTATGCTTGACACTTTATTAACAGGTTTTACGGTTCGTTATCTCTCTGAGATCCATACAGTTTATCCCACACATACTGTACTATCAGTATTTATTATTTATCTTACTAAATCAGTACTTCGGTGTAGCAGCTCTGCTTTATAGTCTACAAGTAGGAAGCTAATCATTACAGGTGTATTAATACAAAGGAAATTTCAGTTTTTTCGAGGTTCCTTATTATCGTGGTTTCTGTTTTTCTTAAATTAAACACTAACACAGTTGTACCTGTGTCTTGTCTTCTTCGAGGCAACCCTGTGAAAAAGAGAACAAGAGAGAGAGAGAGAGAGAGAGAATGTGTTTCATTAGCAGTGTGTGTTAAAATAAAAAAAGAGGTGTAAATTAGAGACAGTGTGAATGCGACTGCTAGGTGATAAGCAAACAGCCAGAAACGCCATCTGACACGTTACCTGTGTTGCTTCCTCTTCTTCGAGCTCTTCTTCTTCTTCTTTTTCTTGTGGAGAGGTGACGGACTGTAGGAGTGACACCTGCGGATTGAGCAGCTTTCGGTCAGACTTGATTATTTTCATTTACCAGAGTGAATTTTAAGTTATGATAAATGATGTAATGAACAAATCATTACAGTAAAGTTGCACACACTCAGCCCCAGACCACCAGAGGGCGTTCTCATCTGAAATCTTTGTTTGTCATTTCAATTGCCTTGTTCCTCCTGTTCCAGCCTTGCTATTTCCTGAACAGTCAGTGTTTCCTGATCTGCACTACTACCCGATTTGCGTCACGCGTGCAGGTGGTGCTGCTGTATCTTGGACAACTAATTACTGAATCTCTAACTGGACAAATTGCCTCTGTGGGCTTATGTAGGCCTACTTTAGTTATTCATTCATTCATTCATTTTCTATACCGCTTAATCCTGTGTTCAGGGTCGCGGGGGACCTGGAGCCTATCCCAGGAGACTTCGGGCACTAGGCGGGGTACACCATCGCAGGGCACACACACATACACACACTCACACACCCAATCACACACTACGGGCAATTTATGAACGCCAATTAGTCTAACCTACATATCTTTGGACTGTGGGAGGAAACCGGAGTACCCGGAGGAAACCCACCAAGCACGGGGAGAACATGCAAACTCCATGCACACAGAGACGGGAATCGAGCCTGGCCGGGGAATCGAACCCGGACCCTGGAGGTGCAAGGCGACAGGGCTAACCACTACACCACCGCGCCGCCTACTTTAGTTATGTAATAATATTTTCAACAACATATTGTTGGGGGGTTAAAAAATGAGTACAGTTCCAGTGACTGTGTATTTTTTTTTGTCCAAATGGAGACGCCCTAGTCACGTGTCCAAGATGGATCCATTTGAGAAAATTGGGTAGCGACGCAGATCAGGTGGTCTTGATCTTTTTGCCCTATCCCATATTGCCTTGGGTTAGAATATTGCCATATATCCCATTGGATTGCTGCCATATAAAAAACGAAATGTGTATTTTATAAATTTGGTATATACATATAATCTTACAAGATAACTCTTGGCATCCACTAGATGCAAAGTCAACCTTTGCTTACTCAGATACACATGAAGCCACTGCATGTTTTTGAATGGCTACTGCTGCCTGTTGTGTGTCAGAGAGGGAACGTTCTATCTGCCCTCTTCTACATATCTTAGCCCAAAGACACCAATGATTGACTTCTGTGGATTACAGATCATTGCGATTCCTGTGAAATGAACAAAACTCAAAAACTAACTAACTAACTAACTAACTAACTAACTAACTAACTAAAATCTCTTGTCCTGAAAGTTTGAAAAGCTTTTAGGTATGAACTGCACACAAATTATGAAGAAAGTGATAAAAAAAAGTCTAGCTAGCATTTCAGCAAATCAGACTTGAAACAGGCATCACATCATAACATCTAACATAAACACAACATAATTACAAAATCGAATGCATTAGTACGACTTCTTATAGTGTGTTATGACGCTTATGAAATTGAATTCAACATGAGGCGATACACTGTATTTTCTCTTTATATTCTCTGGCTACAGGTTAATTAATCAGATGAATCATAAAGCTTTATTACACTCACTTTATACCTGTGTGTCTGTGTATGTGTGTAAGAGGATGGGCGTAATAAAGTTCGACCATGTGGTACAGTGTGCAGTGGTACAGTCCAATCTAGAACTCGTTAGCAGGTAGATCAGCGCTGGGTCGGTACGGTGTAATGAATGTGAGATATTATACTGCCTTCATAAAGTGGATTATGATGTAGCAGTTATTCAGTGCAGGTGGATTTATAATGCATTATAGATATTAGTGTAATGAAGAGCTGTACATTATCACTCTGACCTTTTTACTCCCAATCAACTCTCTCTCCCGCGCTCTCTCTCTCTCTCTTGCTGCAGGGTGTGTAAGTGTATGAGTGTGCGAGTACAGATGGTGACTGTTTTGATGGATAGCTCTTTCTTTCTTTTTCTTCGTAGTCAGCTTTACTTTAAGATAAGTTGAGGCTACGTTCACTGAAGTGACTTTTTTTTATCTTAATATAACAGATTGTTATGGCCATCTGAACTTTCAAAACTGATGTTTTTCAGATCGGACCTCAGTCAGTTTCATATGTGGTCATAGATCAGATATCTACCCAATACGTGGTCATGTGACTTAAATAAGAAGAGAATGAGATTCGAGTGACTTTCTGCCTTGGTGATGTCATTATTCAGCACTGGCAGCAGACGTCTGGGTTTCTTCCTTCTTCTGGACCTCAACAAATCCAGCCGTCTAACTGCCAGCCGTCCTCCAGAGCGAGACCTCAAAGAGATTTTGCAAAATCGCATCCGTTGTTTGACATGAATGAGTGATAGCATGTTTTATCCCAGATGGCGTGAGCAAAGACGCGGCGATGTGAGCATCTGTGCCGTTTCAGAGTCAGATAAAAGACACTTATAATTATCAACGTGAACTGTCATGACATGTAAATCCGATCTGACCAAAAATTTTCAATATTTTTATTTTAATAATGGGACTAACATTAACACGAGTGAACGTATACATATGCACAAAGATCAAACAGGTTTACAACCTCATTTACAATCAACAGTTTGTCTTTCCAATTATTATTTAATGAATTGGATCTACAGTATCTGGTGCTGTTGTTCTTTACATTTAGGCATTTGGCAGACGCTCTTATCCAGAGCGACTTACATTTTTATCTCATTACACATCTGAGCAGTTGAGGGTTAAGGGCCTTGCTCAAGGGCCCAACAGTGGAAACTTGGTGGTTGTGGGGTTTGAACCTGGGATCTTCCGAACCGTAGTCCAATAATGCCTTAACCACTGAGCTACGCCTGACCCAGTTCTTTCACCTGCTCCCATTTAAAGCATCACCACAGTGGATCATCCAATCTGCATATTGTTAAAAATTTGGCACAGGTTTTACACCAGATGCTCTTCCTGACACAACGCGTCCATTTTATCTGAGCATGGGACCTTCTTACCCGCCAGGATAAGAAGAGAAGAACATGAAGCCATCATGCATAGTGTCCACTATACAAGCCTCTGGAGACAGTGTTATGATCTGATGTTGCTTCAGTTGCTCAGGTCTAGACTCAGCCTTGTTATGTGGCAATAAAACAAAGTCAGCTGACGACCTCAATGTACTCAATCACCAGGTTATACAGATATACCTGGTTTTACAGATTACCGTAGCTTTAACATCTCTTTCATTCCAAGAATCAATAGTTTCTGGCATTTCAATGCTACACTTTAATGATCACAAATTCTGTGATCTGTAGAAATGTATATCTTTCTTGGAGCACTGGAGAAACAAAAAGCCCAACCCAGTCTCAAGAATTTTTTTTCAATTCTTACTCTGTTGTTAGAGCAAAGAAAATTATTAAGGAACTCGAGCAGGACATTAATATCCTTGAATAAAAGAAGACTAGGAATAATAATTCTGCTCCAGTGTTTTAAACGAGGGGGAAATGGAGAAAGTGAAAAAGGGGTTATTACTGCAGTCTGGCTTCACTTCACTGAATGGATGCTCCCAGTGGTTTCTTTCTCTTTTTATTTATTTATTTATTTAAAAAAAAAAAAATCTGTGACATGTTTTCGTCTTCCAGATGGTACAATTGCAACTGACTGCTCTGAAATTCCATGCCATGCCTTTTAATTTTTTTTTCTCCAGTATGTACAGAAATGAGAGCTGTGATGACGCAGAAACCGCTTTGCTTCAGGAAGGTCTGGCGTGCCTGGAGGATGCACAAAGTTAGACTCTGATCTCATTTTTAACAAACGTACCATTGCAGTGTCGCAGCTTTCGCTTGAATGTCCTCCAGAAATGCCACGTTATCAAATTTGTATTTAAAAAAATAAAACATATACACTACCGTTCAAAAGTTTGGGGTCACTTTCTATGATGGTTCCTGATGTTTATTTCTTTCTACATTGTAAGGTTTTGCTGAAGGCGTCCAAAAACTGCATGAATCTTCTTTGAACAGTTGATATTGAAATGTTTCTGCTACTTCTGCTCTGTAAAGACTTCATAACGCCTCTAATCTGAGCTGCTGTTAATTGGTCATTTTTCAGGCTGATAACTCTAAATGAACTTCTCGTCTGCAGAAGAGGGAGGTTTTATATACATATATAAACGGTACAGTATAGATACAATATGTTGCCAAAAGTATTGGCTCGCCTGCCTTCATATGCGTATAAACTTATAACAGTAACATCCAATTCTTAATCACTAGGGTTTAATATGATGTTGGACAACATGACTTCCAACATCTTCCAACATGACTGTGCGCCAGTGCAGTCCCATGCTTCCACCTCCCTCTTTCTGCCCTTGACTTTTGCAGTGAAGATGTAGGGCCTATCAACTACCTAGAGGCTTGAATTCTCTCTACAGGTCTTCATGTATGTGTGTGTACAGAGGAATATCAGAAGAAAACGTTGAAGCGAGTGGTGTTAAGAATGTGTGGCACGTTGTCTAAATGGCTACCGCAGCTGTGCTACATGGGATGAGTTGCTTCTGCTTTATGGCACAGATTTAATCCTGCTGCAGACGCCAAGTCTTCTTCTGGTCTGGACGGCACCAGGATTAAGCAGCTGTGCTCAAATTGTCAGCGCATGAAGAAGAACACGGGCTGTTTGCAAGCTGTGCAGAGGCTCTTGTCCCAACAGGAAGGTCTCCTTTGGACAATTACAGCTCAAGCTGTGATGAAGAGAATTGATCTGTCTGCTGTTACACCTCTTTTAGCTGTTTGTCCTCCAAGCCTGGAAACTATTTAGAGAGAAGATCTCAGTTCAGGAACATGCCTGTATGAGGAGCCACGCTTCAGTGATCTGCAGTTACACCACTGCTATGTACGGACCCTCTTTCACTTTACTGTCTGCCATTACTTCCTCACCAACAATTAACTTTTCCTTCCTTTCCTCTTACTTTCCTGTCTTATTCCTGTCATTCATTCTTTCTTTCCAATCTTTTCCCTCCTTCCTTCCTTTTTGTCTCTTTTTTCCTTTTACTCTTTCCTTCTTTCCAGTCCTTTACCTTTCCTCCTATTCCTTTCTACCCATATTAATTATTTTCTTCCTTCCTTCCTCCCCTTGCTTTGTTTCATCGTTACAGTGGAACCTTGGACTACGAGCATAATTCGTTCCTAAAGCGGGCTTGTATTTCAAAACACTGGTAAACCAAATCTAATTTTCCCATAAGAAATGATGGAAACTCAAATTATTCGTTCCACAGCCCAAAAAAAATTAATACATAAAAATAATTAACACAAAATATAAAGTAAAAATAAAATGAAAAGAATCGCGACAGATCTGTGTTTCTGTGTAGAGCAGAGAGAAAGAGTGTGTGATTATACCAGTAAGAGACGCGCACTAAGACCCCGCAGGGGAGACGATTACCCACAATTCCGCAGCGCAAAAGAGAGAAAAACCATTGGCTCAGTTGGGATCATGTGACGCTCGGCGTCAAAACAAGAAGCGCATGCGTGATACATGATACTCGGTGCTCGTAAACCGATTCTTGTTCATTTTCCAAGTCAAAATTTATTAAAAACACTCGCAAACCGTGTTACTCGTAATCCGAGGTTCCACTGTACTTCCCGCCATTCTTTCTTCTTTCCAGTCTTATTCCTTCTTTCCCTTTCTCCCTATATTCATTTCTTCCTTGATTTGCTTTCTTTCCAAATTCCTTTCTTCTTTTCCCCTTCTTCCCTTTCTCCCCATATTACTTCCTTCCTTTCCTTCCCTTTCTTCCATTAATTCATTCCTCCTTCAGTAATCCTTATTTCCTTTCTTCCTTTCTCCCTACTTTCATTTCTTCCCTCTTTCCTGTCTTATTCCATTCTTATTTCTTCTTTCCTTCCTTACATTCCTTTTTTCCCTTTTCTTCCCCAATTCATTCCTTTCCTCCTTCTTTCTAGTCTTATTTCTTCTTTCCTTCCTTTTCTTCCTGCATTGCTTCTTTCCTTTCTCCTTTCTTTCCAGCCTTATTTCTTTCTTTCTCCCTTCTTTCCTATTCTTTTTGACATATTCTTCCTTACTTGACATATATTAATAACACTATACATAAAACCAAATTAAAGTAATAAAATAAACAGAACAGAGGAGCTAAATCTGTCAGCGCGCTCGTCGGTGTGTTAAGCGAGAGCGGGAATCGTTCAGACTCGGTGTGATTAAAGAGGGAAATGTTTTGCTTTGCAGCTGATGTACTGATGTAGAATTGATCTTACACACGTTGCTCACTGATAAACTGCAGCAGGAGGAGACGTCGTGTTAAAGAGAGCGGCCATTAAAACTATTTAATTTTCATCGAATGCCAATTCTTGGATCTAAGCTTGTTGGCAGTTAATGCATGTGTGTGTGTGTGTGTGTGTGTGTTCTTTTCTTTTAGCATCTTTCTCTCTCTTACACACACACACACTTTCTCTCTCTCTCTCTTATCTAGTCACTCTCTTTTACTCACTTTCTTTTCAATATCTCTCTTTCAGTCACTATTTATCGTTCTCTCTTGCTCTTTCTTTATCGTTTCTCTCTCTTTATTCTTTCTCTTTAAGTCACTCTCTCCCTATTTGTTATAGTTTTTTTTTATCATTGGCATTTGTGTTGTTCCTTCTCTTTGCCTTTTCTGCATGACTCTTTCTCTTTTCCTTTGCTCTCCATCTCTTTCACTTTATTACTCTCTCTTGCTTTCCTTTTTTTCTCTCTTCTTCATTATTTTCTTTCTTTCTTTCTTGTTTTTTGTTTGTTTTACTGACCTCTCTCTCCTCCTCTTCCTTACAGATTTCTTCTTCTTCTTTTTCGCTTTGGCCGCTGGCCGAGGAGAGAAGTCTGCATCAAGCGACACACTGCAACAGAGAGAAAGAGAGAGAGAGAGAGAGAGCGAGAGAAGGAGAGAGAAAGAGAGCGAGAGAGAGAAACAGGTTAACAGCGGCACCATCCTCATATGTGTGGAATAACTTGTGATCTGGCAGAGAAGTGGACTGAGTCTGTGATTGTGGAAAGAAAAGAATGCTTGAAGAGGAAGTACAAGGGGTGTTCAAGTCGAACTGGGACTTTGTGATTGTGCAGAATAATAGAACACAGTCCTGAGAGTAAAATTTCTTTCCCTTTATTTCTCTATATAATCTCCTGCTACACTAAAATCAGTTTTCTGCCTGCTTCATGTCTGAAACGCCGGCCTCCCAGGAACTCCTTAAATAGCCCAAACATTGGGCTGGTCTGCCCAATCAGAAGCTACGCTACAGGACGCGCTCGATGACGTAGATTGGGACATGTTCCGAGCCTGCGCAGTAGACATCAACGAGTTTGCGGATGTAGCAGTTAGCTTCGTTAGCACGCTCGTAAATGAAGTTGTCCCGACAGTGAGGTTCAAATCGTTTCCGAACCAGAAGCCTTGGGTAGACCGATCGATCCGCGATGCTGTGAATGCCCGGACCGCTGCTTATAATGCCGCACTCATTAGCGGCGATATGAGCGCATACAAAGCGGCTTCTTATAGCGTCAGGCGAGCGGTGAGGGAAGCAAAGGGGCGGTTCCGACAGCGAACTGAATCACACTTCCATCAGGGTGACACACGCCGCATGTGGCACGGATTACGCACAATCACGGACTACAAGGTTGCCAAAGACACCACGACGATCGTCGCCGACTCTGCATTCGCCAACGAGCTGAACGCATTCTTCGCCCGGTTCGAGGTTAGCCAGGCGGCTAATGCTAGCAGCCTGCTGACTGAGAGTGATGACGTCATCAGCGAGGATTGCGTCATCAGCATCGCAGAGCACGACGTGCGCACGGCGCTGAGGAGGGTGAACACCAGGAAAGCGGCGGGTCCAGATGGCATCTCTGGGCGCCTGCTGCGCTGCTGCGCTGACCAGCTGTCAGGTGTGTTCACCTGTATCTTTAATGAGTCCCTGGCGAAGTCTGTGGTCCCGGCGTGTTTCAAGAGATCCACCATTGTCCCCGTGCCCAAGACCAACAAACCCTCATGCCTGAATGACTACCGGCCTGTTGCACTGACATCGATGGTCATGAAGGTATTTGAGGGTCTGCTAAAAAACATCATCTCCTCCTCCATCCCCAGCTCCATAGATCCACTTCAGTTCGCCTACCGACCCAACAGATCCACAGAGGATGCCATCTCCCATGTTCTGCACACCACTCTCAGCCACGTGGACAAGATGCAAGGTAACTATGTGAGATTGCTTTTTATAGATTACAGCTCTGCCTTCAACACAATAGTGCCTAACAGACTGTTCACAAAGCTGAGAGATCTAGGACTTAACAAACGCTTGTGTGCCTGGGTGTTGGACTTCCTCTCGGACAGATCTCAAGCGGTGAGAGTGGGCAAGTGCTTCTCCAGCAGCATCACCATCAACACAGGTGCTCCACAGGGATGTGTTCTCTCTCCACTGCTATACTCTCTCTACACTTCAGACTGTGTGGCCATGTTCGACTCCAACACCATCGTTAAGTTTGCTGACGATACGGTGGTGCTGGGCTTCATCTCCAACAACGATGAGTCGGCCTACATAGATGAAGTGGAGAACCTGGCACTATGGTGTGAAGAAAACTGCCTCCGACTGAACGTCAGTAAGACGAAGGAGCTGGTGGTGGACTTCAGAAGGGGACAACTGGACCACAAACCCCTCATCATCAATGGAGCTCCAGTGGAGAGGGTGAGCAGCTTTAAGTACTTGGGCGTCCACATCTCCGAGGATCTGACATGGACTGAGCATATCTGTGCTCAGACGAAAAGGGCAAAGCAGCGTCTGTACCACCTGAGGCAGTTGAGGAAGTTTGGGGTTTCCCCTGCTGTCCTTAAGGCTTTCTACTCGGGTGCTGTTGAGAGCATCCTAACACAGAACATTTCATCCTGGTTTGGGAATAGCTGTGTACAGGACAGGAAAGCCCTCCAGAGAGTGATCCGGGCAGCTGAACGCTGCTGCAGGTTAACTCTCCCCTCCATGCAGGACATCTACACCAGGAGATGTAAAACCAGGGCAGCTCGTATCATTAAGGACTTGTCGCACCCCAATAACGGACTGTTCAAACTTCTGCATTCAGGCAGAAGGTTCCGGGTCATTATGGCCAAAACGGAGAGACTCAGGAGGAGTTTTTATCCACAGGCGATTAGACTCCTCAACCATGATGGGCCACTCTCCCGTTCATAGGACTGGTAACAGTTCACCCACACACTGCTGTGCTGACATTCCACACTGCACACTGCACTTTAGTCTGGACTGTAAGCATCACTTGCACTAACATCTTTATCCTGCTCAGATACACACTTTATTATTATGTTTACATTTGCACCTTTTTTTTTTTTTTTTTTTTTTTAAATTTCAATTTCTATTTCTATTTATAGATTATTTCTTTTCTTTTGTTTCTTGTTATTTGCACAAAGTAGGAGCGGTTCAGGATACATTTCACTGCGTGTTGTACTTGTATAACTATGCATGTGACAAATAAAGAATCTTGAATCTTGAATCTTGAATCTTGAAATGTCTTGGAGCGAGGCCAGGACTGTGTGTGCAAGTGGTGTTGGTGAACGATTTTGTGTACAGTTCAAACACACACAGATCTGTCTCGTCCACAAATTATCGGTTGATACTTCTTCATTCACCTTAAATTTCATCACGAGTCCTGGTTTGACTCGAACGTGTGACACAGATTAAAAAATAGAACACAGGAAACGTGAGTTTACAGAGTTGGCACAGAAAGAACATGTGGTTCGGGACAGCGTTCAGCTATACAGCCTCACAAAGCGTGACTAAAGTACAGCGTGCACTAGCATTCGGCTCATTAGCGCTGAGAGCGTGAACGTGGTATTTATGAACCTTTTCATTGAAATGAATTAAAACAGTTAAGTGTGATCTTAATGCACTTTTGCTAGACGGCCACACTGGGAACTCCAGGATTAGTCCACTCTGAGTAACATAAACAAAACACTTGTGTTAATTGCAGTGATTTAAATAATAAGCCAAACATGCAATAATGACCAAGAAGTCAAGGGTAACTCTCAGCATGATGCTTCACTGTGGCATTGATGGGTTTCTATCAAACATCAAACATGTTTTTGTTCTCCTCAAGCTAGACAATGGTTTCCACATGTCTCCTTTTGCTTTTCCAATGTTACACAAATGACAGAATTGTGGAGAATATGGGCAATAATGGTCTCCTCTCTGAGGTCCTTCCAGTATGTTCTGGGTTACCTCTTGGCATCTTGTTAGCTTCTCTGCTTCTCATCCTTGCTAGACAAAGCGTCTTAATTTCACTGTATGTTTCCAGTTTCGTCACAGATGGGTCTTCATGATGCTGTTTTGTTTTAGTTACCAAACTCCAGACACCTTCTAACTTAACATGGTCTTTCCTGGTTTTTATTTCTTTCTACACTGTAAAATAATATTAAAGGCGTCCAAACATACACAACAATCTCCTTTGAACAGTTATTGACATTGATATTGAGATGTATCTTCTGTAAAGCTTCATAACGGCTCTAATCTGAGGTGCTGGTTGTTAATTGGTGATTTCTGAGGCTGGTGACTCTAAATGAACGTCTCCTCTGCAGCAGAGGTCAGTTTTGATCTTGCTTTCCTGGGAAGGTCTTCATGAGAGACAGTTTCATCATCATGGTGCTTGATGGGTTTTGCAAATGGACTCGACACAATACTGTTCCTGGAATACCTTGTAGCACAGCCACACATCAGGGACACCTTCATACACAGGGAATTGGTTATGGAGCTAATGCTGCTCACCTGTGGCCGAAGGCGTGTCCTAGCGGTTTCTGTTTCCCCGTTGACAGTGATTTGGTCACCGGGCAAGTTCCCGCTCATGCGCGATCGCGACGCAAAGGAACCCGGAAGTGACGTGGGTCACATGATCCGGCATAAAGCCGGAACCGGCAAGGAAGCCGTTACGGAGAGATGAAGACAGCGCGCTGCATGATTTTGGAAGCTGAGAGCCTGTTTGTGGATTACCCGTTGATAATTTCATTCAGTACCCAGCTCATTCCGTTTCTCGATCTCCCAGACCTACCATCGTCATTTGGTGAGATCGATCCATCTCTCCAACTCACCATTTCACCCCAATTGCCATATTTCAGACACTGGACTATCATACACACACACACACACACCCGCATACATCGCACACACACTTTTTTCTATTTGTATATATTTTGTATATATTGGTTTGTGGTGCACCGTGTTTGTTTATTTATCTGTCTGTCTTGTTTAATACAATTGGTTTAATTTATTATAATTGTTTTGTGTCGCATCGTGTTTTGTCCAGCTGCGGTTGCGCAATACCGGAAGTGTTGTATTCGAGCCCCAGTTTAGATTCCCGAATCCGTTTTTTTGTAACCAAGCGGTTTAATAAATCCAAGCGTTACAACCTGTTACAGAACGATGACAGATTTGGGGATTTCATGATGAGGCAATTTATTATTGGAAGGCAGAGTGGGGGCCTCTTAGTGAACAACTGAGCAACACATTATATTAGAGATGGGAATCACCAGGGATCACCCGGTACAGTATTATTACGATATCTAGGTACCGATTTGATTTGTATGTAAGTATCACGATGTTGTGCGATTATAAACTAAATAAACTATAAAAAATTTGTGTCTTACCACACAGGATGCTGTGCTGCTTGTGAATAGTTTAGGATTATAGAGGGACTACAACTTTTCACCACTTAAAATTAAACCAGATTAGTTGATGTAAATAGAAATATAATGTTTTGTCCTTTGAAATTTTCTGTTTTTGTTATTTTGTTTTTAAATAGTTTTTTTTAACTGATGTAGATAAAAATATAAAATATGTTTTTAAATTTGTTATTCTGTTTTGTTTTGTTATTTTGCTTTTGAATTCAAAATTCTTTTTTCGGCTTGGTTATTTTGTTTTTTAATTAGTTATTTTGTTTTCAGTTTTGTTCTTTTGTTTTCTGTTTTTTTTCTGTTCTGAATTTGTTATTTTGTTTTCACTTTTGTTATTTTGTTTTTGATTTTTTTCTTTTGTTTTCACTTTTATTATTTTGTTTTTGAATTTGTTATTTTGTTTTCACTTTTGTTATTTTGTTTTTGAATTTATTATGTTTTCAGTTTTATTATTTTGTTTTTGAATTAGTTATTTTGATTTCACTTTTGTTATTTTGTTTTTGAATTTATTTTGTTTTCAGTTTTATTATTTTGTTTTTGAATTAGTTATTTTGTTTTCTGTTCTGTTATTTTTTAATTTGATATTTTGTTTTCATTTTTTTTTATTTTGTTTTCAGTTTTGTTATTTAGTTTTGAATTTATTTAGTTATTAGTTTTATTTAGTTTTTCAATTAGTTATTTTGTTTTCACTTTTGTTATTTTGTTTTTGATTTTTTTTCTTTTGTTTTCACTTTTATTATTTTGTTTTTGAATTTGTTATTTTGTTTTCACTTTTGTTATTTTGTTTTTGATTTTGTTATTTTGTTTTCACTTTTGTTATTTTGTTTTTGAATTTATTTTGTTTTCACTTTTATTATTTTGTTTTTGGTCCGTGTACTTTTTGGTATTTGTAGTTTCTTTTTATAAACAAAAATAAAAAAATGAAAATGAGAGTTATATTAGTTTTTTTATTTTAAAATGTCAGACACTTTTTTTAAATTAGACTTGATTTTCTTTTCTCGTTTATACTTTGAATAAAGAAAGTTCTACAGCTTAGAAACGAAAAAAATAGCTGCATTTTCGTTCTCTAAAACCGGAAGTATCTCTTCTTCTGTTGAGGATCAGGAAAATCTGTTTCCTCCTCCCTACTGGCTGTGGAAGTATCAGGGATGTCTGAAACTGACTCAGAGACATGTGTGCTTATGTAATACAGTGAGATGATGTTTTTTTTAAACACTATTTTTAACAAAAGACTCCTGGAAATCAATTCACCCAGTTAACATGTGTAATAAACTTCAAGTTTCCATACTTTGTGAAATTAAAGAAAAATAACCAATTCAGATACATTATTTATATATTATATTATTTAATGTAAAAGTGCTATTATAATATGTGCTGTGCCAATTATGTATGTCTGTGTTTTATCATGGATATCCATACAGTATATCATGGACTTCAGGATATTGTGTTTCCCCATCATATGCGGGTGCTTAGACAGACAGACAGAACCATGAGTGTGGTGTCCTATAATCGCTGTACCTGTGTGTTTGATATGTACACCATAAAACTGGATGTTTGAGTGGGTTTAAAAAAAAAAAGAGTATCCAGGTTATCACGAGTAGGCTCTCTCTCCCTTGAGTTACATGCTATAATAAATTACAAAATATAACTTTAATATATATTTAGAATGAATCAGTATCACATCCATCATCACACAGCTGATGTACGTGAAATAAAAGTAGTCGTGATGTCAGTACTCGCCCAGCAAACCAGCCTTTCGCAGCGGCTTAAAACGTCCGAATTATCTTCAAATATACAAAAAAAAGCGAAAAGACACTCAATTGTTTTGCATAGGTTATTTGTTTAATTCACAAAGATCATAAAAACACTTTAAAACGAGAGAATAACTGTTAAAATCCTCGTTCGCCTTCTCAGTGTTAGGTAGCGAGTGACGTCATGGGAAACATGGGGAAACTGAATTTCCCGGAACACCGGCCGGACTGGCGTTAGCTGCAGGTGAGGTGCCGGGTGATGCACACCTCGCTCTAACAACTTCCGGCTTCTTACTAATTAAATAACGATTCGTTTCTGGTTTTTGTTTTCTTGTATTATTCCTTTCTGATACACAAAAGGAAACATGGAAAAATAACCGTTTTCATTTTCCATTATTGTTTTATTTTAATTACAAGTCAAATAAGCGTGTATTTTTATTTATTTTTTTTTTTTTTAAATGATAAGTTCAAATACCAAAATATACACGGACCGTTTTTGAATTAGTTATTTTGTTTTCTGTTCTGTTATTTTTCAATTAGTTATTTTGTTTTCACTTTTGTTATTTTGTTTTTGATTTTTTTTCTTTTGTTTTCACTTTTATTATTTTGTTTTTGAATTTGTTATTTTGTTTTCACTTTTGTTATTCTGTTTTTGATTTTGTTATTTTGTTTTCACTTTTGTTATTTTGTTTTTGAATTTATTTAGTTATTAGGGTCCGTGTATATTTTGGTATTTGAACTTATCATTTAAAAAAGAAAACAAAAAAATAAAAATACACGCTTATTTGACTTGTAATTAATATAAAACAATAATGGAAAATGAAAACGGTTATTTTTCCATGTTTCCTTTTGTGTATCAGAAAGGAATAATGCAAGAAAACAAAAACCAGAAACGAATCGTTATTTAATTAGTAAGAAGCCGGAAGTTGTTAGAGCGAGGTGTGCATCACCCGGCACCTCACCTGCAGCTAACGCCAGTCCGGCCGGTGTTCCGGGAAATTCAGTTTCCCCATGTTTCCCATGACGTCACTCGCTACCTAACACTGAGAAGGCGAACGAGGATTTTAACAGTTATTCTCTCGTTTTAAAGTGTTTTTATGATCTTTGTGAATTAAACAAATAACCTATGCAAAACAATTGAGTGTCTTTTCGCTTTTTTTTGTATATTTGAAGATAATTCGGACGTTTTAAGCCGCTGCGAAAGGCTGGTTTGCTGGGCGAGTACTGACATCACGACTACTTTTATTTCACGTACATCAGCTGTGTGATGATGGATGTGATACTGATTCATTCTAAATATATATTAAAGTTATATTTTGTAATTTATTATAGCATGTACTGTAACTCAAGGGTAGAGAGAGCCTACTCGTGATAACCAGGATACTCTTTTTTTAAACCCACTCAAACATCCAGTTTTATGGTGTACATATCAAACACACAGGTACAGCGATTATAGGACGCCACACTCATGGTTCTGTCTGTCTGTCTAAGCACCCGCATATGATGGGGAAACACAATATCCTGAAGTCCATGATATACTGTATGGATATCCATGATAAAACACAGACATACATAATTGGCACAGCACATATTATAATAGCACTTTTACATTAAATAATATAATATATAAATAATGTATCTGAATTGGTTATTTTTCTTTAATTTCACAAAGTATGGAAACTTGAAGTTTATTACACATGTTAACTGGGTGAATTGATTTCCAGGAGTCTCTTGTTAAAAATAGTGTTTAAAAAAAACATAATCTCACTGTATAACATAAGCACACATGTCTCTGAGTCAGTTTCAGACATCCCTGATACTTCCACAGCCAGTAGGGAGGAGGAAACAGATTTTCCTGATCCTCAACAGAAGAAGAGATACTTCCGGTTTTAGAGAACGAAAATGCAGCTATTTTTTTCGTTTCTAAGCTGTAGAACTTTCTTTATTCAAAGTATAAACGAGAAAAGAAAATCAAGTCTAATTTTAAAAAAGTGTCTGACATTTTAAAATAAAAAAAAATAATATAACTCTCATTTTCATTTTTTAATTTTTGTTTATAAAAAGAAACTACAAATACCAAAAAGTACACGGACCTATTAGTTTTATTTAGTTTTTCAATTAGTTATTTTGTTTTCACTTTTGTTATTTTGTTTTTGATTTTTTTTTCTTTTGTTTTCACTTTTATTATTTTGTTTTTGAATTTGTTATTTTGTTTTCACTTTTGTTATTTTTTTTTCTTTTGTTTTCACTTTTATTATTTTGTTTTTGAATTTGTTATTTTGTTTTCACTTTTGTTATTTTGTTTTTGAATTTATTTAGTTTTCAGTTTTATTATTTTGTTTTTGAATTAGTTATTTTGTTTTCTGTTCTGTTATTTTTTAATTTGATATTTTGTTTTCATTTTTTTTTATTTTGTTTTCAGTTTTGTTATTTAGTTTTGAATTTATTTAGTTATTAGTTTTATTTAGTTTTTCAATTAGTTATTTTGTTTTCACTTTTGTTATTTTGTTTTTTAATTTGTTATTTTGTTTTCACTTTTGTTATTTTGTTTTGCACTTCTCGGATACCTTTTCTCCTGAAGAAAAAAGCAGTAAAACTGGAGTAAAACCTTACTTATCAGCAAAATAAACAATCCTTAAAAAGAGTCAGTTGTCTGCGATAACATATCATAATGAGTTATTAATATAAACCTGTAATTTGCAGTGTCAGTGTACTGATACATAAATTGCCACACAAAAGAATTGCGATATGTAACAGAATTTTTTTTCTCTTGTCTCTACACTGTATAAGCATAAAAAAATTAAACAGCCAATCACTGCAGAACACAAGCACACACTACGGCAAATTTTGGACTCACCAATCAGTCTACATGGTAGGTCTTTGGATTATTGAAGAGAAACTTCAGTACTTTGAAGAAACCCAGCAAGCACACGGAGAAGATGCAAACTGAGGCGGGAATCGATCAGAGATAGCGCTAACTACTACGCCACATGCTATCAAAGATGAAACACTGACTTTTAATAAATCTTGCTTGTTCTTCACAGGATAGTAAAATAATGAAGTTCTTGTATCTGGGACGGAGCCGAGGTACGTGGGTTATAAAGGTGATGCTAAAAATAATAATTAGGCATTGAAATGTGTGATGAGATGAGAATCAGTGTTTGTGGTGCAGTGAAATGAGAGGGAGAGAGAGAGAGAGAGAGAGAGAGGGAGAGACGGCTTTCGCATTAGTGGAGCTGTCCCACTTTAGATGCTGATTAGACACACAACAAGTGTCATTTCTGCTTAATTAGAAAGCGTTTTCACTCCTTACACCATTTGTGCTCTGACACACACTCTACGAAACTGGGAGGCAAATTTGCTTTTTCATTTCTGTAGCGTTCGTATGAAAAGTCTCAGACTTTCCCATTTATCGTCATTTCGAAATCGTTACAGACAAATAGAGGGATCTCTGTAAAGCAGCTCTAAAAGCTTTCTGCACTTAGCATCTTGAGCTTGTCTTGCAAACACAGTACGTCTATATTTGCAAGATTTCTCCAAATGGACTTATCACACGCTGTGATTATTTCAAATCAGTGCCATTCCATCCATCAGTACTCCAGGGCTCGTGTGTGACGTGTGCTGTTCATTTTGAATATCTATATTGTGTAATATTTACCGTATCTGACGATTATTGTAAAAGACTTTTGGAAGTAAAAAAAAAAATTATACAAAACACACTGTGTCATGCTTTATTGGAAAATAATCGACGATAGTGTGGTGTGATGGAAAGAAGAATATAGTTTCCTAAAAAAAAAATCTTATAACAGCATATTTGTATTTATCCTTTTAGTACAGTTATTGTTACTTTAATATCAGGGCACTGGTCGCTCAGTGGTAGGTTTCTCACCAACCATGTTGACGGCCTGGGTTTGACTCCCACCAATCACTTTTTTTTTATTTCTAATCAAGAAATATAGCTTAAAAAAAGATTTCCAGTTATTATGTTGCAGAGAAACCTACAGTGACTAAGAAGTGCAAAACAAAATAACAAAACCAAAAATGAAAAAAAAAAAAAAATTCAAAAACAAAATAACAAAACTGAAAACAACAAAAATAAAAAAAATTCAAAAACAAAATAACAAAACCGAAAACGTAAAAAACTAATTCAAAAACAAAATAACAAAACCGAAAACGGAAAAAAATAATTCAAAAACAAAATAACAAAACCAAACACAGAATAACAAATTAAAAAACATAATGAAAACAAAATAACAAAACTGAAAACAAAATAATTTAAAAAACAAAGAACTAATTCAAAAAGAAAATAACAAAACTTCAAAAGCATTAAAACTAAAAACAAAATAAATTTAAAAAGAAAAAACTAATTTTAAAATACAATAACAAAACCGAAAAATAACAAAAACAAAACAAGTTTATATAATATGATATATGTTTTTGAATTTGTTACTTTGCTTTTGGCTTTTTTATTTAGTTTTTCGGTTTTGTTATTTTGTTTTGCACTTGTTTCGCCACCATAGAACCCTTTCTTAAATGTCTTTCTTGAAGAAGAAAGCAGTGAAACTGGAGATTCCTTACGTACCAACCAAATAAACATCTTAAATAAAGTGGCTTGTCTGTGATAACATGTTTATTAATTGCAGTTATTAAAACAAACCCATCAGATTAAGTAACAGTGCTGTGGTATAATATACACACGGTGTCCACACCTTCTACTGACGTCAGTCATTTTATTCAGGCTTGCTGAGCTTCATCAATAGATTTAGGATTTAAAAAGATTGAATGTAAAATTATGTAGCGACTGATTTGACTTTCACTGCACATGTGTAAGTTTGATTTTTTTCCCTCATCTTCACCTCCTTCACCCTTTAGCAGCCTTTCCCTCCCATCACTCCTCCACGACGCTACGACCTTGAGGGCACGCGGGTGATGAATGACTGAGGAGGATGGTGGAGGTTACAGAGCTTAAATCCTGTCAGGATTGATGATAGATGTCTAGCGGAGAGACTTAAGCCGCTGTAAGGCGCGTGATGCTGTCACGCTGTAAATCTCGAGGATGTGACCTGGTGACCTTCTGTAAAACAATATGAAGCCTGTTTATCACCAGCGCAGTCGAGTTTTTATATACATATATATATATATATATATATATATTGGCTGGCTTGTCTTGTGAGAGATCTAAAATTGCCTGTCCGTCAGTGTCATATCCGTTAGAAACGAGGAAGAATCCACGACCAGGAGCTTATTTAATGATAATAAACTTTTATTATGGTTTCTGAAACAACCCAATCGCCTCTACAGGTCTGGTTCAGCGAGTTTCTTATCGGCTGAAGACGTCAATCTTTCATATAGAAAACAATCTAACGCCGTGTGTTTGGACCTTTAAAGGGAACTTTTTCTTTTTATATTATGCAAAACTCACTTTTTGATTATTTTTTGGGTATTCACATGGGCCTCCAGAGTGTGTGTGTGTGTATGTGTGTGTGTGTGTTCATATTCAGACAGAATATTACTTCAAAGTTACTGACTAGTATGACGTCATTTCAGGCAAGAAGAAAAAAAAGAAGCACACAATTTACATAGTCCCTCCTCTTGCACAGCTCCTTTGCGTTGTTTTTATTTATTTATTGAATTAATAATTGTTTTATCTGTATCATGATCGGCTAAAAAAAAGTGACTCGCAAAGTGTCACGGCGTTCTGTCAGACGCGCACTTGCATTTAAAGCTACAGACACGACACTGAAACGGTGTGTTCGAAACAGGAGTGAAAGCAGAGAGATTTCCAAAAGGAAATAATGACCTCATGTGTTATATATTGTTTAAGCGAAACATGGGCCCTTTAATGTTTGGGAAAAAAAATCTCCTCACTAATATACAGTAAGAATGGCAAAATGATTAACATCTAAACTGGGGAACGGTAGCAGGACTCGTTATTTAAACAAGAAAATCGAGAGATGGAGACGTTATTATTATCAGGAGGCGTTATTATTATAACTACTATTACTAGTAGAACTATTTACAAACACTATTAGCAGAGCACTATTAGAGTTGGAGCGATGCCGATATTTCCAAAGGAACATGAGAAAAAACATGAGTGATTATACTAATTAACCAATAGCCTTTTGATTAATCAATATCCTGCAGCACCGTGATATAAACGAATGGATTTGAAGGTAAAAAAAAAATAAAAACATAAATTCTATTAAAATGAAAATAAAAAAAAGAACATTTGTCATTTTTTTCCCACCGTGTGATAAAACCGAGCACAGGCTGTAATTTCTGTTTTCTCAGAACGTTCAGATAAATGTTCACGGAAAAAAAAAAGGGGAAAAAAATCAACCCCGATGTTGGCTTTGAACCTATCGCGGCGATTACGCCGAGCCTGAATCGATTACCTTACCTGCGTCTGAGTGCTCCTTTTTCTTTTCCCATAAAGTGTGAAATGAGCGAGAGAACCTGACTCTGGTTTTTAAAATTCTCAGCCACACCTGAGCGTTGGCGCTGTGGAAGCCAGATAAGAGTGTTAGTGTGTGTTTGCCATTAGCGTTTTGAAGGTTTTCCCTTTCCTCTGATTGTGAGGACGGATTCCGTGGGATGGTGAATATGGAAAAGAGGCAGAGGTGTGAATGGACTTGCAAATCAAGTCCAAATGCATTAGCATTAAAAAAACAACAACAACAACAACAACGAGCAAACAACAGAACAATAAGATATAAATACGTGTGTGGATTGATCCTTTCATTCTGTTCACGTCCCTTTCTCTAGTGAGATTAAATATCGGGTTATCGGTTCGACGCCAGCCTCCGGGTCTCTCTCTCCCTCTCTCTCTCTCTCGTCGGGATTGAAGTGCAAATTATTTGGAGAGCGAACGGTTTTTAGAAATCAAACGTCTAATCAGCAGGAGCTTGGAGAATCATCACAGCTTGTGTACACACGTGTGGATTTAAATGTCAACTTGATTAACTAAACACAGACGGAGGCCGTGCTGATAAACTGCTACGATGTGTAGGAACAAGCAGAACGAGCATAATGTCTAAGGAATAGGGAACATTTCCCTGAACATCTTCACACATCATGCGGACTGATGTACTGAGCAGACCTGTGGCTGCGACGTCGGCTGTGACGTTTACGCCCCCGGTGTTTCCTGTGCCTTCTCCTGCTCTTCTCCGTCTCCTTCACTTCCTGCTCCGCTCGCTCCGATTTGCTCTCGCTGGGTTTCGCTGCCACGCACACCGACGTCTCCAACCTGCGGGACAAAACAGAGACAGAGCCGACACCGTGTTCTTTTAATAATAGTTTTAAACGAGGGCAAAATATAGAGCAAATATCTACTCAGCACCGTACAGGAAAACTCCCTTTAATCCTCTATATAATCTAATGCACTTATCCCAGTGTTTCACTCGTGCTTGAACGCCATCAAAGGTTTTCTCAGACTGACGTGATTCACGTCTCAAGCCCCAGCCTCCCAGGAACTCCTTTAAAGTTTCAAGTATGTTGAAATGGCTTGGAGCGAGGTCAATAACTTCCATCTGAGCTCCTGTAAATGTCAATCACTTTTACGCCTTTTAAGTCCTGGTTTGACTAAACTGATTAAATTGGTCAGGAAACATATGATGGTCATGAAATCTTCACCAGAGCCAGAAATATAATCAAACAAATAATTTCTTAGCTGATGAACAACAAACAGTCATGATCTTTCAACACATCCAGGAAGTGTACAGTGTGATGATGGGAATAAAAAAAAAAAAAGGCTTCTGATGTCAATCAATGCTACCTGGAGTCAGGTTTGTCTTAAACACTACACAAAATCAAGGTGATGTCACTGAACGTGTCACTCAATATAATGTCACTCAGTATTAGGCCACAAATTTATTAAAGTGTCCCTATTATGTGTTTTCAAATATGATCTTTCATGCAGTGTGTCATGTAGCTGTATGTGAACATAAACTATCTGCAAAGTTGTGACGCCGACAGTGCACGATAAATGAAGTTTTTGTCTATTAAAAAAAAGAGTCGGCTCACATTCGCCTAAACGAGTCGTTAGCAATTTGAATCTTTCTCTGTTACGGATCCACGTCACTACGTAACATAGTTGCATAATGTCCGCCCACGTTCTACGTCGCGAACAACTCACCCGCCATCTTACAGTTAACGTTACCGCACTCTTGTTAACATATGACACTTACCACTGAGAAACGTCCGGCTCCAGTCGTACTTGCGAATCAGTTTCTTGTCGATGCGCCACTTCAACCGTTTCATCGTCAGACTCCGGTTCGAATCGATACGGTAAAACCGACGGCATCTTTTCTATGTATTGACGCGTCTCCAGAGCCGTCGTTCAGTTATGGTAATGGATGTTTTGTTTTCCGACACACGCTGTAGCGGTAGACCGATCGTAAAGGACCGCGCCATCTGACCATCTATATCTTCGAACTGCTTCACACGAGTCGTTTACGAATCATTTAGAAATGGGGTAAAATTTTATCTATTTAAAGCGTTTTTTGACCTCGCATACATGTGAACCTGTTTTAAGAGACTCATAAAGCAATATTAGCAACCTTTAAAATGACATAATAGGGGCACTTTAATCGGTGTAAGTTTAAGGCATTATCACAGCTGACCTGTTTGAGATATCAAAAGTCCCTCCACGATTTTGCGTCCTCAATGTCTTTAGATCACATCGGCCTGGTTTGGTGACGATCGTATAAATTCCCTAGGAGGAGTATATCAAAATCCATCTGGGCCGTTTTTGCGAACGACCCAAAATAACCGGCCTCCTGTTGAGTTGAGCCCATGACACGCAGTGAGAAAGTTGTGCACACAGTTTCATGTGCCTACGTGAAAGTGTGTATGAGCTATCCAGACAAATCTTGTGTGGGGGCCCCTGAGGGCCCCTGAGCCACGCGACTCTCAGGCATCCTAATGGCAGCAGATTCTAACCTGTCTGCCAATTTTCATGAGTATTTGAGCTTGTTAAAAACTCATGAAAAGGTCCAAAATTGTGGAAAAAAATTATAATCCTTACGAAAACAAGAGGGTCCTGTGCACCTTATACAGCTTGGGCCCTAATAATAATAAAGAAAAATAGAATGTAAAAAATATTCAAATAAAGACTATAAAATATGAAATAAGAATATAATAATAAAAATTATACAAATACACACACACACACTGTCTGAACGGCTGGGTTTAAACAAATATTAGTTTCATTGCTGAGTATTTGCCACAAAACAAGATTCTAATGAATGTATTTAGTCTCATCATGATGCAGTTCAGACCTTTGACCACTAGGGGTAGAAATGTACAGTACCTGCATAAGTACCTGTTGTTGTTTGTAGAAATAGTGAAAAGGTTAAAGCTAAAAATAATCTTTTGATCTTTACTGTAATCAGTGATATTATTAGAGGTTGAAGTCCACGTACGTGTACGTGTGTCTTTCTGTACAGCAGAACTCTCGGTCTAACTTATTAATAGACAGAAATGACATTCTGTAAGGTTGAGTATCTGACGCCTTGTTTACACTAAGTTGTCCTTCTTTGGTGCTCAGACAAATACACTCCCTGTTCGGTAATCGGAGAGAGAATCACAGATGAGAAATGGAAAAAGTCGATCAGATAAAGATGAAGTTTTGTCTTAAAACGACTCCAGCGTGTTAAAATTCACTTATACCACTTCAGCGCTGTTATTTCAGACAAAGTGAAAATATCAACTAATCCCAGTCAAAATATTCACTTTATCTTTTCTAATTAACATCTATTGGTGCAGGTGTAACGCATTAGTAGATTATTATACAGTAGAATATTAAACCCGACACATAACTGTTCATAACATCACTTTTACTCCACATTTAGATTTAAACTGATGCTGCAGATTAAACCTCAGGCAGAGATCTACGGACTACAAAAGTTTCATTAAATTCTAGACAGTGATGCTGTGACAACATCTGGCTGGACAGACATACAGACATACAGATTGTTTTTTTTCTGAGGCTGGTTTCTGGTCCTTTGATGTTTGAAACGTAAAGATCTCATTGGAAGAGCGAATTCTGACCAACATACAGACAAAACCTTTTTTACATTTTTTATACAGATCCTGAACTGAGAGAACCTTTTTAAAGATTAACGCTTGTTGAGCGGCTGATATACGCGTGTGAGCTGCGGCTGTGACACGTTCACTAGCTAATAGCTGCTAATGAGCTAATTAGCGCTGAGCATCGTTCCTTCAATAAAAGCGGAACTGTTAGATCTTTGAGCTCCAAATTAGATGGAAATCTGAACTTGTTTATTGTACTTTGGCTGCCATGTTAAACAAGGGCTGCGTAGCTGTGTGTGAGTGTGTGTGTGTGTGTGTGTGTGTGTGTGTGTGTGATTATAATGACAGATTAATCAAGCACTGATTTCCTCTCTTGTCTTCCTGCTGGAGGATGTAGCGTGTCCTCTCTCACCTCTGAATTAGCAAAGGCGGGACAGAATCATGCTAATATGAGCATGACACACACACACACACACACACATACACGCGCGCTTATAGTAACCATTATAGCGGATTCTTACAAAAGGAATACCACGATCCGTGTTGTGTTGTTAAAGGAAACTAATCAACAGCAGACTCAGAACACGACCTCCCCCTCACTGTGCTGTGATCTCTCTCAGTGTGTGTGTGTGTGTGTGTGTGTGTGTGTGTGTGTGTGCGCCTCTGCTGTTGTTGTTTTTGTCATGGTTTTGGATGACTCATGACTCCTTCCTGACTCAGGTCACCTTTTATTCATAGCCGTGAAGTGCTGAGAGACCGACAGACAGCGGGAGACTGAGAGACAGGCATTCAGACAGAGACGCAGACAGACAGACAGACAGCGGGAGACTCAGAGACAGACTCTGGAGAGAGATAGAGAGAGGATGGAAAAGAAGCAGGTGGTGAAATAGACAGGTGGTGAGTAAGAGAGAGAGAGAGAGACACAGCGAGACAGACGGGGAAAAGACAGATAGACAGTGAGAGTGTCATGCACACTCAGCCGCGACCGGCACTAGGACCCGGAAGTAAGACGGTCGCGAACCTGAAAGCATAAAGGTAAACAAGATGGCGCCGCACATCGCTCTGTCATTGAGTTATGCCCAGATCCTTTCGGAATCGTTCCCGTATCTGTGAGTACTCACTTTCTTGGCTATCTTTTCAGACTGAGTGTGTGTTTATAGGACTAGGGTTAGATTGTGTCTTTCCTTTGCTCATTGAGTGTGAGAGTCCTTATAACAAAGCGCGTGATTATCCTGCCCGCTCGTGTTTATCCGCGTTTGGGTTTACCATTCACGCTACAGGGCTAACTGCTAAAGCTATCTGCTCATCCCGGTTTGTTCGTGACAGATAGCACGATCATCATTCTAGTCATCCCGGTTAGTTCGTGACAGAATGACAGAGCCAAGAGCAGTAAACCCAGCGGATTACGCCCGCCTCCGCGATGTGGTTGACCAGCATGCTTTGCTCATCAATACGCTAACCGCGGAGCTCGGTTCTCTGCGCCGCAGTGTCCAAGACATCGCGGCCTTGCGCCGCGAGGTCGCGGAGCTTAGGCAGGAGAACGCGAGCCTCCGGGAGGCGGTTGGTGGGCTGGCTAGCTGCCCGCCCGCCGCGGCGGTCGCGGCGCCGCCACCCCCCCCCCCTTCTGACGTTTTTTTAGCTCTTCCAGATAAATGGGATGGCACGGATGGGAAATGCAGTGTGTTTTTAACATCGCTGGAACTGGTGTTTGAGTTCAATCCCACCAAGTACTCCACCGACCGGCTGCGCATTGCACTCCTCGTCTCGTTGCTATCAGGGCAGGCAGCAGAGTGGGCCACGGCAGTCCTGCGCGCAGACACAGACACCGCGCACTCCTACAATGAATTCACCCACCAACTCAAGTTAACCTTTGAACATCCTGCGGGCGAGGTGGAGACCGACACAAAGCTCTACCACCTGCGGCAGGGAGGACTGTCCGTGAGTAAATACACCGCCGAGTTCCGGACACTCGCCATCCAGACCTCCTGGGGAGACGCGGCCCTCCGGACGTCCTACTTCGAGGGGCTGGCTAATCGAATCAAAGACGAGCTAGCCGGACGAGAGCTCCCAGCCACACTGGAGGGGCTAATCCAGCTAGTCCTCCGGATCGACCAGCGCCTCCTATCCCGTCCGAGGCCAGCACCTCGAACCCTGCCGCCACCACCCACGTACGCCTGCATTGTACCAAGACCACCAACCACCGTCACCACCGCTCTCCCTGGACGTGTCGGATCTCCACCCCCTGCCGTGGTTGACACCGGAGCCGGGGAACCCATGCAGCTAGGGCGCGCCTCCCTGACCGTGGCGGAACGCGAGAGACGCTACCGCGAGGGACTGTGCGCTTACTGCGGATCAGCCGCGCACCATCGAGCGACCTGCCCGTCCCGTCCGGGAAACGCCCAAACCCGGTGAGAGAGAGGAGAGACTCCCCGGGTATCATCCATCTCTCCGCGACCACCGACAACGCTGAGACTCGACTCACGGTCCAGGTAACCCTCCATCTTGGCCACAAACGGGTCAGAAGTGCCGCGTTCATCGATTCTGGTGCCGCGGGTAACTTCATTGACTCAACGTATGCCAGAGGATTGGGGGTAAAGATAGAGGCGTTATCCCAGCCAGTAAAAATCACCTCAGTCGACGGGCGGCCCCTCTCATCCAGCCCCATCACCCAGCAGACTTCACCCATCACTCTCATCCTCGGCCAACATCAGGAGTCTATCCAATTTCACCTTACACCCATCTCCTCTCCACCCATCATCCTCGGCTACCCCTGGCTCTTACAGCACGACCCACTCATCTCCTGGTCCCAGAACCGAATCCTTCAATGGGGGCCGACCTGCACCGACTTATGCCTACAGGCCCAGGCTGGGACGTGTTCCAGGGAGTCCGAGGCCCCCGACGTCGACATCCACGCCCTTCCACCACCATATCGAGACCTGGCTGAGGTGTTTTGCAAGCGCCGGGCCAGCCATCTACCACCTCACCGACCTTACGACCTAGCCATCGAACTCCAGCCAGGCTCCAGCCCCCCCCGCGGCCACCTCTACTCCCTTTCTACCAGCGAGACCCAGGCTATGGAGGAGTATGTCGCCAGCGCCCTGCGAAATGGCACCATCAGACCCTCCTCCTCGCCGGCTGCCGCGGGGTTCTTCTTTGTAAAGAAAAAAGGGGGCGAACTTCGTCCGTGTGTCGACTATCGGGGGCTTAACAAGATTACCATCAGAAATCGTCATCCTTTGCCTCTTACCAACTCAGCCCTGGACGCCCTCTCTGGTGCCACCATGTTCACTAAGTTGGACCTCCGGAGCGCCTACAACTTGGTGCGCATCAGAGAGGGTGATGAGTGGAAGACGGCCTTCATTACCCCCACCGGACACTATGAGAGCCTGGTCATTCCATTTGGTCTCTGCAACGCACCCTCGGCCTTCCAGTGCTTCATCAATGATGTTCTCCGGGACATGCTAGGCCGATGGGTGTTCGTCTACCTAGATGACATTTTAATATACTCACGCACCCCCGAGGAACACACAAAACATGTTCGAGCTGTCCTTAAGAGATTGCTCGCCCACCAGCTGTACTGTAAGTTGGAGAAGTGTGCTTTTCACGAGCACTCCACCACGTTCCTGGGTTTTGTTATCTCGCCCCAGGGTGTGGCCATGGACCCGCAGAAGCTGGAGGTTGTACGTCACTGGCCCCTACCCAGGACACTCAAACAGCTCCAACGCTTTCTCGGGTTTGCGAATTTCTATCGTCGCTTTATCCGGGGCTACAGTACAGTTGCAGCACCGCTCACTGCCCTTACCAGGCTCTCCAACAGTTCCTTTCGACTCAACCCTACCGCCATCTCAGCTTTTCATCGACTCTGTCATCTGTTCACCACCGCACCCATCCTGCTCCATCCAGATGCCAGCCAACCGTTCGTTGTGGAGGTGGACGCGTCGGAGGTGGGCGCCGGCGCTGTTCTCTCACAACGAGGTCCAGACCAAAAGCTACACCCCTGTGGCTTTTACTCCAAAAAATTTAACCCCACTCAGCAGCGATACGGAGTAGGGGACCGTGAACTGTTGGGCATAAAGTGGGCCTTGGAGGAGTGGCGTCACTGGCTCCAGGGTGCCAGTGAGCCATTCATTGTCTGGACGGATCATCAGAACCTCATCACCATCCGCAACCTCAAACAGCTAAACCCACGACAGGCACGGTGGGCCTTATTCTTCGAACAGTACGATTTCCATCTTTCGTACCGCCCGGGGTCAAAGAACACCAAGGCCGACGCCCTCTCCCGTCAATACGAGCGAGAGGCGACCCGGGCGGAGCCCGTGCCTGTCCTTCCACCCACCCGGATCATCGCACCCCTGCACTGGGATATGGAAACGAGGGTCCGCCAGGCACTGGCCACCGAACCCGCACCGGCAGGTGTGCCACCCGGGCGGCTCTACGTCCCCACTCAACTCCGGCCCGAAGTCCTCCAGTGGGGCCATTCTTCACCCGTCGCGGGACACCAGGGAACCCGGAGAACCCTCACCTTCGTGGGACGGGCCTTTTGGTGGCCTTCGATGAGGAGGGAGGCTACTGAGTTCGTCCGGGCGTGCCCAGTGTGCGCCAGGGCCAAAGACTCTAACCAACCAACTCCGGGGGAGCTCCAACCACTTCCAGTCCCTCGTCGGCCCTGGTCGCACATTGCCGTCGACTTCATCACGGGCCTGCCGATCTCCGAGGGAAAAGACGTCATCCTTACCATCGTGGATCGCTTCTCCAAGGCAGTGCACCTGGTGGCCCTCACCGGACTCCCGTCAGCCAAAACCACAGCAGAGCTGATATTGGAACACGTAGTCCGATTGCATGGGTTCCCTAAGGACATCGTCTCGGACAGAGGTCCCCAGTTCACCGCCCGGTTCTGGAAGGCCTTCTGCCGTCTGATCGATTCGTCCTGCAGTTTGTCCTCTGGCTATCACCCCCAGACGAACGGTCAGACGGAGCGAACCAACCAACAGCTGGAGCGCTACCTAAGATGTTTCGTGTCGGATCGCCAGCGCTCCTGGGCCCGCTACCTCAAGTGGGCCGAATTATCACACAACCTTCACGTCTCCTCAGCCACCAACCTGAGTCCATTTGAGGTGTGCTATGGTTTCCAGCCTCCGATGTTCACTCACCAAGAACCGGAGGTTGATGTACCATCGGCCCAACAGTTGGTTCGCCGGTGCCGGCGGCTATGGCACCAAGCCAATCTCGCCATCCGACGCACCAACGCCAACTATGTGGCCCAACACCGCCGTCGGCACCCTCCGGGACGATTGTACCACGTAGGTGACAAAGTATGGCTATCATCCAAAAACCTTCACCTGCACACAGAGTCAAAGAAGTTATCACCAAGGTTCATCGGGCCATACCGCATAACTCTCAGGATCAACCCTGTCACCTACCGGCTCCAGCTGCCTGCGGCGCTCCGGATCCACCCTGTCTTCCATACCTCACAGCTGAAACCATTCACCACCTCACCCATGGTTCCACCCACCCCCCCTGCTCCTCCCCCCCGAATCATTGACGGCGGTCCCGCCTACACCGTGCGACGGATCCTCGACTCGCGCCCTCGGGGCAGGGGCACCCAGTATCTGGTCGACTGGGAAGGCTACGGTCCCGAGGAGCGGTCCTGGGTTCCGGCTCGCTTCATCCTCGACTCCGGGCTCATTAGGGACTACCGTCACCGGGTATCCTCCACCCCTGGACCGTCCGGAGTCGGTCCTGGACGGGGGGGTACTGTCATGCACACTCAGCCGCGACCGGCACTAGGACCCGGAAGTAAGACGGTCGCGAACCTGAAAGCATAAAGGTAAACAAGATGGCGCCGCACATCGCTCTGTCATTGAGTTATGCCCAGATCCTTTCGGAATCGTTCCCGTATCTGTGAGTACTCACTTTCTTGGCTATCTTTTCAGACTGAGTGTGTGTTTATAGGACTAGGGTTAGATTGTGTCTTTCCTTTGCTCATTGAGTGTGAGAGTCCTTATAACAAAGCGCGTGATTATCCTGCCCGCTCGTGTTTATCCGCGTTTGGGTTTACCATTCACGCTACAGGGCTAACTGCTAAAGCTATCTGCTCATCCCGGTTTGTTCGTGACAGATAGCACGATCATCATTCTAGTCATCCCGGTTAGTTCGTGACAGAGAGAAAGATAGACACAGAAGATAGAGACAGGCAGGCAGACAACGAGAGAAAGAGACAGACAAACAGTGAGAGAGAGAGAGAGAGAGAGACAGACAGACAGACAGACAATGAGAGAGACAGATATACAGTAAAAGAGGGACAGACAAACTGAGAGAGAGAAAGAGAGACAGACATACAGTGAGAGAGATAGACAGAGAGTGAGAGAAAGACAGATACACAGACAGTGGAAGAGAGACAGATAGACAGACTGTGAGAGAGAGACAAATAGACAGACAATGAGAGAGTGGGACAGAGGAGACAAGTAAACAGTTGAAGTAAATTTAGATAAACAGTGTGTGAGACATACGTAGATGAGATATACAGAGAATGTATAAGAAAGTGATAGAGAGACAGAGCTACAGAGACAGATAGCATGAGAGAGGAACAGAAAGACAAACACTAAAAGAGAAAGTCAGATGGACAGACAGTAAGAGAGAGAGACAACTAGATAGAAAGATAGAAAGAATGAGCAACATGAGAGTGGAAACGTAACAACCCGAGCAAGAAGACATGAGTGTTGGTCAACTATCACCACACACACACACACACACACACACACACACACACACACACACACACACACACACACTTTACATGAACGAAAAACTACAGTTTAGAAGAAAAACAAATTAGAGAGAATGGACAAAGTGTGAAATAAAGCAAGAGACAATCATAATTACGACAAATGTATGTGTGTGTATGTGTGTGTGTGTGTGTGTGTGTGTAAGAGGCAGTTTTGCCCTACAAATGTATTTACTGCAGGGTTAATGAGACCCGTGTAGCACTAAACAGTGATAAATCATCGCCACGGTGACGCGACACAAAGCTCCTGAAGCTGACGGGATCTGTCGCTTTTCAGTTGGTGTAAAATGACAGGACGGAATGAAGATCAAAGTGGCGGAATAAAAAATATATAAATCTGGGATAAACATTCGCTCGGATGATTCATCTTCATTTCTGCAGTAAATATCAGGAGCTGTGAAACCATCAGCAAAACTTGGCAGGAGGTTCAGTCAAAACAATATGGCCGCCAGCGACTGGGCACTGTGAAATTCACACACACACACACACACACACACACACACACACACACACACACACACACATGGGAAATGAAGATGAGATGAAGAATGCCAGGACGAGATTAAAAATAAATTCCGAATCATTCCATCTCCGAGGCTCTGAAATAATTACCTGCTTTGATGTGGGATGATTTAGTGTTGAGGGAAACGGCAGGAGGTTTGGCATCAGGTTTAGAAAAGCATCATGGGAGCGGAGAGAAAGCCTCGGATACAGACACGACAACGGTTTAATATGATTTTTTAAAATATTTATCCGTGTCAAACTCTGCTCTCCGTGTCCCTCGTGATTAAACCAGTAGAGGAAGTGAAGTTCATGATCATTCAGACATGAGGATCCAAAATAACGATTATTCTGAGCAATCACACTCGAGAATCTAACATAAAGAAATAAATCAAAACCTTCTACCCAATCTTATAACCAGAAATTAACATGAATAACTTAATAAACAGATTTAAGAATCTAGCATAAAGAAACTGATTAACACCTAGGGCTGGGCGATATGGCTGAAAACTGTATCACAATATCAGTGTTTCATATCAGTCGATATCGATAATTATTGATATTTTTATGACCCATTTAAAATAAGGACCAGGAGAAAAATATATTACATTTAAACATTTTTATTTTAAACTTAACCTTCCTGTGATATTAAGTCCCCTCAGTTATTAAGACAGAAATGTCAATAACCATGGAAAACTCAAATAATTAAAATGTAAACATAAGACTAAAGTCGCCCTGCGATGGATTGGCACCCTGTCCAGGGTGTACCCCGCCTAGTGCCCGAAGTCTCCTGGGATAGGCTCCAGGTCCCCCGCGACCCTGAATAGAGGATAAAAGCGGTACAGAAGATGAAGATGAAGACTAAAGTCACAATGAAGACTTAATTATCTCTTAACATTTAAGGTGCAAAATAAAAGAAAATGTAAGAAACGCTTAATAAAGTGTAATAAAATAGTGATTGACGTTAGTGTATCACTCCATATGTTGCTAGGTTACCAGAGAGCGAGTGCCTTTGTTAATGCAACTGTCACGGGCAACCGGAGGCGGACCAGAAAACTAGCAGTTAGCCCTTGGAGCGTGAACGGTAAACCCAAACGCGGAAATAGCGCGAACAGGCAGGATAACCACGCGAGTTACTGTAAGAACTCTCTCACACTGAGAGCAAGAGTTTACACAATTAAACGTTCTAGCAACTCATCAGTAATTGGACCCAAAATGGTGAGCACTCGCATAAGATCCAGAGAAGCGCCGGAAACGGCATGGGCAGACTCAATGACTGAGCGATGTGAAGCGCCATCTTGTCTCCTTTAATGCTTCCTGAATTGCGACTGGACTACTTCAGGGTCCTAGTGCCGGTCGCAGAGCGAGTGTGCATGACAGCAACCAAACTTGCTTCGCAACCTCTGTTTTCTTCCGACAAAGAATAAAAATTATCGAACGTTTTATCGAACACATATTTTTATTGATATCTATCGCGATACACCCATCAGGTTAGAGAAACCAACTTCTGACCAATCAGATTTAACAATCTAACAAAGAATTTAACAACATCGGACAAGTCAGATAAAAAAAATGCAACATAAAGAAACATACTGAACACAAAATTGGAAATAATCAGATTTAAGAATTTCACAGAAAGAACCATATGCAACACCTTCTGACCAATCGAATTCAAGAATTCAACATAAAGAAATTATCCTACACATTCTGATCAGTTTAGACAGTTTCACATGAAGAACTTCACAGATTTTGACCAGGCAGGTTCAATAATCTAACATAAAGAACATAACAAAGGCTGATCAATCAGATTTAAAGAAATTTAAAGAAGTTAACACATCAGATTCAAGAAAGTAGCTTAAAGAACTTAAAGTCTGATCGATCAGATTGAAATATTCAACATACTGAACATACCTTCAACATACACAAACTTGAAGAAATCAGACCGGAGAATTTCACAGAAAGAACCATATTCAACAAATTCTGACCAATCCGATTAATTAATCTAGCATAATGAACCTAATCAAATTGGACGTAGAAACTGGAACGGAACTCGTTTGTATGTAGTGGACCACCAGTAAAAGGAATTAAAAGTATGACAGAAAAAAAAATCTGTTTTGAAATTTGCACATAAAGGACGTTACACATTCTGACCAATCATATTTGAGAATTTAACATGGACAACGTAGCAAATTATGACCAATCAGATTAAAGAATCTAACTTTGAGACTACAGAACTTAATCTATATTGTCTGACCAATCTGATTTAAGAATATAACATAAAGAACTTAAAGTCTGATCAATCAATTTTAAAAATTCAACATAAAGAATCATACTGAACATAAAAAATTGGACAAATCTGAATTTCACAGAAAGAACCATATCCAACACATTCTGACCAATAACATAACAAAAATTAAGTTACACATTTTGACCAATCAGATAACAGAATCCAACATAAAGAAACCTCTTTAATACTTTCTAATCAATCTGATTCAAGAATTCGACATCAATAAATCTGACTATTTAGGTTTGAAAATTTCACATAAAGACCGTCACCAATCATATTAAAAAATTTAACATAAAGAAACACTTGAACACATTGAAACCAATCAGAATCCAGGATTAAACATAAAGAAATGTATGTAATGCTTTCTGAGCAATAAGACTCAATACATTATAGGAAAGAACAAAATCAACACCGGAGAATTCAACATAGAGAACTTAATCTACATCTTCTGACCAATCAGATTCAAGAACTCAACATCATTCAACCTATTCAACGCCTGAATCAGATTCAAAAACTGTCATATCAAGAGCGTAACAAATTCTGACCAATTAGAATCGAGAATCTAACGTAAAGACCTTAACAATGTCTGACCAACCAGATTTAAATATTCTACATAAAGAAACATATTAAATGCCTTTTGAGCAATAAGAAACAATACATTAACATAGATAACTAAAGCTACACTTTCTTTAAAAACTTAACAAGAAACCCTACAACCCTTATGCGTTTCTGCAATTGGAAATGTTCTATACTGTGTTCCTTTAGCAGAAAAGTGCTAAGCTAGCTAAAAAATCTCACCGATTTTATACAAAAACAAAAACAAAAACAAAAACCTGAAAAATGTATAAGATTTGAATTTGGATGCAGAAATAAAATGCGAGGGCCACCATACATAAACCTGACACACACACACACACACACCCAGTGACTGCGGAGGAACCATCCCGCACTATTAGCCCTGTCGCGTTCACAGCTGAGCGATTGGTAATGGTTATGATAAAAAATGAGAGAGGGATGATAATGAAGGCTAGAGAGGATGACTGAGTGTGTTCATTAAATCCCTCAGCGGCGGCCGTTAGCACCGGGAGACTGGGGATGTTTATTTTTTACGCTGACGTTATGCTAGCTTCTACAGCGCGGAGTTATGCTGAGGTCGGTGAATAAACAAGTCCTCATAATAAACACGCTTAGAAACACACTGCTATTACACGAGACGCTAAGGGAAAGAAGAGCTACGTGATAAACTGGCTAACCAGAGTTTTACTGCAGTTTACAATCCTATCATGCTAACGTGTTCGTCTGTTTGTCATCACTAGCAATGATTTCTAGCGTCTCAGCTAAAGTGTTATTTTCTAGATGCATGAACTTGTAGCAAGCTAACAAGTTCATCAAATGTAACCATGGTTACTATTTTTTGTGTCCGCATTTACCATCTCGCTGTGTGTGTGTGTGTGTGTGTGTGTACTGTATGTGTGTGTGTGTGTGTGGCTTCTTGTTTAAAGTATGCCCACTGCAGAGACATGAACTACTTACAGTTAAACACATTAAACTAAATGATGTAGAATTACTTAAGTAAAGAAAGTATTTCTTTATCTTCATCTTTTTCTGTGACTGTTTCCTCATCTCTGTGTCTCTTTTCACTTGTCTCTTCTCTCTCTCTCTCTTTATCTCTGTTTGACTCTCTCCACGTCTCTATCTCTCACTCACTCTCTCTTTATGTCTCTGTCTTTCTCTCTCTCTGTATCTGTTTCTGTCTCTGTTTCTTTTGGTCTCTCTGACACTTTGTCTCCCTCTTATTTCTATACCTTGGCTTTTCCCTCTACCTCTCTCTCTCCCCCGCTCTCTTCCTCTTTCTCTGCATCTTAATCTCCCTTACTCTCTACTGTATGTCTTTGTCTCCCTCTCTTTCTCTCTCTAACACACTGTCTCCGTCTCTCTCTTTGTATCCCTCTCTCTCTGCCTCTACATCTCTCTTTCTTCCTCTTTGCCTCGCTCTGTCTCCTTCCCTTCTTTTGCCTCTCATTTTTATTGTTTCTGTTTCTGCCTCTTCATTCTCCATGTCTTTGTCTCTCATACTGCCTCGTCTCTCTCTCTCTCTCTCTCTCTCTCTCTCTGTCACTGTATCTTCTTCTCTGTATCGCTCCTCCTCTTTTTTCCTCTATATCACTTTGTCACTTTGCTTCTGTCTCTCTTTCTGCTAGACTCCAAATCTCTCCATCTACACATAGAGTCCCCTGTCTCTCTCTCTCTCTCTCTCTCTCTCTTTCTCTCACTCTGTGTCTGTATCTCCACCTCTCCATCTCTCTCGAATACACTTAATCCTCAACAACACTCCATAATCACAGTCCAGAATAAAACAACATGTCCGACACGTTGAAGAGTGACTGAAAACAACTGAAACACGACGTTACGAGCGGAGAGGAATAATCACCCGTTTACTCTTTTTAAGATACATGGGACTGAATTGTTACTGAGTTTTGAAGAGAGAGACCCGCGCTCCGCTTTACCGTGTGCTGGACGGTGCACGATTCCAGAAGTGTGACGGAGGCGTGGGTTTAGCCGCGTTCAGACAAGTTTACAAAAGAAATAAATAAAATAAACAATAAAAAATGACAGTAGTTGATTTTTAACAAGTTGATTTTTTTTTCTGTTGCATTTTTTTAATTCATCCTTTTATTTTTATTTAAGCGTCCCTCTGCTCCCTGCGCTCTCTCCACTTCACACACACATTACACATTTCTCAACAGCTGATGTGAAGTGCAATCTGCTGAAGCACCGTCTATTCTAATGACTGTCCGTAACAGACGCCTAAAACAAACAGACAAAAACAAAAAGTAAGAAAGATAACAAATGCTTTTATTTTAAAGGTAAACATTAGGATTGGGGGTTGCATTTCTGTGCATGTGGTGTTTAAAAGTACACACGTACAATTAACAATGTTGTTTTTTTGTTCTTAGGGATCTGTAAAGTCTCTCTTAAAAAGGATCTCTTAAAGGTCCTATAAAATTAAAGATAATTAAGCATTTTTTTTTTTTACAGATGGTCCCCTACTTACAAACGAATTCCGTTCCTAAAGCACGTTCATAAGTTTGATTTGTTCTTAAGTCTGGCAAATGCCTTGGATACGAATATACAATGTAAATCATACCAATCCGCTTGACTAAATCTGCCCCCTTTCCCCACACTGCCATCATGTGGCCAAAAAACATAATCACGCCAACAGTGTTGTTCCTGCGCCTTTAAATCAAATTCAAATTCAAATTCAAATTTTATTTGTCACATACACAGTCATACAGTATGAAATGCAGTGAAATGCTTTCATGAGGGGAATCCTGAACGTTCTTTTGTTTCAGAGCTGTTTTACACTGTATTGGACTGTGAACTCTGTTTTGTTGAGGATTTTCCAAAATTAGTATTATTCAACTTTATAGGACAGACATTTTCTAACATCGTTCTCCCGGACTGATTCACTGAAACAGGTGAATTTAATTTCTCGCTGAGGGCGGGAAATCTTATATGACATCACAAAAGGGGAAAAGCTGACTGGCTTGTTATAACTGAAAAAAGGGCATTAATCTGGGACTGTTCTTTTTCATTCTCACATTTTTTTTCTTTACACATACAAACTCACACACACACACACAAACTCACACACACTGCTGACCCATCTGAATGTCTAAACACGACTACATAGTGAATTCTCCACAATACGCCCCTTTAAACGTTGATTTTGCGATAAAATGCACCGCCAGCTAAATGCAGACTTCACCGTGCAGACAGTGTGACAGCGTCCTCACTGAAATGAATCTCAGAGACAGTCCTGCTGAAGCTTGTTTTGATTTCAGTGCGGTTATTTAAAGCCCACGTGCGATCGGGTTCCTTTTTATACAAATGAATTGAAATGCGGAACAAATGATAGGAAAGACGTTTGTATTAGTGGTGTGTGTTTCAGAGAGATAGCGTCCGCTTGGTTTAGGAATGTCTCTTCGCGCTTATTGCTCTTCCCGCTGCGACGATGAAAACATCCCGCGGTGTGAATTTCAATAGGTAGCGCGGATTACAGACGCTTAATACAACCTGAACGTTATGATCGGAGGGATTTCACGCAGGACTAAAAACATTCTTTTTTGCACTCTGCACTTCATGGACATTGGACATTGCTCACACCCAAGACATTTATGGTCCATTTATGGACATTATACATTTGAACATTCATGCACATTTGCACTCACCCTGGACATTTCTATTTCATTTCACTAAGTTTTTAAAATATTTTTTTAATCCTAAATTTTTTATATTTTGTTCTTCTATTTATTTATTTTTTTCCGCCCAAATTTTTATATATTTTATTCTTATTCTATTCCATAACGATGAGTCATGAGCGGTCGAATAAGCATTTCACTGCATATTGTTCTGTGTATGTGACAAATAAAATCTGAATTTGAATGTTGTTCAAGGTGCATAACAAAAAATGCAATTTCCAGTCTCTTGTTGTAATCTGCATATTCATGGTTCTCACTTTTTTTGCTCTTCAGTATCTTCAGCTTGGACATTCTGGACTAAATCAATACTTTATTTAAGACATAAAGCTCCATGTAAACTGTACACTAGGTTTATTTCTTAAAACAGCTCCGGGGTCTCAATCCTGATCTCGGGTCAACGTGGAGGTTCAGATGTTCTCCTGATACCCCTGTGGGTTTCTTCCCTGAAGGAATGTCTTGTGGGAGAAGTAAAATCATTGCAGCAGGTGTTACACAATGATGATCTCTAAATCCCAAATGAATGAGGTTTCAGGTGGAAACAGAGAGATGTGTGTGTGTGTGTGTGTGTGTGTGAGAGAGAGAGAGAGAATATAGGCCGTTCTATTTCTTGCTACGTTATGAGAGGACATGGAGGATTTACAGGCAATTCAGACAGATTTGAATCTCTGATCCTGTCTCCTCCGCCTCCTCAGGGTTATGAGAAACCTCAAACTCATTTCTGCATTTCTGTCTGGAGTTCGGGTCCAAAACTCAGAGAGCATTTCCGACAACTGTAACCACAACATGCTTCCAAATACCTTTACCCCTGCTGCTGTTCACACACTCGCTCTGCTCTAATAACAGGACAGAAACATTTGTACTGACTGTAGTAGACTGTAGACTGCAGTATTTGAGCTAATGCATTATACCTGAAGATGAAAAACAAAAATGTATTGAAT
The DNA here is from genome assembly GCA_030522415.1 of Channallabes apus. Taxonomy (NCBI): domain Eukaryota; kingdom Metazoa; phylum Chordata; class Actinopteri; order Siluriformes; family Clariidae; genus Channallabes; species Channallabes apus. The sequence continues at coordinate 31,924,137 of CM060122.1, forward strand.
TACAGTTCTGATAGCTTTGAAGTAATTTACAAGATACCCAAGCTGGAAAAAAATAACATCAAGTGTGCATTTTGTCTTCTTCAATATCATGTCCCATTTCAGCATCATTAATGTTCAGGAGGATCAAATACACATTTAGCAGCCAACAGTAAATATAGCTTAAAATCATGAATATTAAAATTTAACACAACCTTCAGAAGCAGTATGCCACGCCCCTTTTACTGTAATTACCAGGCACAAAGGCCACGCCCCCTTTACTGAGATTGGAAGGTAGAAAAGACCACACCTCGTTTTACTGAACATAAAAATGCATAGAGGCCACACCTTCTTTTGCTGAGATTAAAAGGTAGAGGACACACCCCTAGCAGAAGCTACACCTCCTTTTATTCAGATTGACAGGAATAGAGGCCTGTAGGCGTCTCCTTGTAGGTTAAAAGACAGAGACCACTCCTCCTTTTACAGATTAAAACGTAGATGACACGCCTCCTTTTACTGTGAATGATAGGCAAAAGACCACACCTCTTTTAATTCAGATTGACAGGAACAGAGGCCACGCCTACTTTTACTGAGCTTGACATGTATAAACACAATGGCTCCTTTAATTCGGATTGACGGGCACAGAAGCCACGCCTCCTTTTGGTGAGATTAAGAGGGTTTGACACTACGCCTCCTTTGATTCGGATTAACAGGAACAGAGGCCACGCCCCCTATTCCTGAGATTAAAAGACAGAGACCACGCCTCCTTTTACTGACTAAAAGGCAGAAGCCATGCGCCCCCTTTTACTGAGAATGACGGGTAGAAAAAGCCACACCTACAATTAGATGGCAATTACAATTACTACAATTAGATGGCACGGAGGCCACGCCCTCTTCTCTGAGACTGGAAGGCACAGAGGCCACGCCTCCTTCACACTATCCAGCATTCTCCATAATCTCAAGTCACTCAAATCTCAAGTGCTCCTGTTTTCTTCTGTTATTTCTTTGTTGATGAAACAGAGCAGCGTAGCGGCTCGATTAATTTCCTGATCACGGAGAGCACAAAGAGTAATTATGGCCGAGTGCACTGCTTTGTTATCCCTCCATCCATCACACTAAACAACCCGCCGCTCTCTACAATCACTTTCTCCAAAACACAACAAACGAGCTCCTCTCTCTCTCTCTCGACCCATAACTTTCTCTCCTACTCAAGGAAATCATAATTGGCCGAGAAGAGCGCACCAACTCACACACACACACACACACACACACACTCACATACTGTACACACTCAGTCACTCGAGATACCCGTTTTTTTTTCCTGCAAAAATGATTCCCTGCAGTTGCATGATGGGAAAAGAGTGCTAGTCTCAACAATAGCTAATCACCGCTAAGCCACTTGGAGACGGAATGGCTGGATGTTCGAGCCGAGAACTTGGCGGTACATTAAATAGCAACAGTAAGGAGCATGTTGGTGTTTTGGTACATAGCTTTCTCTTAGCTTACTGACAGCTGCTACACACACACACACACACACCCTGCTGGTTTATACAATAGCGTCTGATTTACCGCCTCGCCAGAGTGACGATGCTGAAAAGTCAGCCTTTGCTAAATGATTTGTACTAAACACCGGACTGGGTGAATCCCATTCTGAAATAAAGTCTCTTCTTATTCTCTTTAGAAGAGGAAGAAGAAGAAGAATATTCAATTATTGTCACATGTACTTTTTACAGCACAGCGAAATTTCTTCTTCGCATATCCCAATTAGGAAACTGGGGTCAGAGCGCAGGGTCAGCCAGCTTACAGCGCCCCTGGAGCAGATAGGGTTAAGGGCCTTGCTCAAGGGCTCAACAGTGGCAACTTGCCGATGCTGGGGTTCGAACCCCCGACCTTCCGATCAGTAACCCAGTAACCCACTTTATCACTCCATTACTTTTCATTATTTTCTCATGAGTTTTAATCGTGCAAGCTGCTGGAAAAAAAAATATAACACTAAAATCTTGATTAAAACATTAGTTCAGCCAAATAAAAATAAATAAATGAATAAATAAATATCTATAATGAATATTTCTATTTTGATGTTGATGTTGTAGATATCTAGAACAGAACGAAAGTGGAGTTGTAGCACAAAGCTACTGTAGACACTAGGTAAATAAAAAATAAATCTTTTTTACTTGGTTTCATTGCTGTTTTTCAGAGATGGGGAAGATTTTGCTTGTCGGTTCATGTCTTGCCACACTGATTCCAAAATCAAATTAAAATGATATGTTTGCATTCAAGGCGGTAGAATGTTGCAGTTCGTCTATGATCCTACAGGTGGTGCACTCTAAACTATTCACATGTTGGCAGACAACACAGCATCCATCCTGTGTGGCAAATTATTTGCGTAGCTTGTTTAGAATTATAACAAAATCTAAAGAAATTAATATCAAGTCAGAATATTATCAAGTCTAAAATTGTGATAGTTGCAATGCAAATTGAATCAGCATTTAGGTATCGTGATAATATCGTCCCTGGTGAGTTCCCTCCCTGCTGTTTATTGTACTATGTTTAGTTTCTGAACAATTTCAGTGAGATAAACTTTATTAATGTGTAAAGAACAAATGAAAGAGTGAAATTCAGGCTTCCTCCCAAGGCAAAGATTCAATATTTAAATAGTTGCAAGCAGTGATCATCGGGCCCAAGCACCTGCACCATTGCTGGCCAGGCGCACCAGAAACACAGTGGGCACGGCGGACACATTTAAAACCATTATGACATAATTTTAGAATACATGAAATGTTATATCAAGACCTCCAAAAAGCCCTGGATGCTGAAAAAAAGCCATGTTATGTCAATCAATATAATGTAGCTCAGGAAGTTGTTGGGCAATTTAGATCATAAGTTTATGGCATCACTACGACTGAACCATTAAAGACATCAAAAACCTCTTTTCAATTTTGCATCCTCATTGTCTTATGATCATATTGGCCCGGTTTGGTCGCGATCTTATAAATCGCCTAGGAGGAGTACATCAAAATCCACTGGGTGTGTTTTGCAAACAACCCAAAATAACTGACTCACTCTGTATACTGGGCTTCACATGTACTGTAGAAGTGCAAAAGAGCCATGAAGAAAAATTTTGTGTGAGGGCCCGTGGACCACACCCGAGGACCAGCCGCTCAGGCGTCCTAATGGCAGCAGATTCCAACCTGTGTGCTGATCCTTAGAAGAACAACAGGAAACTAAAACGATTCAGTTTAGTGTTTTCTGATCCATTTTTCGACCAACTTTGTTCGGAATCTTCGGTAGGCCTGCTGTTAATGTGTGAATAATGATGACATAAAGGAGGACATGAGGACATGACATTTTCTTCCAACAACGAGGAGTGTTGAAGTCAAACTGGGACTTTTACAGTTTTAACACAGTTCTGACTTTAAAAACTCCCGTTACTTCTCTATATAATTCCCTCCTACACAAACTTATCCCAGCGTTTCAATAGTGCTTAAATATCATCAAGGTAGAAAGTTTTCTCGACACATCAGAGCCGTAACTGGACTGCCTGCATCATGTCTGAAACGCTGGCCTCCCAGGAACTCCAGGAACATGTAAATGTGGCTGTGGAGTTCCTGTACTGTGCAAATAGTGTTGGTGAATGATTGTGGCTACAGCTCACACACACAGATGTGTCTCTTCTGCAAGATTAACCCTAGATTTCCAAGCATCAGGCTTTCCACTTGCTGAATGTTTACAGGGATGACATCAGTGGGCTCGGACCGTCATTCACAGACGTACAGTATGTACAGCGTTCTTTAAAATGTTTGCACTGTTCGGATGTTTTACTGCGGCTACGAGTCTCATCGCTGTACTCCCACCGAAGTCTTCTGAAAATGTCAATCGCATTTACGCCTTCATTCGCCAGAAATGTCATCGCAAGACAAACATTGCTCGTACATTGTCAATATATCCTTGTACGACCCTCACATGAGGAAAATTAGGTCTAATTCTTTTGACGAACTCCTTCCTGTTTGAAGTCACTGTTTAAGTTCGATGTTCGTTGAGGAGAAAATGCAACGTACCCAAGAGTCGAGTCCCAGTCTAACAAAAGGTGAGTCCCTGTCTAACAGGCCAGGGGTAGCTCAGTGGTTAAGGCATTGGACTACGGTTCGGAAGATCCCAGGTTCAAACCCCACAACCACCAAGTTGCCACTGTTGGGCCCTTGAGAAAGGCCCTTAACCCTCAACTGCTCAGATGTATAACGAGATAAAAATGTAAGTCGCTCTGGATAAGAGCATCTGCCAAATGCCTAAATGTAAATGAAAAGGTTACGTTCCTGGGCTAAAAACCAATCACGTAGCTGCCCTGTTTGCACATCATTTTAAAAGTATGAATACTTTTTATGATCATTCAATGATTTCTGTTGCTGCCTTTTAAGTTCACTAGATGCATCGGTCTGGTTGTTACTTCTATATTAAATAAGCTGATTTCTTTATTTATTCCTTCATGCAAAATTATTCTGTTCGTGGTTCTATTAAGCAGAAATTGTAGCGTGGTCTACATTATAAATCAAAAGTGACATCACATTATTATTATTATTACTCATTTTATTGGAAACGCAGCTACAGTATGAATAGACGAAGCAGAATTCAGATGTTAAATCAGCAAGTAGGACTTAAACTCTCTCTCTCTCTCTCTCTCTCTGTCTCTCTTTTATACATACACACACATTCAGAGATTAAAATTCATACCGGCACCACTTGAGCTCAGCGCAGCAGATTGTAATTACATGTGTTACAAAACAGCACTAAAGTGTGCGAGGGGTAACGCCAGGTCAGAAGGGAATTAGTTCTGGGAGAGAGCCAGACATTCTCCCTGATCGTATCGACACCCCTGCTATGCACTGTGTCTTAGCAACATGCTTTCTTCTTTCTTTTTTTTGGTGCGTCTGTGTGTGTGTTTGTGTGTGTGCGTGTTCTGGAGTTTAATCACTGCCTTGTAGTGCCCAAGTTTTGCCAAACATAAGATCATTAAATGTCAAAAAGCAGGTAGATGTGATAAGATTGGAACTGGCAGGTGTGTGATAGAAACACTGTGGTCGGTTCACACCACCGTCCTACCAGTTCATATCTGCTCTGACTGTGTGAGCTCCTTATATGTACTGTACGTATATACATGTGACCACAGTGACCATTATTCGGCTTTTTTTTCATCCTGATTTAAAAGCGGTAAGCTGCGGTAGCCAGTGTGAATACAAAGAAGTCTTCAAAAGTAATTTTAACAAGTCTGACATTTCCAGATGGCTAGCAAGCTGGAAGAGAATCCAATTTGTTGATAAAGTAATGCCTAGCAGACAGGCTGGTCAGACGCACGGCATTTGCAATATTTTCCTTTATGCATATAAATTATATAAATTATTTATGCTTCACAAGAATGACACAGCCAAGACTGTAAACAAGTTTTGATACGTGGACATGAATCTTACAGTACTGCTTCAAATGCAAAGATTAAAGCTTGAATTTCCTAACATGCTACTTTTCAGGAAAAAACTCTGTAAGGCAGTAAGCATCCTGAAACTTGTTATAAACACAGCTAATAAGTTCTATACTTGATAAAATAGTTTACAAATCCTGAGTGATGAGAACCAGACCAAGACTGTAGAGTAAAAGGACCAAGACTCCTGAGTACTAAGACTCAAGGCAATGACATTCATACTGTAAGTAATGAGACCAAGACTCTGATTAATGAGACAAAGATTCTGATTGATGAGACCAAATCTCTCAGTGATGAAATCAAAACCAAGAATCTTGAGGGCTGAGACCAAGCTCAAGACTTGTGGGACTTGCACTGAAATACAGTAAGGATAAAGACTCTTGGGCACAATAATGAGATCAAGACTTCTTTGGAGACTAAGACTCTAGAATAATGAGGCTAAGACACTAATTGATGAGTCCAAGACCAAGACTCTTGAGTAATGAGACCAAGACCAACAGACTGAGCTATGAGACCAAGACTAATTGGACCAAGACTGATTAATGAGACACTCTGATTGAGTTATGACAAAAAATATCATGGCTCTTAAGTCTTAAGATAAAAATCAAGAATCTTGAGGACAGAGGTCGAGCTCGAGACTTGTGAGCTCAAGACTCGGGACCACTGAATACTGAGAAGATAAAGACTCTTGAGTACAATAATGTAGATCAAGACTTCTGTGGAGATCAAGACTCTTGAATAATGAGGCCAAAACTTTTGAGTAATGAGACAAAGACCAAAACAGTGAGTAATCAGACCAAGTACAGTAATAAGATCAAGACGTCTAAGAAAGACGACCAATACCCTGAGTAATGAAACCAAGACACTGAGTAATGAATCCAAGACACTGAGTAATGAAACCAAGACACTGAGTAATGAAACCAAGACACTGAGTAATGAAACCAAGGCACTGAGTAATGAATCCAAGACACTGAGTAATGAAACCAAGACACTGAGTAATGAAACCAAGACACTGAGTAATGAAACCAAGACACTGAGTAATGAAACCAAGACACTGAGTAATGAAACCAAGATACTGAGTAATGAAACCAAGACACTGAGTAATGAAACCAAGACACTGAGTAATGAAACCAAGACACTGAGTAATGAAACCAAGACACTGAGTAATGAAACCAAGACACTGAGTAATGAAACCAAGACACTGAGTAATGAAACCAAGACACTGAGTAATGAAACCAAGACACTGAGTAATGAAACCCAGACCAAGACTCTGAAGAATAAATCAAAGATTCTAGAGTAATGAGACAATGATTTTCATTGACGAGACCAAAATCAAGTCAACTAAGTCCTAAGATCAAATCAAAGACCAATACTGATACCAAAATGATAACACTTGATTATAGTAATGAGCTCAAAACCCCTAATGAGGCCAAGTCAGTGAGAATTTGAGTAATAAGACCAAGGCTGTGAGTAATAAGATCAAAATTGTGAGTAATGAGATGCAAAACAAAAATACTTTGTGTAATAAGAACAACAGGATGCTGCGGAGCAAAAACGCTCTGTGTAATTAGACTAATAAAGACAAGAATCCAACCGATATTCCGATTAAACCTGTACTGAATTTCGAACTTGGACTTTGAGTAAATGAATAGATCAATGAGTCCAGACCAAGTCCAGGTAAATAATCATCCATGTTCATTCGATGTCATCTTCACTTAGATCACCAACATCAAAGCTAACCTTGTTTTGTACTTGGGTCATCAATACATTTTATGGTCTCTTAGGACCAAGAATATCTTAGGACTTCATCTGCATTTTTTTTCCAGAATACAGGTTTCATAATGTCTTTGCACCTGTTGCCAGGAAAGCCTCCTGATCTGCAAGCTGAGGAGCTGCAAGCTCAGCCTTGGCTCTCGGCCACGTGTCCTGTTCATTTGTCTCATCTGTTTCCTTCTTCTGCTTCCATTTGTTTTGTGTCCTTGCGAAGCTTGCATGCATGCGTTTATCCTGCAGCTGTGACCCGAGTTTCCTAGTTTCTAATATCTATGTGTCCTAGTTGCTTTATAGCTGCTCGTTTTGCATATTTTTCTGCTATTGTCCTAGTTTCCCTGTTTCATCCTTGGATTATTGAGTTGTCATCAACAACAACCTCACAGCCTCACAGCCAACTGTATGTTTGGACACTTTCACTGTTTCTGGAATACGACTCTTGGAAATGTCTTAATAATAATAATAATAATAATAATAATATTTTTATTAAAAAAAAAACTCTACACATTGTATATCCAATTGCTTCTGACTGCCTTTTAGATTCAACAATGTATTCACCGGCGTATCGGCCTTGAGGACGCCTGCCTACACCAATCTCCTGCGCTCCCTCGTTCCCGCAGATACTCTTCAAATTCCATTAGCCTTAACGCCTGCCGTACGTTACAAGGCAAATTCATTTCATTTCGCCAGCTCCTATCAGGATGGATTCGTAATGACTGCACAAACCGAAAGGGAAGAACAAGTGCACTTGGCTCGCCGTGAGCTCGGCTTTGCTCCCCAGACAATAACGGAGGATTTGAAAGCGGAAATCAAATAGTTTCCGTCCACGCCTCGAGCCAAACCGTATCATCTGTATTATTTGGTTTGGGTTTCTTTCAAAAGAATATTGGAGCACACACACATACACACATGGCGAACACATGGCACTGCTGCAAAGATCTTTGAAAGTATGTAAAATTTGCAAAAACCCTTCAATGTTTCATATCGCCAAATGAAGTGTTCCTCTCTGAGGTATAATTTGTCTTAGGAATAACAGGATCAGAAATGCTAATACTGTACATTCGTTCTTTAGAAAAACATGCTAATTAGCGAGCTAAAATCGAGTTAGTGTTGAGTGGGCATTCAGTGTGTGCGAAGAAATGGGAACGAAAAGTAAAAAAAAAAAAGGTTTAATTAGCTAGCTGTTTGTGATGAGCTCCAAACTCCCTGAGACACTTCCTGTCTGACTCTTGAGAAGAAGAAGAAGAAGAAAAAAAAAAGGTACAGGGAGAACAGCGAGAGCTAATCAGTCAGATCCGTCACACTAATTGCAGTGGTGATGAGGGAGAAAGACAGCGCGAGTGTGTGTGTGTGTGTGTGTGAGAGAGAGAGACAGACAGTGAGAGACAGAGAGACAGAGAGAGAGAGAAAACCGAGAGATGAGACAGAAGAACAGAGTCAGCTGGGGTTGTGTGATTGGAGCGTGGCATTTCCGCGGCTCTGCCATTAAAACGTCAGGCACGGCTCTTTGTGACAGATTTAGCTTCTCGCCATTCAGCACGAGGCTTTGCTTTTGGCAGGGGAGTTTGAGTGAAAAGGTTTGGAGCAAATCCACGAGCTCCATCTTGGACACAAACAGAAGCAGATGGCGAGACTCGAGAGAAGTACGCTTCTTTGATCTGCATTTTTATTTTTTATTTTTTGCAAGACGAGAAGGGAGAATAAAAAGAATCTCTTTCTCAAACAGGGACGGAAACGTAGCCGTAGTTAATTAGCATGTGAACATGAAGCTTTGAGAAAACGTGGGGTGGTGACGGACGCGTGGCGAACAGGTTGGTGAACGCTACGTGGCGAACGTGGCGAACGCTACGTGACTGCTAGCGTTGGGATTTGCGCTATGGTAACTTTTCTTTTTAAAAGAGAGAGTTTACACAATTATCGCAAATGTTTTTGCACTTTTGCGCTGAATCTAATGGCGCTAACAAATGAGGAAAGCCTCTAGTTTAGCATTTGCACGTCATCACACACTCATGCTGAAGCGTGCGGCGTTTCAAACAGATGTGCTGATGCTGTGATGTGGTTTCTGACTCTGGTTGATATGCTGTTTTCTAAAAACCTGGATAGATCAGCTGAATCATTTTCTTCATCAGCACAATCTGGTGTCAGTCCACAGCTTCTGCGTTAGGCTCAGAAAAGAGGCGTGGCCTAAAGTCTGAGCGACGACTTCAGTAAGCGGATTAAGTGGACACACACACACACAGAAAAAAAACAAAAAAAACAGAGACACCAAAAGAGAGAACTAGATTGAACTAGTTTGTAGTCAGAAAAAAAAAACAGTAAGGTTAAGTTGCGGTGCTACATGTAGCTCGCAGTGTGTCTCTTTGTGTCTTGCTAACTGAGCTTAGCCGCGATCTCTCGGTCTGTCTGTGTCGAGCTTGTTTTTAAAGCCTGACTGTCTTTGACGATTTTTGTACCTGGCAAACTTGCAACAGCAGCTCGGAAAAAAACACAGGCGCATCTTGCTGCATGCATGTTCATATTTAATGGAACACAACAAAAAAATACTGTATATGGGTGCGATGGTACTCCTCATCAGGACACTTCATTTAAAAACAAGACGATGATGTTAGAGTCTCTCAGTCGTGGTTTATTAACAGCTCTGGGAAAATCCAAGATGGAAAGCAACAGCTTGACCATGACTCTTGTTCAAATATTACATTTAAAATATTGATTAATTACACAGAAAATTTTTTTTATTGACACCCAGAGTGTTTAATTAACACCATACAGTGTATATACACACTACCTCGCCAAAAAAAAAAAAAAAAAAAAAGCTTTTAGCGTTGCACAACGTGGTCGCCAGTTCAATGATTCCTCATGCACTCAGAACCGGTCCTGGTACAGTATATACAGTAGTTTCTATTAAAGAAGAAAAAACTCCATAAATGTGGTCATTCAGTACATTTAGGTCCTCACTTCAAGTTTGACCCTAATGGCTTCCCATAATCGCAGCACGCTTTGGAGCTGACTGATGAAACATCACCAGGTGTGCTGACCGGCAAGTTTCATTATAAAAAGCTTCATTATAAAAAACAAAGTTGTGTGCTCTAGCTACCATCAAGGGAAAGTGTTTTTACAAAAACACCTTAAATGTATGATGTGGGAGCGGTGGCTCAGATGGCTAAGGCTCTAGGTTGTTGATTTGAGGATCTGAGGTTTGAGCCCCGCTGTCGGTGGGTTGCCACACCCCCATAATACCCACCCACTGCATGCGGTCTCGTTCCCATTCAAGAGATTTTAATTTAACATTAATGTTTAAGATATTATAAAACTGCATAATCTGTTCCCTCTAACCAGTTTGTTATGCGTTTCTTTATTCCAATATTGCACGTTTACAATACAAGTAAATCTGAGTAATTTTAAAATTGTGACTAATATATACAGTACATGTATAATCAGGATATTTGTAAAATCATGATATCGCAATACAAATCAAATTGGCACGTACGCAGGCATCACGATAATTTCATATCTAGCAAGTCTCTGGTAATTCCCAACCTTAACATCTAAATGTTCTTCCTTAATTAATGATAAAGACTCACCCTTGGCTCAGTACATGATCTGACTTGAATATTATAGCTCTGACATACTCACTTTCTGGACCATACAATCGTAATAAATGGTTCACCGTTTTTCCCCCGCATTTTCTATTATAGTTCATGGTTAAAATAGCAATCATTCGGATGATGCCACAATTTAGCAGCCGGACCGAGGATACAGCGTTAGACAGCGGGGGGTGGGGGGGAGGTGTGAAAGGTAGAAAAATGTCTAGACCCAGATAAGGCCATCGAATGCAAATGGAGCGTGTTACATTACATTTAAATTGCTCCTGTATGACAAACGGGGACGCAGGACGGGGAACCTGGAAGGCCGTCTCCGATTGCCCAATGCATTGCCTGATAGAAAGAGAATGGATGGGACCAGTGTCCTCAATATTACCAATGTTGCCATTTATTTATTTATTTATTTATGTATTTATTTACAGTATCGTCCGTTGCTTTTCAGGTGATCCAGGTTTCATTTAATCCAACTCAAGCAACACGAGCAAAAAACAAGCCCATGTACTGTCAGTATCGTTACAAAGCACCAGAATGCCTTTAGGTCACTAAAGGCCTTTAGGAACACAAATTATGTTTAGCAAATATGTTTCCCCTATTTACCCATCTGTATATTCTGCATATATTCACTGCCTAGCCATGTTACACATTATTTACTGTATTTACTATATACAATATCCTGTATAAAACTCTAATTATCTGACCTGCACCTTATAATTTGCACAATGACAATATTTGCACTGATATACAGTATTTACACTATTTGTACTTCTAGTAGATGCTAAACTGCATTTCGTTGCTCCATGCAATCACAATAAAGTTCTACCCATCCAGACTATGGTCTCCCACATGGAGCAAAGGTAAAGTGTTTGCTCTATCACTTGGTGATTGCCAGTTCGATTCCTGGGTCATTGTGCATGAGTCTAGAGAGCAAATTGGTGTCGCCCACTTGGGAGAAGAGTGGCATACGTCCACTCTCAAGTCAATGGGAGAGTGTGACCTTACCAGAGCAGAAATACAGCTGGATAAAATAAAAACTCTTGGCTGCAAAGCAATGTGGTTCATTTAAATTGGGGGTAATTATTTTATACAGTAGACCCAACCTGACTAATATATATATATATATAAATAAAGAAACTGGATCAGACAAAGCAGGAGAGGAGCGGACAAAGGGGAGGAGCAACAATGTAAATTATAATGTATAAAAACTGAAAGAAGGAATTAACTTTTTGGGGCACTGGTTTGTTTTGAACTACTTTCTGACCAGCTCAGATTTTTCTCACATTTTCTGAGATTTAGCATTTTTTATTTTATCTTGTGGATTATATAAAATGGTTGTTGCTCTAATAAATGTTAAGAATTTTGTCACCAAAAAAAAAAGTCCTTGCTGATCTCAATTCCCCGGTTTTCAGAGAAATGGAGAGATGGATGGAGGTGATGAGGTGGAAATGTTCAACAGCGAGACTAGAAATAAAAAGCACAGTTCATTGATCATTTCTGTCCCGACTGCTCAGCCTCAGTCTCTGTCTGAGGAGAATGTCACTCGTGTTAGTGCGAGTCCGCATCATTAAGCCGAAGCCCACCTGAACAGCCCTCATTATTTCCAGCAGCAAGCACCTCTGACTCTCACTCAAAGCCTTGATTCTGTTACAGCCCACAGCTGAGGGAATTAAAGAGTTTGTGTAGTTCAACTACACTGTATTGTCTTCTCTCTGTCTCTGTCTCGGGATGGGACGACTTTCTGCACTGGTTACGCAGCATTATTACAAAAGTCTGTCTCGAGAGGCTGGACCTGGTCCGGTTACTGCGTTATTCTCCGTGCCGCAGGAACACAGTGGCTCACCAAAATCACACTGCAGTATTATTATTTCTCAGAACAATAAGGGAAGCTGGGTGTTATTAGTGTTTCTGTACATTGTCTGTACGGCATACTGTAGCTGAAGGTCATGTACAGTACTGCAAATAACTGCTGTGGAGCAAGGTGGTCTTCAGGAGAAGTTTCTACATTCTAACAAAAATATCATAAAAAACAGGAAACAGTAATTAATGAGACAAAGTCAATAAGTGGTGTGACGTGAGTTGGTGTCGTCTCAGGAACAACGTGTGCAGTTTTATAAGGAAACTTAGTTCGCGTGGAATTCAACTGCACACTTACTGTATAAGCGCGTTTTTGTGTATCTGTTGAGTTTTGGAATGAACTAAAAGTTTTATGCGTTACAGTACCATGACATGATGCATATTAAAAATGTACAGCGCCTTCTGTTGAATTTTAAGATGTACTAATTATTTTTCCAAAGTCGATGTATTTATTTTCTATGATATAAGGTTGTTTCTATTTAAATTTTAAAGTAACATATCTTCTCTTCCCGTGGACCAATTGCGATTAAACGAAGCCTATATGTTATCTCAGGTTCGGACAAATACACCTGTGAAAACCCAATTAACATTCGTTTAGTAGTTTTTACGTGATGCGTGCACAAACAAACAGACAAAAATTCCAAAAAACCATCTCGATGCTTTCTATTACTCATGCTACCCCCCCAAAATTATTTTTCCACTAACATCTTCAATGTACAGACACGTCAAGTTGACAGTTTTATTACATGTATAGATGAGCTGCTTGGTTTTGCTGACCATCCTACAGAACCACACACGCGGTCCTTCTGTCGAACCTGCTTCTTTTTTCATGCACCAAAACCTAGAAGCTGTCTTTTTTTTTTTTTTTAGTTCTCTTTTACATAATCTGCTGCTTTATTTTTTTAGCCCGCAGATATTTTCTTGTATGATTTCCTTTATGTATTTATTTATTTATTGCTGGAATACTAATGTTTGGAAATCAGAAAAAGTGTTTTGTACTGACTTACAGTAGCAATGAAGCCACAAAACAAAAAATACTGTATACAGAACCAGTCAGAGTTTGGACACACCTTTTAATTTAATGCATTTTTTTGTTCTTGTTTAATTATTTATTTTCTACATTCTAGAGCAAAACTGGAAATTTGAGGGGAAAAAATGTGAAAAAAATGTAAATATATTTTTACAATTTTTACATTTTATTTTATTGCAAAATTTTTTCATCTTAAAAAATCTTTAGTTTGACTGGATTCTTCTAGTGCAATCCTTTTACTGTAGTGCAATCTATCTTCTCAGTTTAGGTCACAGACAGTCATATTAGCATTTCACTGCATTATCATACTGTGTATGGTTGGGTACTGTACTGTATGTGACAAATACATTTTGAATTTGACTTTAAGACATGAAGACGTTTCTCACAAGAACAGTATTGTTGAGTGCATTTGCAAAACCCATCGAGCTCCATGATGATGAAACTGTCTCTCATGAAGACCTTCCCAGGAAAGCAAGACCAAACCCGACCTCTGCTGCAGAGGAGATGTTCATTTAGAGTCACCAGCCTCAGAAATCACAGATTAACACATCAAACTTATTGGAAAAACAATGGTGTGCTTGGTTTTAACGTAACTTTATTCTTTATTTACAAGTTTCTCTTTGTTTACAGCCATTGACATGTCGCAGAGGTTAACACGTGAGGAGCGGATAGAAATTGTGTTGATGTCTGGTGAACGCAGTAACCGGGTCATTGCAGCAGATTTCAATGCAAGACACCCTACGAGACCACCCATCTCCCATGTTACAGTTAACTAACAATAACTAATACGTTAAAACCAAGCACACCATTGTTTTTCTTGTGAAATTCCCAATAAGTTTGATATGTCACATGACCCTCTTCCTATTGAAAAAAGAAAAGTTGGATCCAAAATGGCCGACTTCAAAATGGCCACCATGGTCACCACCCATCTTGAAAAGTTTCCCCCCTCACATATACTAATGTGCCACAAACAGGAAGTTAATATCACCAACCATTCCCATTTTATTAAGGATTTATCCATATAAATGGCCGACCCTGTACTTTTAATGTTAAACAAGTACAGGATTACTAAAATGAAAACTACTATAGAACTTTAAATGAAATTCAATTCAATTCAATTCAATTTTATTTATATAGCGCTTTTAACAATGGTCATTGTCTCAAAGCAGCTTCACAAAAATGAAAGAAATTTAACCAAAAAAAAAAAAAATAATAAAAATAAATAAATAAATAAAATAAAATAAATAAATAAATAAAAAAAATAAAAATAAATAAATAAAATAAAATAAAAATAATAATAATTATAGAAAAGAAAATAATTAAATAATTAATTAAACTGACTGTCCATTTTACTTTTCTTTTTGTTTTTAATAAATGTCTTGATAAATCAGTGCAGGTCCAACAGTGTCAATCCTCAGGACATGTCCATACTGTACATTCTCTGTCCAATTAGAAAACACAGGTCTGTATTGCAGAATGTTCATTTCACAATCATTGGGGAAGCACGGTTATGTTTATGAACCAGCTTACAGTAGTGCGTTATGGGTAATACAGGAACAAATTAAATCCTGACGACCAGGAAGTTAGAAGTGTTAGGAGAGTTGTAGTGTTTCTATAAAAAAAAAATAATAATTTTATGGCCAAATTCCACTACACAACGCCAAGCCTGACCTGTCAGCTGTTCATCCGTCATATTCCATCTTAAAGTACCTGCATGTCATTTGCAGCATTGCTCACATTCAAAACAATAACTACATGGGCAACTTTTGTTTTACACACACACACATCCTCCACGACCAACCACGTACCATTTAACAGAATCGTCAAGTAATAAAATGTCAAAGCCGTGTTCTTTAATCCTGAGCCAACATCCTAATGTCAAACATCTGTCAGGTTGTGTTCTCCTCTTTTTCCCCCCAAACACTAAAGTCATACACACAGGCTTCATCTAAGACACACGTAACTTTTAATCATATGCTCTATATCCATGCATCTATTCATTAAAATAAATGAGTCTTTATTTATCGCATTTCGCACGTCACAATCAAGATATGTGCGAAACGCCTACACACTCCAACTGCTCTAAACACAACACTCCCACTAAAATCGCACTGTGCTGCTGTACAGATCACAAGGTTCTTCAACAATATTTTTCTGTCCTTCTTCTTTTTTTTTCTTTTGACCTGCTATTCTCTCTAGCTCTCGTTCTCCGTATTGGCTCAGATTCCCCAGAGGAGAAAAAAAGGCTTCCATCCCCAGGAGTGAGAGGGAGAGCGGGCCAGACTGCATGACCTTCATCACCTTCATGGATTACTTTAAAACAGCCCAGAACACAACAATACATCTCTCATTTTCTCTGTAAATAAGAACTCCTGTTTGTTTCAATAGAGATTTTTTGTCTTTTTAAAAGGAGCTGTAAATCTTAAGTAGACTGCTAATTCGATTCGAATCTCTTGTGATTTTCAATTCGATTTGATTCAAGAGAACCAAAGTTTACTTTCTGATTTGTCTCATGTTTTTAATATTAGTATTTAATAAGCACTGGAATGCTGTTCAGTATAACTTGTTTTGCTAATTGCTGTAATGTCACATCTCATACGAAGTGATAATCTTTATGAGATTAAGATAAAATATATATTTTTTTACTCCTCTTGGGTCCACACTCCGGTCCTGTAGGTGGTGGTATTGCACCAACGTCCCATAAACATTACCAAAAAAAGTGACATTTTTGCAAAATCAATGGGGGACCTCCAGTGCTGAAAATTTATCTGCAAAACATGCAGTTCCTCAAATGGCCACTAGCTGGCCTCAAAAGTGAGTCCTTCATTCATTCATTCATCTTCTATACCGCTTTATCCTATGATCAGGGTCGCGGGGGGCCTGGAGCCTATTCCAGGAGGCTTCGGGCACAAGGCAGGGTACACCCTGGACAGCATGCCAATCCATCGACACACACACTCACCCATTCACACACTACGGGCAATTTGGGAACGCCAATTAGCTTAACCTGCATATCTTTGGACTGTGGGAGGAAACCGGAGTACCCGGAGGAAACCCACCAAGCACGGGGAGAACATGCAAACTCCATGCACACAGAGACGGGAATCGAGCCTGGCCGGGAATCGAACCCGGACCCTGGAGGTGCAAGGCGACAGTGCTAACCACTACACCACCGCGCCGCCTCAAAAGTGAGTCAATTCCCATAATTCCCATGTTAAAACGTCTGACTATTTTACAACAGAAATAAACAGTCTGGGCCGAAGAAAACAACAACAACAAACAAACAAACAAACAAACAAACAAAAGAAAAACAGTTTTACTCTCAATAGATATTTGTGATCTGATTGGCTCTCCATACTTCTGCATGTGGAAAAGCTCTCATAATTTCAGTTTTAATGTTTTTTTTTAGTTGTTATTGCTGTTGCATTAAATAGAAGATAAAATGTCATGTCGGGCTATCAGGGGGAAAAAAATCCTCTGACATGTTAAGTACAGGTAGTGCCCTATTTACAAACAAGTTCCGTTCCTGGAGCACATTTGTAAGTCGGATTTGTTCTTAAGTCCAGAAAAGTTAGTCTTCTATGCCTGTGACACAAATATACAATGTAAAGCATACCAATCCACTTGACTAAATCTCTGTCCCCTTTCCCCACACTGCCATCATGTGGCCAAGGAACTGAATCTCTCAGTGATTGATGTGAAATATAACTGTTGTCTCTGTGCCTTTAAATCTTGAGGGGAATCCCAGGAGGCATTTTCTCTCAGCTGTTTTCCACTGTATTGGACTGTGAACTCACAGTTTTCCTGTTATGTTGAGGATTTTCCAAAATCATGATTATTCACCACCAGGGCAGCTTTACAGGACAGACATTTTTTGGTGAGGTTGACTTATTTCTCCCGGACCCCACACATTCACTTACACACTGAAAATATTGTATATAATTGTAAATATTGGTATCTGGTGCACTGCAGTGTATTTTTTGTACAATACACGTCTGCTACTTCCATGATCTGTTCACATCTACAAAATGTTCGTAGAACCGCAATTTATTGATTTTTGCGGGAATTTTTAACTCGAATGTTCGTAAGTTGGGGACTACCTGTAAAATGGTTCTCAGAGGCTTTTCACTTTGCGAGAGGAACAAGCCTAGTCCTGTAGGCCATTCCTGGTGGTTCCTGGACTCCTTCTGCTTCAAAGACATTTTCTTAAATATTGAGAATGTAAATTATAAAAAGCTTAAACCTAAGCCACATGTATTGCTTGCTAGCTACTAACGTACTGTATTTGAGTCCTCTTTAGTGAAAATCCAAAGCCTCGGATCTTTGCTTCCTTGAAAATAATTAACTATTGATTGTCGAAGGTGGGAAGAAGAAAACTGGAGGCTTTAGGTGTCACCTCTGCAGATTGGTAGCTATTGTAGTGAGTTCTAGCTAGCGCATGGGAATTGAGAGAGAGAGAGAAAGAGAAAAAAAAAACACAAATCACAGGTCACCTTGAATAACTGCGGCTTAACAGGAAGAATGAAGACGGTCGTGGCTTTTAAAGAGCGTTAACTCTTCAGAGTAAAGCATGAATGAAGGGATGACGTTAAAAGCCACTGCAGCTGAACTAAACACAAACGACTGATCTCTGTAGAGATGCGAAAGCCGTAAACACATCGATATCTGAAGTAGGTGCAGAGTCGGCGAGAGGTCCTGTCAAGAGTCTGATACGCTAATTAGCCGGAAGAAAAGGCGAGCGGGTGAAGAAGCGGCGGCGGAGGCTGTGTCATGCACCTCGTCTCGCAGCTGGCCTTTACTATGCAAAACAGCACTGTGAATAATTCAAAACCTCACCCCAGCACTTTTTTTTTCTTCTTTTTTTTCTTTTTTTATAAGAGTGAGAAAGGGATAACGGATAAAATATGGATGTAGTTTGTGTAAAAAGGCGAGCGCGTGATTTATGGGACAATCTGGTGGAAAAGCAGCGGTAGCTTGAGGGATGTGACATGGAACATCTGTCGAGCTGTGTGCGAGGAAAGCGCTCATTTTTATGTGTGCTGACAGTTTTTTAAGGGATTTTCACACTTCTGAGGAGATGATGAGAGAAAAAAAAAAATCAGTTTTCTCGTTAATAATCACGGAGGTGATCGAGGAAGCCTGGAATGTTTCATGATATTGCATGAAGATGCAAGAGAACTACAATGATGCTTTTATGAGCTTGACTTGAGTAATGTGATGAGATCTTCTGCTTCAGCTGAATACCTAATCGCGTGAATTCCATGATTAACTCTTATTCCTGAAACCTACAGTAGATATTTCACCTAACATGATGTGTAATGAAATGTAACGTTTCAGGATTTTTACTTTAAAAGACTGGACAGGGAAATTGAGAGGAGGTGGGATCCTAATTGTCGGTGTTAATCAATGAAATCTGTACGTTAGATTAGATCTAAGAGCAGAATTGGAGTTTGACATCCATAAGAACAGATCTGCAAGCTACACAGTTCTTAAGTGACTCATGATCCTGATGCTAACTAACCTGATGCTATTTATACCAGATTGAGATATTTTATGCTTTATCATAATTTATTATTTTTATTATATTTTTCAGTAGCATGCACTGATCAGCCATAACATTAAAACTATGAACATTAAAACCACCTAGGTTTTGGTTTCCCCTTGACCTCCACAAGACCTTTGGAGTGTTCTGTGGTTTGCAGGGATGAGTATACACATACTTGGTATATAATAATTAATTTTTCTTGGGATTTTACCCAATTTACTCCCCTAATTTAGTCGATTAAGACCCTTCCACCATCAAGGCTATATCTACCAACCAGGGATGGCTGATCAGTGTATATATATTTATTTTTATTTGCTGTGTGTTTGGTGATTTCTCGTTTTACACATTGTGGACTGATTAATTTCCCAAACCGAACATCTACTAAATATTAGTATGTACATGAATGTTTAGCACATTTGCTATTTGTTTATTGTCACTGTCACTGTATGTCCTCCAAGAGCCTTCCTCGAGCTACTCATGTATTACTAACTAATCACCCAATAAACTTTAATGTATTTTACATCTATTAGCTACACAAGTTGCATCAAGGAAATTTGAGGGAATCCTACTAATCACGCTTTCAGAATATCGAGTACGGCTTTAGCGAGCTACAGTAGCATGAGAAGTTTTTGCCACTTCTGTTAAAGGGCAGCTGCTAAGACTGTAAAGGGACATTAACCTTCACCAAGAGGGGGCGCTGTCTTACAACACTGACACTGAGAATCGCAGATTCTACTCAAACATGAGGTGAAAAAGGAATTGTTATCACAATTTAACGTTTTGTAAGGCAAGCCTGCAATTTAGCAAAGCTGATCTAACATATTGTATGCAGATGCTGTAAGGAGTTCTTAGCTATATAATATATATAAAATATATATATATATATTCAGTCGTCTGCTGTTACTGTAAATTAAGAACTTGGCATGTTGTCCTGGTGTCTCTGTCGGCTTTATCAAAATAAGCATGAGTCATGATAATTAGCTTCTTTCTCATATGCCCGCTAGCTAGATTTACTGCCTCAAGGTAAAGGTATATATACACTGTATATCTATAAATATTTGCTATATATACTATATTATAGTCATGCTACTATTAAAAAACATTTACGACAGCACATACGAAAGTTTTTTATTTATTAATAGCGTGAAGCATCATGCAGGGCAGAGATACACAAATTCCACTCGGCTTTATCACGAAATACAAAACACACATGAGAACATGTGGATGGGAATTCTCTCTCACCTCAGTGTGTGTGTGTGTGTGTGTGTGTTTCTGAAGCCCCACGCTGAGCCCTGGGCATTAATTCTGTCCAAAAGGAGGCTGCTGTTTCTCCCCCACCTGTACAGTATGTGTGTGTTTGTGTGTGTGTTTGTGTGTGTGTGTGTGTGTGTGTGTGTGTTTGTGTGTGGGTGTAAAGTTACAGATGGAGAGTTGATGGCTGTCGGAGCAGGATTTATGGCTCGCCTCAGAGAATTACAGCAGCGGGTCAGCTCAGTCGGAAAAGTTCATTTGTAGCCAGCTGCTTCGTCTAACGACTGCAGAACCGAACCGTTCCGTGCTGTTTATGTTACGCCTGCACGGATTCACAACACCAGGACGGTGAGGAAATACATTTATTACACAAAATAAATATATTGTATTATTTGTGAATATTATTTACAAGTATTATGAATTAAATTACTTTTCTTTTGCCTTATTTATCTATCAGGCTCAGTGAAAGGGGTGTGGCTTATTTACATATCAGGCTCAGTGAAAGGGGTGTGGCTTATTTATCTGTCAGCCTCAGTGAAAGGGGTGTGGCTTATTTATCTATCAGGCTCAGTGAAAGGGGTGTGGCTTATTTACTTATCAGGCTCAGTGAAAGGGGTGTGGCTTATTTACCTATCAAGCTCAGTGAAAGGGGTGTGGCTTATTTATCTATCAGGCTCAGTGAAAGGGGTGTGGCTTATTTATCTATCAGGCTCAGTGAAAGGGGTGTGGCTTATTTATCTATCAGGCTCAGTGAAAGGGGTGTGGCTTATTTACATATCAGGCTCAGTGAAAGGGGTGTGGCTTATTTACCTATCAGGCTCAGTGAAAGGGGTGTGGCTTATTTATCTATCAGGCTCAGTGAAAGGGGTGTGGCTTATTTATCTGTCAGCCTCAGTGAAAGGGGTGTGGCTTATTTATCCGCCAGCTTCAGTGGAAAGGGAGTGGCTTATTTATGTACGCCTCAGTTAAAGGGGTGTAGCTTGTTTATGTCAGCTTTAGTGAAATGGGAGTGGCTTATTTATGTCAACTTCAGTGAAATGGGAGTGGCTTATTTATCTGTCAACCTCAGTAAAAGGAGTGTGGGGCCCCACTAGTGGGGAATACAGACATGACAGGTGGGGCGCAATGAACCGGAGGAAATTAGTGGAAAATAATAGGAAAGTACCTATTCTAATTCATGCTTTTCTTTATTGACAATGAAGAGTGTACTCTCAAAACTAAACAATCACACACAAATAAATGGATCATTAATACAAGTAAATTAAAATAACATCAGTTGGGGGCCGGGAGAAAAAGTGGAACCATAGTGCATCAATAACGGTTTAACGTCTGCATGTTAATCGCAGAGGAACAATATAAGGAAACTTTCGGTATTATATATGTAATCATTATTTATTCCAATGTGTATGCTGATGTCTCTGTATTTTTGTTAAAAATTTATATTTTAATCGGCAGTATATATTTTTACTAGTCTGGATTTTCTAGTTTCCAGTGTGGCAACAAAGTTGCTTTTTGATCCTTCAGGCTCTGAACAGAAGGTAAGATCAATATCGTTCTACGCTTTTTGTTGGTGTGCGGCATTTTGCGATGATCCCTAAATCATTCGTTGTGCCGCAGAGAATAATGATGTTTAAGCTTTCAAACGTATAATTTACTGTAGTTGCTTAATCGAGAAAAAAGGCGGGTGTATCTTAAAGACAATGCAAAGAGGAAATGTATGTATCTTATTTGCGGGTTTATTTACGCAGCTATTGAAGCCGGAGATGCGAATATGTGAATATAAAACTAACTTTACCGCGGTCACAAACCGGGTCAGTAGCGTATGTAGTCGGCATAATAACGTCACTGGATACATTTGTTACATGGACCACAAAAAAGCAGCCGATTCAGCACGATCAGCCTAATGAACCAAAAAGCCAGCCGAAAAGAAAATATGATGAAGCCTACTGTATCTTGAGCTTGGATTCATGGTGGGAATGGTGGGGGCAGAGGACAGCATGAGACACTTTGAGACAACACACTCCAGTCACGTTAATAAGCCACTCGACTTCCTTCAAAGAAAGCTGTCAGAATACAGACAGCAGGAGAATCGCATGGTAAAATCAGTGGACAGCAGAGCACAAATGGCTTCATTCACAGTTGCATACAGAATTGGCCAGTGCAAAAAAACTACAAACGATTGCTGAGCAGCTAATAAATATGGGGTCAATTATGCAAAGATAAGTGACAACGTAAGCCTTTTATAACAATTACACGAGTATTTGATCTGTTCTTAACTTGGTGTTGTTTGATCTTATTGGTTTAGAAATTGATACATCAATAAACAGTAAACTTGGCCGATTTCGTTATTATTTTGTTGACAAGTGGGGCTTGAAAATTCGCTCACCCCCTTAAGTGGGGAATGACAGAAAATGTTTGAGAACCACTTGCCTAAGGAAAGAAAGCATGGCCTTTGTAACTGACAGCCTCAGGGAAAGTTTGTGACTTATTCACTTGTCAGTGAAGGAGGCGGGGCTTATTGGTCTGTCAGTCTGAGAAAAGTGGAGAGACACACCCACCCACCCACCCTCACTCCTCACCATGGCGAACGCTGACCCGTCGTCGCACTTCTAAACACTCGGTAATTACTGCTTTCCACACTGGATGTGTTTATTAAAGAGACGGTGACCTCTCTTCATTCTCCTCTGCGCCTTAATAAATCGTCTCATTTATTACATGTAACCTTCTCTGGCTGGTTATTTAATCCCTCCATGTCTATTTTTTTATGTGATGCAGTTTCATCCAATTTCTCTCGAGGAAAACGGATTATTGCGTTATCCGTGATGCGACCGTCTTGTACAGACGTCGGAGTCATGGACGGAGCTCGAGGATCGCGGCTTTACTTTGTTGTTCGCTCGCTCTCTACGCTACGGTTTCTCTTATTTGGACCTTGAAGTCTGTGCAATTTACTCCCTGTATAATTACATCACTTAGAGCCAGAAAACATAGAAGGCATGTAATAATTATATTAACTCCAGGCTAATGAGCAAAGTTTCAGATCAATAATGGGAGCTAATTGCGAGTAATTAAAGGCTCCCAACTTGGAATGATTGCCAAAACTAAAGTGGCTTCGGGGTGCGAGTATAATTAAGCACAAGACACGTCTGAGCGGGTGGAGTGGATTAAATTCGACTTAAGGTAACACTGTGAGCGCGTGAAAAATATTTCGCCTTGGGAAACGAATTTTCTAAGAGTCTTGAAAGCATACTCGAGTGGATTTACATGCGCACTAATAATAGGGTTGTTACTGCTTTGGGGAGTAATCAGAGTGTTCACACATTAACTGTATACTTCGCATATCTTATATTAGATTAAAGCTTTTTGTGAGCGAAGATTATCATCAAGATCAAGAGTCCTGCTCTAATACTTTTACTTTTTAGCTCCTTAGCCACTTTTCCACCCATCTTCCTTTACACAGATAAACTTCTGAGGGTAAACATGAAGTAAATATTGACTTTGGCAATAAGTGTAAATCTTACATTTACATTTAGGCATTTGGCAGACGCTCTTATCCA
The DNA here is from genome assembly GCA_030522415.1 of Channallabes apus. NCBI lineage: Eukaryota > Metazoa > Chordata > Actinopteri > Siluriformes > Clariidae > Channallabes > Channallabes apus. The sequence continues at coordinate 31,948,186 of CM060122.1, forward strand.
GAGCAACTTACATTTTTATCTCATTATACATCTGAGCAGTTGAGGATTAAGGGTCTTGCTCAAGGGCCCAACAGTGGCAACTTGGTGGCTGTGGGGTTTGAACCTGGGATCTTCTGAACCGTAGTCCAATGCCTTAACCACTTAACCATATTTCTCTATATACAGTAAGAACATAAGAAACAGCTGTGACTCATATATGTTTTGTATAAAAAGCACTTTCTGATGTCTTTATTTAGAATAAACAGAAACTAAATATTAATTTCTAATCCCCAAAAACGATTTGTCACTGGCTAATAAACTTGGGCTAGGAATGGATCCTGAAAAGGAGGGGCACGTTTTTTGATGAACGAACAAAAAAAAAAAAAAGTCAAATTTTCATTTGAGAACACTAAGCAATTAGCTTCAAAAGTCCCTTTTTACTTTTTCTATCTCTAGAGGTTTGTCAGTGTAAAGTGCAGCGATCAAAGATAGCTAATGAGCTAGCACTAAGAAAGGACGTTTTGGAAATGCTTAAAACCTTAAACTTTTTTTTTTTTTTTTTTAAAGGAATGAAAGGGATAAGATAAAAAAAAACTTCCTTTCGGATCCTGTTTTTTAAAAAGCGTTTTGTCAGAGCAAAAAAATTTTGATGCAAAAACATGTGGCTAATGAGCTAGTGCTAGTAGGGGAACGATCTGAACAATTCTCTGATGTGTGTATTTTACTTTCTGTTGTTACGGTAGTGCAGGGTGGGGAAAACGTTAACGAACTAGCCCTAGGAAACACTCTAAAAGAATGAACTCAGTCAGACTGAACTATTATTTAGGGTCCTTTTAAAGGCTTAAATGTGATATGAAATGTTTTTAAAGTCCCTTTACCTTCCTCTTTTTCCCTAAAAATACTTGAGTTTTGTCAGTGTGAAGTAGGATGGAGAAAATATAACTAATGAGTTAACACTACGAGGTGGCACTTGTTCCCGAAATAGGTACGTCAGTATAACATTAAATGGGTAAAACTGTGGCTAATGAGCAGGCTGTGAATGGATATTTGGACAAGTACAAAGCCATAAATTTATTAAAAGCTTCTCTAAAAAGATTTCAACAATTACTTGAAGATCTCGGGCAAAGAGGTTTGTCAGTATAGTGCAGAATGGCTAAATTTGTGGCTAATGAGCTAGCACTAGGAAAGAACAAATGGACCTGTTTAAGCCTTAAATGTTATATGAAGTATGAAATGTTATATGAAAAGTCCTTTTCTTTTCCTGGTTCTTAAAATAGTTTGTCATCATGATGAACAGGCGAATTGTCACTAATGCTAGTAAAAGCTCAAAAGTCAAGACTATACAAGACATTTTAATAAGAGGAAATGAAATGATTATATAAAGACCATTTTTCAGTTTAAGGCAGTGTGGGTAAACATGTTGCTAATAAGCTAGCACTTGTAAATGATTCTTTAAAGTTCAAAACCCTAAACGTGCTACACAATTTGATTACGAAAGAATTAAAGGGGTCCTATTATGTCATTTTAAAGGTTGCTAATATTGCTTAAAGAGTCTCATAAAGGCGGCGCGGTGGTGTAGTGGTTAGCACTGTCGCCTTGCACCTCCAGGGTCCGGGTTCGATTCCCGGCTATATTTCAAAAAGCATAATAGGGGCTGTTTAAGAAAAATATTCAAAGTCCCTTAATGTAAGGTTGACAAAATCTCCAAACATAGCGTCCGATATAAACAGACAGTTGAAAAATCTAAATTGAGGTGCATAAACACTACCGCTCAAAAGTTTGGGAACACTTTCTAACTCTGTGTTCTTTCCTGATTTTAATTTAATTATACTTTGAAAAAGCCATCCAGAATACACAATAATTTAATTTGAACAGATGATATTGAGATGTATATCTGCTACTTCTGCTCTGTAAAGCTTCATAACGGCTCTAATCTGAGGTGCTGTTTGTTAATTGGTGATTTCTGAGGCTGGTGACTCTAAATGAACGTCTCCTCTGCAGCAGAGGTCAGTTTTGGTCTCGCTTTCCTGCGAAAGTCTTCGTGTAAGACAGTTTCATCATGTATTCTATTGTTGCAAAAACTGTTCCAGAAATGCTGACCTCTGTGTATTAAAATAACAACTGAATGTTGTTGTCTCTATATTTACCTTTATATTTATGTGTTATTTTATAGTTTTGAAATCCCCAGTATTATTGTAGAATGTAGAAAAGAAATCACTAAACAAAAACAAAGAAATTTGCAAGTGATCCCAAACTTTTGACCGGTAGTGAACTGTAAGTGCATTACAGTAATTTTCCTCCGCAACTTGCTATATGGCTAACTGGACCTGCAGAAGCTTCATTTGAGTCTCAGTTTAACTTTGGAATGAATTGTGTCTATGAAGATTTTCCATCATTCATGTGAGGTTATCTGGAAGCTGTGTCATATCAACTGGACTTCTTTCTTGTTCGGTAAAAACGCTTCGCTACTCATCCAAGTAGCTTCTTCAGTCGGAGCAAAGTTGGTAAGTTCCTGATATTTGTATCCTCCAGGGTCAAAAGGGTCTTCCACTGTCTGAAAAGGCTTGTTACATGAACAATAGAGAAGGTTAGAGTAAAATGGAGAGTCGTAGAGAGTGAGGTGGTTGGGGGGGGGGGGGGGGGGTTGTTAAGATGAAACAGCAATACAGACGTTAAGAAGAGTATATATTGCAGTGTGGCTTTCCTGGTGGACCTGTGAGGAGGTTTTGATCTTCTTGGAGATGGATAAAAGGAATGCATTTTGGAATGGAATGAGGGATGTGGAATTTGGCTCCAATTATTACATTGTACTCCCATTGACAAACATCATGGTCGGGGTGCAGAGCAGGAAAACTTTAACGGACCAGAACCTGTGGTAATGTCCTTACATGCACCACATTTTTGCTTTAAGACAGATCTGAACTATACACCTTTCAAAAAATAAACTTTTGAACTTTACCTTTAAAAAAAACTCTGAATCAAACAATTCTATTAGGTCTCCTTCCATTTTCTCTGATTTGTCAACACGAAGCAGGGACAAGCAAAACTGTGGCTAATAAGGAAAAGATGCAAAAGAGCGCCATCGTGTCAGCCTTCGTTTCCCTAATTAGCGCTCCGGCAAAACCGTCCACCGCTGGAACGCCGGGAGAGATCAACTTCAAGCTCTGAAACCACGATCAGTACTGAGTGAGTCTCAAACAAAACCCTTGTCTATGTTCGCTCACTTCATGTCTCTACATTTATTATGGTTCAAACCAACAAACAGAATTGGTGAAAGAAATGGTCATTAAATAAAATGACTGGGAGGCTGGACCACTGACAGGGTCGTGCAGTGAAGTGGAATTACTGTTACTGCAGCGAAGCCGACTAGTTTCCTCTAACGTGTCTTCTCTAGCGCCTAATAATTCGACTATGCTCTGTGTTACTTTATCTCCTGAATGTCACCTGGATGTCAGTATGTATCCAATAAACACCAATTCAACATTCATCTCATGGCATTAAGCATGAAGGACAAAGATAATGTCAACCTCGGGCAGCGCTTGGCCTTCGCTGCGTGTTGCGACCTCTAAACCGAGCTTCGTCTGGCCATTATTGCGCTTCCTTGCGCATCAGTGTGCTCGTGACACGGCTACGGAAACAGACGCCAGCCCCAAATGAGGCATCAGTTATGCAAATGAGAGCGATTTCGCCTGACTGGCAGGTCGTCTTCATGAGAACGAGGACGGGCGAGGGAGGGAAATGAGAAACGAAGAGGCGGCAGGGACGTGCGAAGGCAGTCAAGCTTGAAATGATTTAATTTTAGTGATGAAGGTTCGACTTTGATAAGTTTGCATTTTATTAACGGTACGCAATCGCCCTGTGTGTGGGGGTGTGTATGTGTGTGTGTGTGTGTGTGTTTGTTCAGGAGGAAAATTGCGCTCCGGTATGCACGTGGAGAAGAATCAGGCATCCAGCAGTCTGACAGACAATAACCTCTCAAGCACATTTTAGAATGATGTGTGATATATTTTTATCACTAATTTCTTTACTAGAATAATTTTTGGAAGATAAAACTTCATGTGCTACAATCTGTTTCCATTATGAGCTTTATGAGTTCAGTACCATCTCTTATTTTTCTCTCAGTAAAACCTGCTCAGATACTACAGAGAATTAAAGAGTGCACGTTCTGTTATTGGTTATTGATTAGTATTAGTGATTAGTTGTAACTATTATTACTCAGTACTGTACTGTTACTCAATAAGTCAATGGATATTACTTTCTGAAAACCTGCCATTTCTTAGTGACTCAAACTATTAACTCAGTAACTACTAAATACCTAGTAAATACTATTAGTTAGTAACTACGAAGTACTCATTAGTTATTAATAAGTGAGTATTTCTGTGAGGTGATGCTCAGTAACTAATATTTGTCTAGTAACTATTACTTTTTAAGTAACTTATTAACTATGAATAACTGAGTAACAATTAATACTGGATAACTCTACCTTGTTTGGTAGATACTATTTAATAATAATTATATTTTATTTATTATAATTATTATTATTATAATAAATAAAATATTTATAATTATTATTATAATTCTAGTAACTACTACTTATTCAGTAACTACTTATGTCCAACTATTAATACCTGAGTAATTACTAATTGTTCAGTAACTACTAATCACTAATTAACCACTGAAAACTGAGTACCTACTGTATTTATAGGTGCTCAGTTTTCAGTGGTTTTCACTCCTACTTGTTTATCATTAATACATTAAAAATCACTATTAATACTCAGTAACCACTATTTGTTAGGTACCGAAAGTATTAATCATGTATTAAGCATTTATAACTGAGTAATATTGTTTAACTAGGACTTAGTCAGCGAAAACTAATCACTCATCAGTTATTAATATGTTAATAACTACTACTTATTTAGTAATTACTAATATCTAATTTACTATAATAACTAATCACTACTTGTTCTACGTAACTACTTGTTCAGTAACCACTGAACCCTCATTAGATATTAATAACTACGTACCTAATTAAATTATCAAGTAACTACTAATCACTAATTAACTACTGAAAACTGTGTTTCTATTAATACTGAGTAACTCCTACTTGTTCAGTAAATACTAATCACTCATTAAAAATCACTATTAATACTCAGTAACCACTATTTGTTGGGTAACTACTAACCACGTATTACGCATTTATAACTGTTAATATTGTTTAACTACGACTTTAGTAATTACTAATATCTAATTTACTATAATAACTGATAAAAAAAACAAAGGAGATTAAGAAAATGTCACTGCTGTTGTAGTTTTTATATAAAATCATGTCGGAACGACGGTGTGTTTGTGATTCGCGCTCCAGATAATTTACACTTCAATCCCAAACAACAGAGAGACCCAGGGCTTTAAAGCACCGCTCTAATTCTTTGTTTCAAGCTGAGGAGATAATATTTGAGCTCAGTCGGTGAATTCCTTGCACACTGATCTCTGTGTAAGCGGGTTAGTTGAGTATCACTGTGTAAATGTGTTGCAAAAAATGTCTTGATAATGAAGATTGGTTTGCAGGGATACAGGACGGATGACCTCTGCACTTGTGCTAAGTCATAAGAAAGAAGGTGTCCTCCTCTTATTATGCATAAAAGTTTTTAATCTTGAAGTGGGTGTGGTCTAAAGTTTTCGTTAATTTCTTTAGTCTATTGCTTTATTTTAAGACCGAGATTGAAGACCATAATCGAATCAAATCCTTTTCAAGGTCAAGACCAGTTGTCTTCATTCATGCAAACGATTATGTTGTTTCCAAGGTGGAGACGTTTGTGCAGAAACCATAACGTAAACATATTTTCACAAATACCTGGTCGAGACCAAGGTCATATTTCATAAGTCCAATGCCCAAAACAAGGACAAGTCCAAGACAGTAAAAAAATACGGGAAAAGTTCTGAGTCTTTTATAAGTTTTAAGATGCTCTTTATAACCTTTTGGAAAGTTAGAATAGTATGCCTATTATATCGTATATATCTGCTTCGGAGCCCATCTTACTATATTGCGAGTAACTTGGTCTGCGAGCGTTTTTCAAGACGAGCAAAATGAAAAAATTTTTTAACTTAATCAACGAGCGAAGTGTTGATATACGAGTACTGTAGTACGCATGCGCTTTGTCTGCTGAGCGTCACATGATCACAACTGAGCCAGTGGTTCTTCTCTTTCGCATGCTATTGGATTGTCATTAGAGAGGTTCCTTGTGTTAGTACGCTAATGGAAACACTGATCTGTTGGGATTCTTTTAAAAGGTAAAGTGCAGGTTAATATTTTCTATTTTTACATTTTGTATAAATCATTTTTATATTAATATTTTTGGGTTGTGGAATGAATCATCAGAGTTTCAATTATTTCTTATGATATACGAGTGCTTTGATATACAAGCATGCATCCAAAACAAATTATGCTCGCTATCCAATGTTTAACTATATTAGTAATATTTTTGTATATTTAGCCCATGACTTATTAAACCAGTATCATGTTTCATCAAGTATGTTTATTGATAGAGACTTCTGTAATTTGCTTTGGATAAGGGCGTCTCCAAAATGCCATAAATCTGAATAGAAATGTAAAGTGGATTCTAAATAATTTATTTGTAGTTTTCAGGGTCCATCCCTTAACAACATCAATCAAGGTATATATTTCATTTGATCAAATTATAACAGTTCTAAATCGTCCTGCGTATTAAATAACTGACAGCATTAACTGTATTACCAGATCATTATTTATGTATCAAACCATCCATAATCTCATCTCGAGATCTACACAGCACTGTTACTTAACATAAAGACACCATTACACAGTGTACATAAATCCACTGCTCTGCTAGTGCTGCTTTTCACTGTAAGCTTCTTCTTTTCCTTCCCTAACAGGCTGTAATAATGCAGCGCTGCTGTCACTCCGTGAGGCCTTTACTGCTCTTTGGCTTCGACTGTAAAGTTTTTTTTACCTCATTAAGTCTTGATGGGAAACTCGCCTCGCTCGTTCCAACAGGAAGGAACAGAAATAATAAATGATCCTTTTTACCCTGTCTAGCCTAAGGGATATTCATGCAGGCTGAAAACATTCAGCAAAATGATCGTAGGAGTAAAATAATCACAAAAGAATAAAAATAAGGTTGAAAATATTGAAGTTTTACTGTACAGTCTGTAAATAATGTCGGGTAGCCTGAGGAAAATGACATGTTTTTTCCCCCACTACTCAAGGATTTAAATAATAATAGAAAAAAATTCCTTTATGCTCTAAAACTTTTACGCTGAGCTCTACCTTTACACTCGAAAATATTTATATCGAACTCTAACTTTATATTCCACATTATTAATGCTGACTTTTACATTTACACTCTAAATGTTAATGCCGGACTCCAACATTACACTAAAATGTTTATATTTATCTCTATCTTTACACTACAAATTGTTTAAACTGAAAATAATAAACTGCACATTTAAACTAAAACTAATCTACCTTTACACTCTAAAATGTTTATGCAAAATTTTACACTCTTAAATGTTTATGCTAAACTGCAACTTTACACTTTAAACGTTAATTAAAGTGTAAATTCCACCTTTACAATCCAAAATATTCGTGCTTAACACTACCTTTACACTCTAAAATGTTTACGCTAATCTCTACCTTATGCCTTCACGATACACTCGCACCCATCCCTTCGCAATATAAACATTTCCACTGAGTTAGACACTTTCCTAAGTCCATACATGGTTCCCAAAATGTATACTGTATTACACGTGTAAGAATGTGTGTTCAAATGAAGAGAAAAAATAAAATAAAGCCACTAGAGCAAATACATTGAAATCCTATGGATACACCCATCTTTGGCAGACCTTAATGAGTATTAATGAGTATGCAAATGCAACGGTCACATGACACGTTGTCAAAACAAACACGATGTCGGAAACCCAAACGAGTAAAGAATTTTCTTGGCAGATTCCGTTAAAAGTTTGTGTCTTTTTTTTTTTTTTGCAAATTGGCTCTGTGACCGCCGTAATGGTTGATTTAAAGTAAATTATAATGAGGCCTCGGGTCACATGATCTCATGGCATGGAAGTTGGGCTTAATTAGCGTACTAATACAGGCTGTGCAAAAGTAAAAAAAAATAAAAAAATTATTTTTTATAGATAGATGTCTAAGGCCAAGGTAATAGCGATATCGCTGCCATTTTTATGAATATTCTTCTTATTTTTATTTATTGTGTATGTGTATAGTCTGAATCAATCTTTAAATGTTTTACACTTCACCGCAACTTTACAGTTGAAACTGTTTACGCTGAACTCTACCTTGTGACTGTTCTTTGTACCTTTTCTGAGTTAACTTGTAAAATGAATAATCCAGCACTTATCAGAAAACAAAAGTAACTCTAGAGGTACATAAGAAGCTTTGTTCTCCTTTAAAGGCACATTTATTATATGTAAACCTCGGGGAACAAAAAACGCATCTGTACAATGTATTTTGTTCTAACAGTGTGTATAGTGTTTATCTTACTAAGTGCTATTTCATTACGTTTACACAGAGTTCTGCAACACAGCTTATTAAAAAGAAATCCAATCTCCCAGTAACTGGCTTGTCACCAGAAAATCTTTATTTTACGTGACTGGGAAGCAATGGAAAAAAGTTCAGTTTTAAGTCTTTAAGTCTGCAGTCTCTGCTCTATACAGCTTTCTGTCCCCTTTTATAGCACTTAGTCATTTCTGCATACATTAGCTCGCTCCTAATCCTCGAACTAAAACCAGATTTGCAGAAACAATATTTAAAAGCTTGACGCCATTGAGTGCCAATTAAAATATAAACATTATTCAATCCGTTATTAGGTCACGCTGGAGGATCATGAAGAGCTTTACGCTAATTAGGTTTTGCTTTTAATAGTTAATGAAACATATATTGCTTGTTTAAGTGTATGGAAATGATGTCTGCCCTACTTACAGCTCTCAAACATGATTTCATACTTCCAAATTGTCTGCCGTCACAGAGTATGACAAGAAAGAGAGAAAATACACAAGGGTACTTCACTAAAGCAACTTCGCCTTCCTCTGATCACCTGCATCTCGATTATTCTGCCATCTCTTTAGCGATGTGATCTATTCTGAAGGGGGACACGCCCACAGCAGCCAGTTGTGATCTTATTCCACACTCGTTCACACCCTGGGGCATTTTTATTGGAAATGGTAGAATGCAGAGGAAGTGTGACGCTTCACACAGAAATTAACCCAAGCAAATTATGTGACTTTTAAGCCCATGTAAGAAGACATACACTGTACTTCAGTGGTGGGCAAATACCAATCCTGTATTCGAGTAAAGGTAGAGATGAAGGGGAAAGCGTTCATCTACAGTATACGCCATCTGGGGAGGGATACTCTTCTCACTAAAGGTATATCCATCATTTCTGTGGCAGTTACTTATGGGTTTGGGTTGCCAGGTCAATGTTATCTGAGCACTTGGGGGTAAAGGACCTTGCCCAAGGGTCCAACAGTGGCAGCCCGGCAGCATCAGTGTTTGATCAGCAGTCAGACACCTTAACCACCGAGCCACTCCTGCCCCACTAAAAGCAGAGATACCTGAGGTAAAATAAAACTTAAGTAAAAGTAGAAGACCTCAGTTTACATTCTTACTGGAGAAAAAATATAAAAGTGCTTACCTTGGAATTTATAAAAAATACTGAACTTGTAGTAGCTCGCTCTAGCCTTTAAGTTAAATAAAGGAAATAAATTTCTCTCTCTCTCTCTTCCCCTCTCTTCTCTTCTTCTTCGGACTATAAACATGCAGTTTCATTATGGTCTGCAACCATTTCCACTTCTGATTTCAAACACCTGCTACATGATTAGTTGTTTCGCGGGGGGAATGCAAATCACTCAATTGCGCATAATAATTAGCAAGTTGTGATATTTTTGCTTCCAATACTGTGTACCGATCAAAGTACAGATATTTGTTGTAGGACATAGTAGAGTGAAAATAAAAAAGGTATCCACTAATAAAACTACTCAAGTAAAGATACATGAAATATGTAAATGAGTAAAGTAACCAAGTAAACATACTTAGTTATCTTTCACCTCTGATATACTCAGCAAATGTAAATTCTAAGTTAAAAAACAATGCAATGGCTTTGATATTGATTTAATGTCTCAATTATTTTTTTATTTGTTTTATGCCCGTGTCATCGGACAAAAAAATCAATAAATCAGATGATTAAATAATTCTTTGGCTAATAGGTCTCTTAAAGCACCTTAAATTATCTGTACACAGAACGAAAATTAAATTACAGGTAGTTCCTGACTTACGAACATTTACAAATGAATTTCCGCAGATGTGAATGGACCAAGGTTCGCAACTAATATTCATAGATGCGAAAAATCGCCTTAACAAAACAGGAAAGTTCACAGTCCGAATACAGTGGAAAATGTTGACAGAATGGCATCCGGGATTCCCCTCACAAACTTAGTTTGCAGTCTAAGTAAAGTCAACAACTGCGCGTGTGTAAAAGTCGTCCAACATTAGTTAATGTTAATTAGTTTAATTTTTACTTTGTATTTTCTATTAATAATTTTTATACGAATATTTTTGGGTTGGGGAACGAATCATTGGAGTTTCCATTATTTCTTATGGGGAAATTTGCTCTGAGACAAAATGGCGTCCAAGGTTCTTCTTGTGATTTTAAAGGGGAAAAGACAACATTTCACTGTGAATATTTGTATTATTTCCTAAGGCGCAGTTATGGATTTTGTGTATGGGGACAGATTTAGTCACGTGGATCTTTATTTTGTGTCAAAGATGTACATGGCTCACTTTGTCCCAGACTTACGAACAAATCTGAGTTACGAACATGCTCCTGGAATGGAACCCGTTTGTAAGTATTATTTTTTTCTTTCAATTTAGCTACCAACCAGTGAGGGTGAAGGAAAATGCATGATTTCTTTGAGACACTTTAAGCAATCTGATCAATCTTTTGTGAGTCGATGTGATTCACTGATTTAACGACTAACAATCGATTCACATTTTAAAATTGATTTAGAACGTACGATCTAAAAATAACAAATTCCTTGAAAATACAGTATGCTACACATTTTTTCCCAGAAAATATAAATCGCCTTATTCTTTTGCAATGAACTTGCAAAACACACTCTGTTTTGTGAGATCATTGCAGCTTCTCATTCATATTCTTTTGTGTTTGTGCAATACCGCCACCTACTGCACTGGAGTGTGGAGCAGACGAAGAAGGCTGTAAAAAAATGACCTCATTGAACAAGGCATCAATAACACATCTGTACAGCATTTCCAATGTTTATTAAATACTTATATTATTCTGGCGTAATATTAGTGCTAATGAACTGAATCAAACTGAAATGATTCACAGCTCCAGTGTTTATGCTGCGTAACAGGGGAGTGCGACACACTCAGATAAAAGAGCTATCCACCCTCTTATGCATCCATGAAATCAACATTTAGCTAATGTCTTTATCGACAAGGGAGACAGGTTAGGTTAGCTCGATTTGCTCTGGTTTTTTTTTTTTTTTTTTGTGCAGTATGATAAGGATATATCCTTCTGTATATCCTTCTCTAGTTTTCCCTTTTTTGAATTTTGTTATACATGATGGCTCAATGCCCTTATGGACAATCAAATCACGGTAAACAAGGTTTAATTATCTAACTACAATATAAACTTGTTACAGAATGGTTTCAGGTCTAGATGGCAATTTAATTCTTACTTTGTACTCATATAGGCACTAATTAGGCTACGTACAGTACACTGCATTACATCGTTAATCCCTGGTTGTACATTGTAAGAGATAATTAAAAAATAATTGCTTTAATAATCAAGCTAGCTCTCTAACTACCTTTAATGATGAGCTTGAATGCATCGACTCTGTAACTACAGCATTGAAAGTAGCATTGTAATTTAATTTAATTAAACATGTGAAAGTCGAGCAGCTGGTAGCACACTGAAACATTCAGCCTGAACCATACATCATGCTTGCTCAGAATTCATTCTGTTAACGCAAACTGTGTTCGTTGCCAAGTGCTCGGCTTTAAGCACCGATCCCGGGGTTCGGTTTCTGAACGCGGACTGACGTCTCAGAACTCCTTCATGCTTTTCTCTTCTGATACAAATACAGTTGTCAAGGACGTGATAATTGAACACAAAGGGAGTGTTGAGAGATTACTTCTGCTCGGCACGTGGCGTGCGACTTGAGCCCATCTTGAAATCTCTGGGAAAAAAAAAAAAAAAAAGGAAACTCGTTGGTTTCCTTTTTAACTCGTAAACTCTCCGTCAGACTGCAAACATAGTGAGAGTCTTGTATCGCTCCTGCTCTGCCTCGCAGCTGCGCTTTTTCAACGCGCTCGCGATTACAGTCTCGGACTTCCGGCGAAATGAGATGGGAGTCTGCTCTCTGTGTGCTGTGATGTAAAATTACTGTGGATTTAAAGCTAAAGCCTTGCAGCCTGCCAGAGCGCGCGCACACACACACACACACACACACACACACACACACACACACACACAGAACGTCTTGGATAGATCTACATAACAAAAGAGATGATGGTGCAAAACAAAGAGAGCATCATCGGTATGCAGAAATGCTGAACGAAGGAACAGAGAGATGGGAAAGACGGAATTCAACAAATACGTATATGTATAAAAAAAGAGAAAGGTGGTGAAAAATGATGATATAGAAGAGTAAAGTGAGTGATCTGTCCATGTTTGTTTGTTTGTTTGTTTGTTTATGTGAACATGATTGGTCTCCACTACTTAATTCTTCTACTGATCACCTTACAGTGTATCCACGGCTCAGCGTCTATCCTAGTGGGCGTGTTTTTTTTTCGAGGATGACCCCGCCCACATCTGAAGGTCTCACTGAGCGCCTTGTTGATGGTGAACGTGATTTAAAGCGTGATATGTTATATCCTCAACACTCAACAGATCTCAACATCACCAAACACCTGTGGGGTATTTTGGGGGGGACGTCATTAAAACCCCCAACAGAGGGATTTTTTTTTTTTTGAGAACGAATGATTTCCATCTGATACGATAGTTAAGATAGTCAGGCTAGAACAGATCATCAGTTTTTTAGTAACAGTTACACAATTTTACACAATCTCAAATATTATCATGAAATATTTGTGGAAATGTTTTAAACACATTCTGTTATTTGTTGACTTTGATACCTACAGTTTTAAGAACTGATATTCTGAAACTATCAAACATTTACCGTAGTTTTGATACTTTTTCTTGGAAAGAAAATCAATATACTGTAATATCAACTGCATTTCTTTGCGTCTGTCTGATGCACTTTGTGGCAGGTGTTTGACGAGGACGAGGTGATTACGGAGGTGGAACTTCGGAGTCTTCTTCAAAGATGGTCTCCACCGCCTCATCCATCGTTTGGATGCACTGATGAAGCCTGACGGTCGTATGTGTGTACATTAACTTTTCACAATGAACGGCAGAAAACAACATGTTCATTTCACAACAACATCACGACTATATGTTCGAAAATCTACTGCCTCATTCGTGTGAACCATCGGCTTGTCTTGTCTTCTTTGGGCTGAAAGCTGAATGAATCTGAAGTACGCTTCATTAATGTAGAACCTCTGAGCTAAACTACAGGCCACGCGCGTTCCTTTACTCGCTAGCGACGTTTATGCAAATCTAAAGAGCGGGACAACAAAAAGACTTTCATCTGATCAGAACTTTAATCTTTTACTTTGTATCGTTCCTGCGGTGAAATTCTTCCTCTCTTTAATATGACATCTGCTGGTGTAACAGGTCCGTCCCTGCCCCCACCCCACCCACCCCCTCTTTAGACTACAGACCATCTGCTCTTTTACCCCCCCAACACACACACACACACACACACACACACAGCGGCTTGCCCCTGAATTTACCCCTATCTGTGCATTTCTAATGAAGACTGTAACTCACAAGCAGCTGCCTGAAGCTGAAAAGGGCGAAAATCTCTAGTCTGCTTCGCTCTAAATACCCCCCCGGGGTGGGAAAAAAAAAAAAAGAGAAGTAGGAGGAGCAACGTAATCTTTATAACCGCTCTGCTGTGGGCCTCGGGATGAAAGAAAGGGGAAAAGAGGAGGAGGACGAGGACTAAGGAAACAAAAGCAGAGAGACAGAATGAATACGTGCAGGAGAAACGAGAGCCACACAATGATCAGGTGTGTGTGTGTGTGTGTGTGTGTGTGTGTGTGTGTGTGTTCCCTCAGGGCTGTATCCGTTCAGGCTGTCTGTCCACTGGACAGTGTTTATTCTCTATGAATAACGATGCACCTGAAGCTGAACGTGATGCTGCTGCTCCGCTCGCTGACGGCGTTCTTTTTAAAAGGACTGACGACTGAAACCTGAACAAATGCTTTGAATTAAAATTTCATGAAACTGTCCGAGTTTGTTTTCCATCGGAGTGAAAAAAGAGCTCCGTCTGCTCCGGACTGGACCGATCGCAGCAAGAGAAAAGGAAGCGGTGCGTGCTGTTAAATTACACACATTCGTTCAGACGTAAATGTTAGACACGCGCGAGAGAGAGACACGCGGAGAAGACGGAGAAGACTCTGGACCAGGAGATGTTAAAGAGAGAGAGAGAGAGGGAGAGAGAGAGATAAAAACAGCTAAAGATAATATAGACATAGGGACATAAAGACAGAGAGACATAAAGAGAGACAGAGAGTGAGAGACATAAAGAGAGACAGAGAGATAGACAGAAATAGTTAGATAAAGACAGTGAGACAAAGAAACAGACAGGCACTTAGTGAGAGACATAGACGGACAAAGAGAAACAGGGAGGCACATAGTTAGACATAAAAAGAGACAGAGAGAGACAGAAAGACATAGACAGAGAGACGTAGAAAAACAGAAAGAGGGACAGGAAGACAGTGAAAAGCAGAGAAAGAGAGACAAATAGGTAGAGTGAGACAGAGAGAGACATAGACATATAGGGAGACAGAAAGACAGAAGGAGTTTGATGAAGACAGAAAGGGTCAAAAAGAGACAAAGAGGTACATAGTGAGACAAAAAGAGAAAGAGAGAGAGAGAGACAGACATAGATAAACAGAGAGAGAAACGGAGACATAGAAAAACACGGAGAGATGGACAAAAAGACAGTGGACAAAGCAGAGAAATAGCGACAAAAAGGGAGAGAGATACCGAAAATGGCAGAGAGACGCATAGCAAGACAGAAAGACAGACAAAATAGTTACATAAAGACAAAGAGAGAGGGAGAGAGAGAGAGAAAAATAGAGAGACAGAAAGACAGAAAAAGTTAAAGAAAGACAAAGAGACAAAGAGAAAGAGGCATATATAGAGAGATGGAGCGCCACAGACAGAGAGACAAAGAGAGAGATATAAAGAGGGACAGAGAGACACACGGAGAGACAAAGAGAGATATATAAAGAGAGAAAGAGAGATACAGACAGACAGAGACAGGGAGAGAGACACAGAGAGACGGCGAGAGAGAGTGAGAAGAGAGAAGAGTATTCTCCACTGGCTGGTCTTCACCCTCAGCTCATTACCACACACACACACTCACACACACACACACACACACACACACACACACACACACACACACACACACACACACACACACACACACAGTGATCGCTGAAACGAGCCGCTGTATAAGAGACAGAGTGTGAGACAGTGGAGACAGGGAGCTGCACTTTCTATCAGAGCAGAACAAATTCCATAATTTTTGGAATTTAGTTTGAAAAATTTCAAATGACGTCCCACATTCTGCCCTCTGATCATCGCCAGCGCGGTGCCTCTTCTGCCTCTTCTGCCTCTTCTTCCTCTTCTGCCTCTTCTTCCTCTTCTGCCTCACACTGAGGACTTTGTCTGGGGCAGAATTATTGCAAAACAGTTCAAATTATTTTCTGAAAGTACCTGATCATGGGAGGTGAAGCCCTTTCAAGGTCCGTAGAAAAGAAAAGTGCCAGAGTGATAGAGACAGCATGAGAGAGAGAATGCGAGACAGAGAGAAGAACGACAGAAAGACAGAGCATAAAACTGTGGAGGACGAAAAAGAGAAACAGAAGAGGATTTGAGGAAAGAAATGGAAAAAAGAGAGACTGAATGGAGAGAAGAAATAACATGAGATAGCAAAAATATCTTGGAAAAGTCGCGTCTCTAGAAGAAAAAAGGAAAATTAGAAAGATGTAGAAAGTGAAAGGAGGGAAAAGAGAGACGGCAAACAGACGGAGAGAAGGTCGGTGCGGAGGGAAACATGAAAAAGGAATCAAGAATGGAGAGAGAGAGAAAGAAACAAGACAAACTAAAAGACGGGAAGCAAAAGATTAAAGCTAATAACGGATACACAGATGAGTGTTTTTCTCTCTCTTTTGAAGATAAAACAACAACAACAACAACAGAAATGTGGCATAAATATATATTAATAAAAAGGTAGAGAGAGCGAGAGAGAGAGAGAGAGACCTTGTGTATGCAAATACAATTTACTGAACACACACTTTATAGTTTCTAAAAATAAAAAAAGGTTTATTGCGTATTGTGAATAGAATTCAATGCAGACTTTGATGTGTGTGAAAAAAAAATTAGCTGCAGCATCGCAGCGCTCCGGTAACGGATCGAGATGTCTGAGATTTCCAACACACACTTGCGCACACACACACACACACACACACACACACTCAGAGCAGGAGCTGTATCACTTTCTCTCTCTCTGCTTTTTGACTCACATTCAAAGCGAATAATACAACAGCTGACCTTCGGAAAAAATAGGGAACAATGACCTTCAACACACACACACACACACACACACACACACACACACACACATACAGTACTGTGACCACATTTCCTTCTCTAATCTTTAATGAGGTGCTGACGTAATCGTTTCCACGTGAGCTGGACGACCTGCAGCACCTTCTTACAGCTTCATATCTTTTTGCACTGTAGCATTAATAAAACTTCCATCAAAAATATATTTATTTATCTTCACTCTGCCTGGTATCACCCAAATGAGGATGAGTTCTCTACTCAGTCTGGCTCGTCTCAAGGTTTCTTCCTCACGCGTCTCACCGATACGATATTATCGCGATACTCACGAGTCAATACGATTTGTATTGCAATTCTGCAAGTACTACGACTTTAGAAATATCCTTATTCGATATTAATTTTCTTTCAGATGTCTTTATAGTTCTAAACAAACAGCAAATAATTTGCTCCTACCACACAGGATGCTGCCAATGTGTGCACAATTTACAGCACCACCTGTAGGAGAATAAAGGAACTGCAACATATTACCAAATGCCAAAATATGTAGGTTCAAATTAAATAAAAAAGATAATTTTGGGTTTTGAAGTCAGTGTTCACTTTTATCCTATCTCTAGTATTCTGTGTTTTTGACTTGTGTTGCTTTCTTAGCTTTCACCCTGAAGACCTGTGAAAAGATTTAAAGACCATCGTCTCAGGAATAACAACAGGCTGAAACGAAATGTAAAGTGTGTGCTGATAAAGCTGCTAATGTATAACAGATATAATGCGTTATGGTTCCAACTTGTAGTATGATATTGTTATCTGACCCACGCTGTCCTTCACTGTCCATCAAAAAACTCCTCCATGTTTTTGTTTCTAGATGTAGAGTAGGTACAGTTCCAATCAGAAGTTTGGACACACCTTTGAATAAAAGGGTTTTTCTTTCTCACTCACTCAATGACTCACTCGCTCTCTGTCGCAGGATGCCTGGAGCCGATCCCAGGGCACTAAGGGCATGAGGCTGGACAGGCTCATCACAAGACACATAGTCTTACATACAATTTTCGGGAAACTCTAATTATACTAATCTGTGGGAGGAAACCTAAACATCTGGAGGAAACCATGGGGAGAACATGCAAACTTCACTCACACAGACCTACTGTAAGGTGGGACTCGAACCCCCAACCCTGAAGGTGCAAGGCCACAGTGCTAACCAACATACCACGACAAGGTTCTGCTTTATTGTTTTTCCTACATTGTAGAACAATGCTTGAGATCAACAGGCCATCTTTCCTTTAAGATATGCATGTTAAAGCTCGTTAAAAATCACATCAAGTGCTCCGATGAAACTGGATTTCATGAAGGAAACCCATGAGAAACCATCTCAGGAAACAAACACCAAAACTTACCTCTGCTGCAGGAGACTCTTGAATTAGAAGGTGTGTCCAAACCTTTGACTCGGTACAGTATATTAACTAAATAATGGTTTAGCAATGAATTTGTCAATGTGCTGTAAGTTTTGTTTCTTAAATAAAAAATTAATTTGTGATTTTTGGACACAAATTCCCCATTCCCAGCTGAGATATTTCATGTTACTGTAACATCAAAACCACTGAGAAAAAGACAAAATATTTTGTCACAAGGCTTATCAATCATTTTGACACCTCTGCTATTAAACTGCAAATGCTATGAACGGGATTCTGGATGGTTTGAGCAACTGAGAGACATTTAAAAGCGACAAAATCTTTTTGTTGTATAATAAATTAAAATAGACTAAAACTGACTATTACTGACTATATGTAAAATATAATCATTTAGATTTCAGTTTTTGTGGGGGGGTTTGTGTAGCATGTTAGTCTGAAACCCATGATAATGAAAGAAAGGTCAACAATTTTTAATGAAAATATGAGAAAATTTAAAACATTAAGAGACTAAACTCCTGTATAAAGTGCAAAGCCACAAAATCAACAAAAAAAAAGTAAGAAAAATCTTAGAGGGCCCAAAAAATAGCTGAATAATTAATAAGCTGATATTTCTTTAATAAAAAAGTAATTAAAAAACTATTGTATAGTCTTAATTAAATAAATAAATAAATAAATAAATAAATGTATTTAAAAAAATAAAACTAATCAAAATAAAATTGTCCACTAACTAAAAATGATAACAGGAATGACCATAATGAACAAAAATTTGGTTATGCTACTTTTTTATAAAAAAATTTTGTAATTATTTATGTTTGTTTGGTTAAAAAATATAATAATAAGTAATGGGTGACCGTATAAATTTCACTAATTTTAATGTCTTTGGTGACATTAAAGGTGGTGTAAGTTGTTTTTATACTATTTTAAGTCCTTTTTTTTTTACCACTTTTAATAACATTTGAAAAACTTGAGAACATTAAGAGACTGTATAAAGTGCAGAAATGATCTAATCTAAAAAAAATAAAATAAAGTAATGGGAAAAATGTAGAACTAAAAAGTAACTTTTAGAGGTTGCCATCGGATTTACTGTTGCACTTTGTCAATCCTACATTTTCTCCTAAGCATTTTAAGTGTCTTGTAGACACTAATTAAGTGCAATTAAGTGCTAATTAAGTAGAAATCACTTTAAAATTAAATCATTCAAAATAAAATTGACAAAAACTCATATTATTACAGTAAAGAACAAACAAGATCTTGTGCACCTCTAATTACGGAAATTTTACTGTCTTTGGACGTTGTTTCATTTTAATTGCTTGTTTACATGTTTGTGTTGTTGTGTATTTAGCTAACACCTCAATCAGAGTAGCTTGTTACCTGTTGGCTTCCCTGCGCGCGGCGATGCTCGCGATGATGACGCTCTCGGGTCTGGGCGTGGCCACGGCTTTAAACGTTCCTCTCCAGAACTTGTCAAAGAGCTGCTTCTCCCCCTGTAGCAGACTGGCCATGGTCCCGGATGTTCCCGGACTGACAGCCTTAGCCCAAGATTTGACACCGAGCCCAGGAAACCGTTAGTCCAATACACACCGTCTCTGTTTAACACAGACACACAAACGCACTCACACAGAGCTGCAGTACCACGGGAGCTGTCCAAGTTCAGCACCTCGGCCTCGCCATAAACTCTAATGCCGTTGCCGTTGTTTATTATTATTATTATTATTTTTAATAAATAACGATTTACTTTTTAAATAATTTAAATCCTAACTGCGGTTAGAGCGTTGTCATTGGCGACGGCTCCTGATTGGCTCGGAATCCTGCTGCTTTCTTCCAGAACGCGTGCGAGACGCACGGACCTGCACGCGACTACAGACAAAGCTCAGTGCTTGGCAGCGAGTCTGAGAGCGCGCGCGCGCGCGCGTGTCGGAGAGAGAAAGAGAAATGGTGGGTCGCGCGACAGAGTGGGGTGCGTGCGTGAGTATGTGTGTGTGTGCGCGCGCGGACTGAGCGCGAGTGAGGCAGCTCCACTGAAGGTGGCTCGTTATGGGAGGCGCAGCGCGTGACGTTGAAGTGGAGACTGCCAGAACACACACACACACACACACACACACTCTCTCACCCTCTCATACACACACACACACACACACTCCCTCTCATACACACACACACACACACTCCCTCACACACGCACACACACACACACACTCTCTCACCCTCTCATACACACACACACACACTCCCTCTCATACACACACACACACACACACTCCCTCACACACACACACACACACTCTCTCTCTCTCTCTCTTTATTATAGCTTAGAAATAAGTCACAAGAAAATTACAGGATTAGATAGAAAAAAAAACAATATAAAAAGAGTAAAAATAAATAAATGTATATGATATAAAAAGTACAGACATTTAGTTGAAGTCAAAGATAACGTGACCCTTGTGAACATTTTAAAAAGGAAAGCATACAGTATACAGTACACACACATATAAGGGAGTTGAATTTGGGGAAGAATTCAGTGTGAATGTGGTGATATTTCGGGCATTCAGTGAGGAAGTGCAGCTCTGTCTCCATCTTATTGAGCGTGCACTGCTGGCACAGACTCTTCTCTCGGGGCAGCCAGGTCTGTCTGTGTCGCCCGTCTCTAAGGACAGACGGTGCTCGCAGTGTCTGTTATTGACAGGATGTTTCTTAGTCTGGGGCCAGATAACACCAGATAACACTGCATCTTACTCTGCAGTTTAGTTTGTGTTTCCCAATAGTTTTCTTCTCATCTCTTCAATTATTCTCTTAGCTTTTTCTCTGTTCTTACACTGTACTCATTCCTGTTTCTCATTTTTTTTCTCTTATTTTCTTTCTTTCTTTTTATTTTCCATACTCCTTCCACTCTTTCTGCTCCTTCCCCTTTTTTCATCAACCCTAATATTGTCTGCTCTCTCTCTCTCTCTCCCCCATAAACACATACAGTACACGATTGCTCTCTCTTTAACCCTCTTTACTCTCTCTTTATCTCTTCTGGATTACTTTTATTTATTTTTTCCCTTTTCTACATCACTATCTGTCTCTCTCCCTCTCTTCTAGTTTTCTCTTCTATATTCCTGTTTATCTCTTTTGATATCTCATCCTTTCTCTTCCTTTTTTTTCTCATTATACACTTATTCCCTCTTTTCTCTTTCCTTCCTTCTTTACCTTCACATATGCTTTTTTATTCTCCTCTCTTCTCATTCCTTCACTTTTTCTCTTTGATTTTTCTCTTTCTTTCTTTCTTTCTTTCTTTCTTTCTTTCTTTTAATTTTCTTTTTTCTGCTCTTCATCTCTTTTCTCTCCCTTCTTTCATCATCCCACACATTGTCTGCTCTCTCTCTCTCTCTCTCTCTCTCTTAGACAAAGTGATGGTCCTTAATCAGCATAACAAAAGGGCTGCGGGTCGGACGCAGCAGATGGACCCCTGTGTGTGTGTGTGTGTGTGTGTGTGTGTGTGTGGGTGTGTGTGTGTGTGTGTGTGTGTTTGATTGTCTTAAAGACCCCAGAGGCGAAACATTTCCGTCAGCTGAAACCCAGTGACCCTCTTCAGCACACCACCTGTCCCCAGGGCTCAATCCAGAATGCCTCCCTGCTCCCTACAGATGCACACTTTCACACTTCACACTACAAATATGACTGCACTTACACATTGCACCATAATGTGCAGCAGGAATTCAGTGTCCTACTACACACCATATACAACTATATTCACGCACAAATGAGCACAGTGTGTGTAATCATTTCCGCACTACCCAGTGCACAAGAGATATGTTTGGGATTGAGCCGTACTGAATGACTAGGTGCACCTGTAGGCAAAGTGGAGCATAAAGCACAAAGGGACTTGTGTGTACACTTATAATAAAATATAAAAATATGTAGTATAACGTTATTAAAGGATATGCTCATTTGAAATTTATGGAAGAAGCCTCTAGTGTAATTGCTTAAACAGAAGTGACTGTATGTAGCTAGATTGTCTATAGCTCTTACATTGCTCATACTAATGAACAGAAAGGCTGATTGAGAGTGGTAATGTCACTAAACTGTCAGGACTATCAACATTTACCATTTAAATGTGTCGACTCTTAGGGCGTTTTTCACATTTGGGACCGGGATCCTTTCCAAGTACACTTGACCAAAAAGTCTGGTTAGTTCTGATCACAATTATTCCAGGCTCGGGAACCGTGCCCGGGTCCACTTGAAAAGCTGGTCTCGGGCACAGTACAGCACACTTGGACACGGATCGAAAAAGATAAGGAAGTCAATCGTACCTGAACAGAGAAGTGTTTAGACATGATGTCATCATTTTGTAGCATGGGAGCACTAGTCTCATCCTCTGACCTACACAGGTGTAGCCGTTAAAGTAGAAAGACAAGCGAGAGGGCGGCACGGTGGTGTAGTGGTTAGCACTGTCGCCTTGCACCGCCAGGGTCTGGGTTCAATTCCCCGGGCCAGGCTCGATTCCCGTCTCTGTGTGCATGGAGTTTGCATGTTCTCCCCGTGCTTGGTGGGTTTCCTCCGGGTACTCCGGTTTCCTCCCACAGTCCAAAGATATGCAGGTTAAGCTAATTGGTGTTCCTAAATTGCCCGTAGTGTGTGATTGGGTGTGTGAGTGTGTGTATGTGTGTGTGCCCTGCGATGGATTGGCACCCTGTCCAGGGTGTACCCCGCCTAGTGCCCGAAGTCTCCTGGGATAGGCTCCAGGTCCCCCGCGACCCTGAACACAGGATTAAGCGGTATAGAAAATGAATGAATGAATGAATGAATGACAAGCGAGAGCACGATTGATATTTTTCTAAATGATCAATAACATTAGACATAACGCCAAAGTTAGCTTCCTTGTTCTCTTTTTACAATGTGTTTAATGGCACCCCCTAACATACAGTAGTAGGCGAATACTGCCACCTGTATCAGAGGGTGTACCCGAGTACGGAGAACTTAATAATAATGTGAACGCTTCCTGGGCGTGGAACAAATGTCTAATGTGAAAACGCTCTTATTTAACGAGGATACTGGCGAACCTAGAAACACAGATTACAGAGGCTAATAAAGCAGCTAGCATTTACTTATTGTTACTGTTAAGCTGTTTTTACAGTTTTAATAAAAGGAACAGGAGGAAAGTCTCAGTGAGAATGTAACTGAGCTTAAACTATCAAGAATATCAACATTTACCTCAGAAGTGTTGGTCAAATATGTGTCGACTCAAGGATACTGTTGCTAATGATGCAGCTAGCATCTACATTCTGTAGCTGTTCACTTATTTATACTAAGGCAAAGTGAGAATGGGAATGAGAGAAAATTGTCTGGGATGTCAACGCACCTCTTAAAGCGAATGAAAATTTACCAGAAACAAGAACTTACACATGTATAATTGCACTGTAATACTACTGTACTTAGCATCTTCAACTTACTGAACATCTATGAGCCCTGAAGGTTCATATTTGGCTAACCATTTATCTAGATTATAAACAGATGTTAAGTTGTTCAGTATAACACTGTGGTACAGTACCTAGGCATACCAGTTTAATCCGTTCAGGAGGTGAGCTCTTAAGGCGAAACTTCTTATTGCGCAACTCATTTTCCCATAGGAAATAATGTAAATGTAGTTAATATGTTAAAGCACCCCAAAAATATTACCAATATTACCAATTTCCAACACTATAACCATTTTTTTGCATTTAAAACAATCAAAACAATTAGACGTTAAACCTCACGTTAGGTAAAAACCCAAACAAAAAAAGAAAATGTAAACTCACTTCGCTTGGCTTTCTACTGAAGCAAACAAGTTTTGTGCGGCCCACGGACATACTGTACGTGCAACTTAGCCGCTGTTCGGTTCAGCTTGGTTTGTTCGCTTATATGCCAAAAATGCTTTGTATGCCGAGGTTTATTTCTTGCAAAAATTTCAGTGCTTAAGGCAAAAATTTGTTTGTATGCCAAGGTACAACTGTATAGTATATAAATGCATAAAGATTGGTTCAGGTGTTTGTGGCTGTTATTGAGACAAGACATCTGCTTATAATTATACTTAGCATCCAATTGTTACCCTTCCACTGCTTTTAAAGTCTCATATAGGCAAGAACAACAACGTAGCTGAACTTTAACGCGACCTGAAAATCCTTGTGTGAAATAAAACACTGGGTCATTCTCATGGACACATGTTGAGGCGTATGAGACACTTTTCCTCACTCTCTATGTATAATAACATCCTCTACACCCTATATAGTGGACATTTTATTAACTAAGTAGCCATAAGTGCGGTGAGCCAGTGTCATTCCTGGCAGCTTAGCACCCTTGGCAACTTATTATGACGCCTAAGCCAGGGATCATTACTGCCTGTTCTACACAACAACCTCGTAAATGACTGCAGAGACCTGCTGAGAGAAATGAAGCGTGAACTCATATTTGTATTTGATTGCCGTTCTGTCTTCTTCTACCGCAGGGAAAATGAACACGGCGAGTCATACAGGGTAGTTCCTCATCTTTACAGTAGCACCAATTCCAATTAAATCTCTAGCCCTTTCTGGAGAAGACTGGACACCCCTACAGTAGGTGTAAGGTTTACCACCTGACATTGCTATGGTGATTATAGGCTTTCATTCCAACCCAGACTAAAGCCATATAGCCATTCAGATTCCCCCTGTTTAATTAGTTGTTCTTGGCTTTCAGTGGACTTTCGGTTTTTGTCTTATGCTTGGTTGCAATGAAAACCTGCACACCCACATGCAGGCCATTTCTTTAGAAGATTGGACACCACTGCCATACACCATGCTTACCATCGCGTCTTGAGGCTTTCACAAGCCGTTGTACATTGTTTCGTGGTATGAAGGTGTTTTTTTCACTGTCAACAGCTTTAAAGCAGGCATCTTTATGCATATTTTATCCGTGCAACTTTAGCATGTAACGCCACCAAGCACTTAACGCTAAGTGGAGCCCTCATCAGCGTGCTTTGAATAACGATTACCATCAAGCTCACTCGAATTAAACCAAACTCGAAGCCTGTTCGTCTAATCAAGCAATGTGTCTAAATTATGCTTCAGTGTGACTCTGGTTGGAATCGGGACGCCAAGAACGTTTACTGGATTATAATGTATTATAAAACATACTGGCAAAAAGTTTCATAAATTACAGAATATTTATGTATAAGGTACAAAATAAGCTTGTGGAAAGTTTTGTCTTAAATTAATGTATTTTATTTTACAGAATTCGACTTGCCCTGAATTATTTAGTGATTCGGAAAATCCAGGGTCCTTTAGCATAGCATCCCTGTAGCCTGTTTATGTCAAAGCCGTATTACTCATGTTTCCTTTCCTACAGTACAATTTCATGTTGTAAAAATAAAAGGGGGAAAATATTATCATAAAACTAAAACTTATATAAAATTCACAATATTAAGTTTAAAAGTATCAAAATTGAAAGACTGATATTATATTAACCAAGCATCATACAGTGCCTTGCAAAAATATTCATACTCCTTGAACTTTTCCCCTTTTTGTCATGTTATAACCACAAACGTAAATATATTTTATTGTGATTTTATGTGATAGACTACCATAAAGTGGTACATAATTATACATAATTTTTAAATTTGTTTGTTTGTTTGTTTACAAAGAAAAACTTTTTGTGTTGATCTATCACATAAAATTCCAATAAAATATACATTTATGATTGTGGCTGTAACATGACGAAGTTCAAGGGGTATGAATACTTTTTTTAAGCACTGTAGCAATTTTTTTATTTAAAACAGTTGGCTGGTAAATATAATAAAAAATATAAGAAATGGTAAATGGTATAATGGTAAATATAAGAAATGCAGTTTTAAACCAAATTCATCCAACAGGTAGGTAACTCTAAATAGTTATGAAAATGATCTGTTTTGGAATATGGCCATAACCGGGTCATTCAATACATTCAGGTGGTCAGCTGACCTCATTTTATTTCCACATAACGTTGCTGAGTCTAGACCTGAGCGACTGAAGCCAAACCCCAGATCATAACACTGTCTCCAGGGGCTTGTACAGTCGACACTATGCATGATGTGTATCGCGTCATGCGCTTCCCTTCTTACCCTGACACGCCCATCGCTCTGGAATGGACTCAATCTGGACTCATCAAACCACATGACCTTTTTCTATTTCTCCAAAGTCCAATTTTTATGCTCCCTAGAAAACTGAATCCTTTATTCTAAAGAGAAACTAAAAAAGGTACCAGAAAATCTACACTTACTGTAAACCACACTGAACTAACATCCCACACATAATCCTCATAACAACAGCTTTATTTAATTTTATATGAAACTGGTCTGCGTTAATTGTTCACACTGATGCAGGAGCACTAGAATAATTAATATTTTTTAATTATGTAAAAACAGTCATGTTTTTTAAAACATACATTAAAATATTTCTAAAATTATACTCAGCCTCATATTGACTCTTTTCAGTCTTTGTCTTAGCTGCACATACGATTCATATATATGCCACTTACTTTGCATTTTTACAATGGCTGTAAAAATTTATTATACAAGTTATGCAAATTACTTTAAACTACTAGTAAATTACTTTAATGTTTTAAATGCACCCACTGAGCGTGACTGAGAGACTCACAGATGAACAGGAAGTGGAAGCCCTCATTAGGATGTCCAGCAGCGAATTCACTAGACAGAAGCTGTCCGGTTACGATAACAAGTCTGGATTCTGTTATTGACACGTTCTCACATTGCTTTAAACAAGCCGGCTGACCATCAGCTTTTCTCCGGCACATATTTCTGATCTGTCCATCATCCCTAAGCAGGGCTGTTTATCACCTGACACCCAAACCAGAAGTCGGATATACAGCAACTTATTCTCTGTAATAGAGTGAAAGAGAAGTTTAATAAGGAGTATCATCAGTGTCCGATAGTGTGTATAGTGTGTGTGACAGAAAGACAGGCAGCTGTGCCTAATAATGCTATTTAGCTGCAGTGTTTTGGTCCAGTCTTGTCTAGGTTTAGGGAGAATAATGAGCTCCAGATATGTGACAGTGTGTGTAACTGGTACCTGAAATCCCTGCCCCGGCTATTAGCGTTAAGTTAAATAAAATATATGTATACATTTTTAAATAATCAATTTTAGTACATAGAATGAAGTCTGTTCGCTATGCAACATAAAAAAATTCTGTATAACATTACATTTCCTGTTACAATATTATAATCAGTTTACTGATTCATTTTTCTATAACATCAAATCTAACACTAGAACATATGTATATTAATACTGTACGCTTGTTCTAATACGTTATCATCTCTATAGTAACAGGTCTTTTACAGAACAGGTTCTACATCTGCATATATTAATAATAGCCAGATTTTTTGGGAGAACATCCACACAGAGACGGGAATCGAGCCTGGCTGGGATTCGAACCCGGACCACTCACCACCACGCTAACCACTACACCACCATGCTGCCCCGCCCAAACACAATGTGGCAAATACTGTACAACCTCAAAACAACATTGACACAACATCCGGTCCATTAAGTTTCTAACAAGGTTTAGAATTCTCATCAGAGATTAAGACGGATATAACAGCTTCCCACACACAACTTGTGTATCTCATGTCATTCATCTCTTAGTGTTGTAATGTTGTCTCTCTATTTCATTTTATTTCTGATAGCTGATTATACTGTAGCTCCCAAATTCCTCTATTGTAATATGGTGTTTTATGGCGCTTGTTGTTGTTGTTGTTTACCTCCCTGACCAGCATGCCCCCTAGTGGCCCAGTGATGAGCACACCGTGGTCCCACTGCAATTTTGTAACATTGTGTTACGGTTGTCGGCGCGGTGGTGTAGTGGTTAGCACTGTCGCCTTGCACCTCCAGGGTCCGGGTTCGATTCCCATCTCTGTGTGCATGGAGTTTGCATGTTCTCCCCGTGCTTGGTGGGTTTCCTCCGGGTACTCCGGTTTCCTCCCACAGTCCAGTGAAATGTGAATGTGAAAAGCGGTATAGAAGATGAATGAATGTGTTAGGGTCATTTGTTGAGCGTTATGTCATTGTCATGTACTCAACATTGTTCTGTCATCATTTTATTAATGTACTTAAAAAAAAAAAAAAAAAAATATTAATGTTATTCTGATGACTGCAACGTTGCCAAATTAACACCACCATAACGTTTTAACAACCAAAAATTCCTGCGAGGAAGATAATGAGCACTCTTGATCATTTACCCCAGAAGCAAACTTTGTTTGTTTGTTCTTCAGAAACAGAGAATTGTGTTCTCATTCTGGCAAAACCAGTTAACATTAAGTAAACTACATGATGCTATACGATGAAGTTTGCAATTGACTGAATTTCTGCGCGACAAGACATATCACAGATAACATATACACTTATCGTATGTCCTTCAATGAGCTCGCCTGACTGTGTATAAAAATACAAATTACAAAAGTAGAAATCCATATCCTTGATGGTGTATTGAGTTCATACAGACTCTCATCACTCATCACTGTGCATGCATGTAACTCGCCTATTATGTGGCTTTCTGTATAATTTCAGCAGTTAACACGTCGAGAGGCATGTCGTACATCACAGACACCAATAAAACACCATTAACTCGTCTTTCTGCTGACGAGGGCCTGCAAAAGCAAACACACAAAAAATCTAGTGTCCATTCCGGTTTCATTTGCAAAACATGACACGTCTTCATGCCTCTCGATTCCGGCAGCTGAAAAATTAAAGCATTGTTTTTTTCTTTGTTTTTTTTTATATCAGCACTGTCCGTGCGTGTCTTCACGTTCACTCATTTCTCTGTCCTAAGTGATATTTATTTGTGCGTGATGTAAATCAACAGCCAGTGTAAACAGTGTCAGCAGTCCAATTTGATTTTATGCCACGCTGGATCGAGATCTATCTCCCTCTCCTCCCCGTGCAGTCGGACTGTCCAAAACGCAATTCATTTGCCGAGAATTAGTCTGGACGACAGTAATTACACCCATGATTAAATCGATGCGGGCGAGACAGAGCCGGTGTGTGTCATTGCGATGTCCTTAAACACCAGTCCGGTGCAGCTGATTCAGCTCCTAGTCACAGACAAGCCTCAGATTTTTTTTCTTTTTTTTTTCTTTTTAGAGGACGGATTATTAGGAATCTGTCGCCCTCGTTCTCAGCGTTAACAACGATATCTATCAAAGTGAGCAAATTAAACTATAACTGAAGGCAGTAAGTTAATGAACTCCTTCATTTAGCCTTACAGACTCTGGGGTCTGGGTTCGATTCCCCGGCCAGGCTCAATTCCCGTCTCTGTGTGCATGGAGTTTGCATGTTCTCCCCGTGCTTGGTGGGTTTCCTCCGGGTACTCCGGTTTCCTCCCACAGTCCAAAGATATGCAGGTTAGGCTAATTGGCGTTCCCAAAATTGCCCGTAGTGTGTGAATGGATGGGTGAATGTGTGTGTGTGTGTGCCCTGCGATGGATTGGCACCCTGTCCAGGGTGTACCCTGCCTAGTGCCCGAAAGCCTCCTGGGATAGGCTCCAGGCCCCCCGCGACCCTGATCACAGGATAAAGCGGTATAGAAGATGAATGAATGAATGAATGATCAGTTTTCTCTAATAGCAGCTTGATATGACATGAATCACACTTTTATATTAATGCACAAACTTTAATACTTTATCGGTTCTACAGTAACAACGCACACATACACAGCTGGAAATAAAACGTGATAATCGTGGATAGGGTGAAGTTTTCTGTTTTTAATTCATGGAAGAGGTCTCCAGTTTCAGCTGTACAGTACAGTAAGTGTAAGTTGGATAGTTTTCATGCTTTGCCAAAAAGCTGCATGTTTTTGACCTTTTAACTTCAAGAGAAAGAGAAAAAAAATATCTTCTGGAAAAATAGTGATCTGCATTTGTATAAGATGAAATGCTTTTTTCTTTTTCTGTTAGCTTCAATAGGCAGAAACAAGATAGTGTAAGTAATGGCAGAAACCAACTTTGTGGATGTGTCACCACATTAACTGTAATAATAATAAAAGTAATAATAATAATTTCGTGTTTAAATTTTGGGTGAATGAAGGAATAAAAGCGATTGACATTTACAGAAGACTTCAAACGGTGATGAGACTCTTAGCCTGAGTAAAACATTTGAATGGTGCAAAGAAGTCTGTGAATGAAAATCCCAGCCTAAGTGGCTTGGCATCCACTGCAGGTCATGAATATTCAGCGAGTGAAACGCCTGATCCTTAAAAAAAATCTAAGGATAACTTGTGGAAGGGACGCATCTGTCTGTGGGAACTGTACACGAAATCATCTACGACACCACAGGAACTCGTCCCATCCTCGTACCTCGCTCCACCCATTTCCACATGTTTGGGAACATTAAAGGAGTTCCTGGGAGGCCAGGAGGCAGGCAATCTTATCAGGTGTACAATCTTATCAGCGGATTATATGGAGTAGAGAAATCAAGGTATTGAACTTGAACACAACTTTTAATAATAAATTTTTATTTATAGAGCCCTTTTCATATGGTCACAATCTCAATGCTAAATAGATAAATATAAATGTAAATGTTTGGGAGATTTGTTTAAGCAAAATAAAACAGTAACTTCATCTCACCACCCAGCCATTGATCATTTTCCTAACAGCGAAACGCATTGTGTTCATCTCCTTGTGTAATGCACGTCTAAGCATTGCTCTGTATTTAACAGCATTTTAAAAGTGCTCAGTTCATCCCAGAGCAGAGCTCACATACAGTATCACATCGCTCTGCAGAGACCCATTCAGACTGTCTTAATTGTCACAGCGTTTACAGAAACGCCTCCAGAGCAGAGGAAAACGTACATTTTGTTGTCTGCAGCTGTGATATTTTTTTATACTCATCCAATTACAAATTGTTGGGCCTCATTTACTATCCCGTCTGTATAAAAGTTTCAAAATTCAATTAAAAAAAGTGCTGAACGTGACGACTTCATGGGACAACCAGGAACGGCTTGCTCGTCCTCGAGTGTGTGAATTGCAAAGCGAGCACTTTTGTAGACTTCAGGGAGAAATGCTGTATTCAGGATCATTGGGTTTTAGCTGATCTGTACAAATAGAAGTGTTGTTTTTGTTTTCTTTTGCTTTTTTCTGATGATAATCAACAGATGCTGATGCTGAGTTTGGTTTTAGTGTTCGTATAATTATGCATATGTTTCCCCGAGGTGATATCTCATCTCAATGTGCTGTTCATTAGTTTTGTGTAGAGAAAAGTACTGAATGCAGAGCAATCTTTCTTAGTGTTTGATTCTTTTTGAAAATTTTATTCCTTAGACATAAATGCTGACATAAATGCTGATTGTGTCCCATCCATCCATCCATCCATCCATCCATGAACCTTTATAGTATACCTGGGGACCGTTGAGGCCAATGGTGACCATTGTATTGTATTTATCTCCATTTTTACGACTGTGGTAGGACCTCTGGTCAACATTCATACACGCATTCACGCACTATGGGCAATTTGGGAATGCCAACTGACCTAATCTTCATGTAACCTGAGTACCCGGAGGAAACCCGCCAAGCACGGGGAGAACTTGCAAGCTCACATGCACACAGAACTGAAGGCGGGAATCAAACCTGGACCCTGGAGGTGCAAGTCGACAGTGTTAACCAATAAGTCACTGTGTCAGCATAGAGTCAATTGTTATTTTAAGACATGAAGGTCAGTTGTTCTGGAACAGTTCTTGCAAGAACAGTATTGTGTTATAAGTGCATTTGTAAAACCCATCAAGCTCCATGATGAAGCTGTCTCTCATGAAGACCTTCCCAGGAAAGCAAGACCAAAACTTACCTCTGCTGAAGTGGAGAAGTTCATTTAAAGTTAACACCAATGAACAGATAGATAGATTGATACTTTATTGATCCCAAAGGAAATTGTAGATATTCATCAGCGTTGGAGACAGTAACTCAAAGACAGGTTGTAGATGTGATTGCACATTGTATATCCTACAGTACATGTAGCATGTAGTCAGTAGACACAGGGTAATGTGAGACTTGACCAAATTTCCTTCCATACTCCAAACACATGCAGATTAGGACAATTACCCTACCCAATTTTGCATGACATGAAAAAAACATGAACGACCATGGAATTAGAAGTGGTGTCCAAACTTTTAACTGGTAGTGGAGACTCCTTTTACCTTTCGTGTGGTTATACTGTATGAGCATTAGTTTGTGATGAACTTGTTAAATGATTGTTATGCAAATCAATCTAAGCCCTTTAGTGGCTAACCTTTGCTTCTCTTGGCATGGATGTGAGTGTTGGTTCTACTGTAGCTTCTTTCTGATTCTGATACCTCCAGGCGGGTTTGAAACCAGGGTAAATATAAAGCAGTGCCAGGGGAAAGGACACAGATGTCATGTTACCGGGGCAGCATTAACACCTGTGACGCGGTGATACATATAGTTAGACATCCCAGCGGCGTTACCGTCCATTTTCATTGGTCGTGGGACGCCTCTCGTCCAATCAAATTACTCGGTCAGGACTAAATGTTGTATAAAGTTTCTGGATAAATGCAGTAGATTTTGCCAGACACATCAATTCTGATGTAATGTTTATGAGCATTGTGAGCACATGTGTTGGCAGTACAATAAATCACGCTGAGCAGATTAAACAAAGATTAAATCTTCTACTAGTGCTACACACACATACACACACATTTATTCTCAGCACATTGTCTTCAGCTTATTAGGCGGAGAAGCATACCGTTTTCTCAGCCATGTCGTTAATGTCACTGGCCACATCCGCTCCTGTCCGACTCTGAGCCACATTGCTATTGTGTCTTGATTGTGGTAACTTGCTTTTAGCACTATTATTTGTCAATTAAAAGTACTGCCAGCTTTTTACTGCATGGCTCTCAAAGACAATGAACAAAAAGAGTTGTTGAATGTTGCCAAGTCGACGACATGGACATTGTGTAGGTCGTGTTTTATCAGTAGCTCTCAAAACATATATACTGCACATAACATACTGTATCTAGGGCATAAGTACAGCATAGACAATATGATGAACTGAATTTAATTTCATTTTAACCAACTATACAAACATGAAAAAGGAAAAGTACAGATGCACACAATCACATGTTTTTTTTTTAGTTGTTTTTGGTTATTTCCATGACCTATGATAAAAAGATGAAATAATAATAATAATAATAATAATATTCTCATTTTGAATATACTCCCATATTCCAGTCGAGGTAATATAAGTATAGTCGTAGATATATACTTTCTTTAACACACAACACCAAGGCTTTCATATAAGCAAAACGCTTTTTGTTTTGATGCCAAGCGTCACATGATCACAACTGAGCCATCGGTTTTTCTCTCTCTTGTGCTGCGGAATTGTGGGTAACCGTCTCCCCTGCTGGGTCTTAGTGCGCGTCTCTCACTGGTATAATCAACATCCATGCACGCGTGTACGGTTTACTATAACACTGTGACCACGTGTGTGTGTGTGTGCATAAAACATATTTTATTTTGTGTCTGTATGCGTGTGTGTACAGCACGTGTGTAAAGCAAAAGCAAATCTCATTAGAGAGGTTAAAGATCCATTTTCTCCCTCTTTATCAGCCGCTCTTCGGGTCTGTGTGCGCACGTGTTATTGGACACACACATATACAGAGACACACAGACCCTTCCTACTTTCGCCTTCAAAGACACAGGGACACACACACTCTTTCTCTCTGCTCTACACAGAAACACTGGTCTGTCACGATTTTTTTTAATGGTAAAGTGCAGGTTAATTTGTTTTATTTTTACTTTACAGCAGTGATTCCGTTAGTGTGTTGCTCAATCGAATGTCATTAGAGACATTTCTTGTTTATTTATCCGATAAAACAGTGTTTCCGTTGTGCGCGCGCACGTGTATGAAAAGAGTGGAGGAAGTGTAACTGTGTAAGATGAGAAGGGGGAGAGGGGAGTTTACTTTAGCTTCACACACACACACACACACGCACACACACACACACACACACACACACACACACACAGCACCTGCGTGCACAAACAGAAACACTTATCTGTCGGGATTTATTTTTACTTTGTTTAAAGGTAAAGTGTTAAGGTTAAGGTTAAGGTAAAGGTTAATTTGTTGTATTTTTACTTAATATTTTGTGTTAATTGATGTATTTATATTTTAGTCTGTGGAACGAATAATTTGTTCGCTTCCAGAACGAATTATGCTCGTAATCCAAGGTTCTACTGTGTGTGCGTGTATATATATTTTTTATTTGGGGCCACTTGCAAATTTATTAGTGATTTATTAGTGATTAGATAAATTAGTGATTTATTTTCTACATTCTACAACAATACTGGGGATTTCAAAACTATAAAATAACACATATGGAATTAGGTAATTACGTAACAACAACAAAAACACCAGTTAGTTGTTATTGTAAGACACAGAGGTCGGCCTTTCTGTAATAGTTCTTGCAAGAACAGTATTGTGTCAAGTGCATTTGCAAAATCCGTCCAGCACCATAATGAAACTGTCTTTCATGAAGGCCGTCCCAGGAGGACGAGACCAAAACCTCCCTCTGCTGCAGACGAGAAGTTCATTTAGAGTTATCAGCCTGAAAAATGACCAATTAACAGCAGCTCAGATTAGAGGCGTTATGAAGTCTTTACAGAGCAGAAGTAGCAGAAACATCTCAATATCAACTGTTCAAAGGAGATTCATGCATTTTTTGGATGCCTTCAGCAAAACTTTACAATGTAGAAAGAAATAAAAATCAGGAACCAACATGGAGTTAGAAAGTGACCTCAAACTTTTGAATGGTAGTGTATATATATATTCATTCATTCATTCATTTTCTATACCACTTAATCCTGTGTTCAGGGTCGCGGGGGACCTGGAGCCTATCCCAGGAGACTTCGGGCACTAGGCGGGGTACACCCTGGACAGGGTGCCAATCCATCGCAGGGCACACACACATACACACACTCACACACCCAATCACACACTACGGGCAATTTAGGAACGCCAATTAGCCTAACCTGCATATCTTTGGACTGTGGAAGGAAACCGGAGTACCCATGCCCTATTTGGACAGCATTAAATAAAAAGTTTGTGTATTTCAATCTTTCACGGTGGTATGCTTAAACGTTTTATTTCCACCCACTTTATCCATGGCAGTGTTTTTCTGCCTCTTCCTCAGAGAATATACTGTACCTTCTGCTTTTTCACCAGCTGTCTTGATAGACAACACTGTAATTTTTAGGTAGATGCTGCCAGTGGTGCTACCTGCACTGTTTAGTTGTCTAGCACATGTACAGATATTTTAAAGAGAGAGAGAAAGAGAGAGAGAGAGAGCGAGAGCGAGAGAACAGTCTAATCTTGCAGGGTGTTGAAGGTGCTGATGGTTACACGTATTAAAACCACTTTATACTGTATGTACGTAGATTTATCAGAATATTATGCCATGTTTATATTTCACTAAAAGTTGCTGTCAGCTCCTCAATCATTTAACCATGTCAAATACATAATCATAAATGATCTATACTGTAAATGTTCTCTTTATTCAATCTGCTAATGCACATAAAATATGTGATGCCCTGAGAAGCAATTAAAACTCGTCCTGTTTATGCTGTCATGGCATGCGCCTTAATTTGTTGACGCTCCTCGCTCATTCCGTAGGCTCCCTACGCAGGCCCCATACCCCCACTCCCTGCAGGTGCGCGAAGGAGGGGGGGAGCGCGCCAGGTTGGGCTGGCTGGTCATAATTAACATTAATGGACCTCATTATAAAAGCGAAGCACAGAGTTTAGTCAGGGGTCCAGAATTAAAGCCCTTTGATCTCCGCGATGAGGACAGAGTGGGAAAGAACTGATCGAGCTTCCCGCGGCATGTGCAGAGCCCATTAGGGCACCTGATCCCAGCCGCCCAGCGTAACGTCTAGCAGAGAGAGCTGGGTGAAACCCGTCTTGGCTCGTGTCATTGGGGGAGGTCGACGTCAGGGGAGGAGCATTTCTTCCGTGTGCTCCAATCTGCCACTCTCTCCACTGCCGCCTTTCGCCAGCCGTGTGCCCACATGCCATCTGGGCACTGCCAACGTACCTGCACGTGCACACCTTCACTCTTTTACTCCCCTTTCATCCTGCCTCCCCTCTTTAACCGTTTTCTTCCCTTTTTTTCCAAATACAATTTCCCATTTTCCCCAAGACCTCGCCTCGTGTCCATGTGTCTGTGGTGTTACCTGTGCAAAAAGGGTTGAACCTGTTACAGTGTTCCAATGTAAGTACAAAGATTTCAAAAAACAAGAGATACAAAAAGTTATAAACCTAGAACCCATAAGATTTGTCATTGTGCTTCCTGAATTAACCTATATTCATTAATTCATTTTCTATACCGCTTAATCCTGTGTTCAGGGTCGCGGGGGACCTGGAGCCTATCCCAGGAGACTTCGGGCACTAGGCGGGGTACACCCTGGACAGGGTATTAACCTATATGAAAGGGTTTATTAATGCTTAGTAGTTTATACTATAAAGAAAGAAAGAAGGAAAGTGTTTGCACAAATTTATTATTTTACTATTGTTAAATGCACAATGCAAAATAATGTTAAATCTAGAACACTTCGGTGTCATTCTCTTTGAGCAAAGGCTAAAACTAAGGGTTCTAAGTAAAACCTATTTAGGAAACAAGGAATCCATAATTACCCTTATAACCCTTACAAGTATGTATGTAATCTTATTTTATACTTAGTTAATTTAGACAAAAAATATTACAATTTAGAACACTTATGAGTTGTTGGTTGTCCCTAACACTGACTGGTCCAAATAGAACCTATTTACAGTAGGAAGAATCCAAGACTATCCCAAGAACCCTTCAAAGTGTTCACTTTATAGGTATGTTCTCCCTGTGCTTGGTGGGTTTCCTCTGGTTACTCTGGTTTCCTCCCACAGCCCAAAGACATGCAGATTAGGCCAATTGGCTGTCCCAGTTTGCCCGTTGTGTAAATGAGTGTGTGAGTGAATGCATGTGTGTGTGCCCTGCGATGGATTGGCACCCTGTCCAGGGTGTACCCCGCCTTGTGCCCTAAGCCTCCTGGGATAGGCTCCAGGACCCTGAATAGAGGATAAAGCGGTATAGATGGTGAGTGAGTGAGTGTATACAATCTAATTATTTTTTAATGTGGTTCATCTCAGGCCATGTAAACACATATTTTTAAAAACTGAGATTTTGGCCTTTTCTCCACATGCAAACGTAGTTTTGGTCATTGAAAACAGAGCCAAAGTGAAGTTTTTGCAAAACTGTTTTCAGTATAAACTGAGATTTTGGCTTGTTGTGAGGTCACCTTGTGTGCCGATGTTGTCATTGTCTGTGTGCTAGTCTCCTTGATTTGACATCAGCTTTGTTTATGAAGATATTTGTGCAATAGTTCGCTTACGTACAGTAAACTAGTAGCTGTGTTAACATTGCTTACTCTGTACATACACACGCAGTTCCTCACACATTATGTTAACGAACAGAGATGCCTGAGCTTTCCTCTGGTCAGGCTACACTATTGTACAGTTTTACGTCTCTCTGCTCATTTAAATAAGATCTCTAGCATTTGGGAGCCACCTCTGGTCTACTTCCATCCATCATTTTCCCCGTATGGTCATAGCTCGAAAAGAGAGCAGTTAGAAAGGACAAGGTTATGAGAGACAGTCATGTCCTTTCTCATTAGCCTCCTGTCAGTCTGATTGTGCTCGAGAATTTCCAGACTGAGACTGAAAATGATGGAGCTGACGATCCCTGCCTGGAGGACACCACATAATGTTCATCAGTAATGATGGTACTGTAGCATTTCTAAGTTACGCTAATGGCCGCACTTTACTTGATTTAGAGAGACAGTGGATGGGTTTAAGGTCATAGTGCTGGTCATTATATAACAGTCTGCATGAAACAAAATGTGAGGTTCTGAGAAATGAAGAAAGACAAAAAGGAATTCGAGAGCTCAACTTAAATGCAGAACACAAAGTTTTTGCATGAATTCCTAAGGTTTCTTGTTCTTTTTCTGGAGCCTATTCGCAGAGGAATCAGGCCACAGGGCAGGGGACACTCAGATCGGGAGCCAACCAGCAGAGTGGAGTGCTGAGAATTTCCACTCGTTGCTCATGGAGCCAACCCACACATACAACACATATCCAATCATTGACTAGGGAGCAATGTCTTTGGACAGTAAGGGGAAAATTGTGCACATGGACGAAATCCATCAAGCACAGGGAGAACAAGCAAAAACCATACACAGACCAGAAATCTGACCTCGCTGCAACCCTAGAGGTGAGAGGCAAAAGTTGTTACAACTGAGCCAACATACGCCCAGGATTTGTGTGAAGATGTGCTGTGGTATCTGGCTCCAATACATCAGCAGCAGAACCTTTATGTTGTGAGGAGAGGCCTCTATGGAAAGGTATTGTCTGTCTGGCACATCCTATGAATACTGGATTGGATGGAGGACAAGGAAATTTGGAAGCCAAGTCAACACCTTGAACTCTTTGCCGTGCTCGTCAAACAATTCCTGAACAATGTCTGCAGAGTGTCAGGGTACATTATCCTGCTGAAAGAGGCCACTGCCATTAGGGAGTCCATGAAGGTGTGTATACATGGTCTGGAACAATGTTCAGGTACTGTAGGTGGTACGTGTAAAAAAAAAAAAAACATCGACATGAATGCCAACACCCTTGGTTTCCTAGCAGAACATCACCCAGAGCATCATACCACCCCTCATGACTTATTTCCCTTTTTACAGCACATTTATTAGGTACTAATCACTGCATACCCAGAAACCACACAAGCACTGCTGCTTAGAGATGTTCTAACCTAGTCATTTAGACATCATCATATAGTGGTTTAGTGCTAACCACTACGGCTAATCATGCATAAAGACTGTGTAAGCTTCTCACTCACCAATTAGAGAACACTTTGGTTGTAAACTGAGAAGTCAGTTGTCTTAAATGGTGTAATGTGAAATTTATATGTTTTAACTAAAATCTCATTCTCATCTGACTCACCCAATAGAATGATAAACTATTGTAACTAGCTGGGAATGCTAACTAGCTAGCACAAATAAATTATTCTAAATGAAAAGCAAAAAAAACTAAACTAAACTAAAAAAAAAAGATTGAGGGGAAGAGTATTGTGAGAAAAAGAAAAAGTGAGAAAAAGAAAACCTAGCAACAAATTTAAAAAATGTAAACTAGAGTACCAAAAAGTTAGCAAAAGCAAAGTAGCAGAAAGAAATTAGCATGTAGAAACAGACTGTACCTTTGCTGCTAGTAAATCAGCGTTTGTCAGAGAAATCTTTAATAATTGTTCAAGGGTCAGCTGTGTGTGTGTGTGTGTGTGTGTGTGTGTGTGTGTGTTTTGTGGAGAACAGCTTGTGAGCACTCACTGTTTCAGTTTTAGATGTAGCGCGCGCACGAACAAACACACACACACACACACACACACACACACTGCATTGATTTTTTTTTTTTTTTACTTATTAAGGCAAACTCAAAAACAACATCTTAGTCTGTGACTCCTGATCACCTCTAGCACTTTGCTGTTGTTTGTGCTTTTTTTTATTATGTGTGTGTGTGTGTGTGTGTGTGTTCTATGCCCATATGTTTTTTTACACAAAAGAAGACAGATAGATAGATAGATAGATAGATAGATAGATAGATAGATAGATAGATAGAGTGGTGTGAAAAACTATTTGCCCCCTTCCTGATTTCTTATTCTTTTGCATGTTTGTCACACTTAAATGTTTCTGCTCATCAAAAACCGTTAACTATTAGTCAAAGATAACATAATTGAACACAAAATGCAGTTTTTAAATGAAGGTTTACGTTATTAAGGGAGAAAAAAACTCCAAATCTACATGGCCCTGTGTGAAAAAGTGATTGCCCCCCTTGTTAAAAAATAACTTAACTGTGGTTTATCACACCTGAGTTCAATTTCTGTAGTCACCCCCAGGCCTGATTACTGCCACACCTGTTTCAATCAAGAAGTCACTTAAATAGGAGCTACCTGACACAGAGAAGTAGACCAAAAGCACCTCAAAAGCTAGACATCATGCCAAGATCCAAAGAAATTCAGGAACAAATGAGAACAAAAGTAATTGAGATCTATCAGTCTGGTAAAGGTTATAAAGCCATTTCTAAAGCTTTGGGACTCCAGCGAACCACAGTGAGAGCCATTATCCACAAATGGCAAAAACATGGAACAGTGGTGAACCTTCCCAGGAGTGGCCGGCCGATCAAAATTACCCCAAGAGCGCAGAGACGACTCATCCGAGAGGCCACAAAAGACCCCAGGACAACATCTAAAGAACTGCAGGCCTCACTTGCCTCAATTAAGGTCAGTGTTCACGACTCCACCATAAGAAAGAGACTGGGCAAAAACGGCCTGCATGGCAGATTTCCAAGGCGCAAACCACTTTTAAGCAAAAAGAACATTAAGGCTCGTCTCAATTTTGCTAAAAAACATCTCAATGATTGCCAAGACTTTTGGGAAAATACCTTGTGGACCGACGAGACAAAAGTTGAACTTTTTGGAAGGTGCGTGTCTCGTTACATCTGGCGTAAAAGTAATACAGCATTTCAGAAAAAGAACATCATACCAACAGTAAAATATGGTGGTGGTAGTGTGATGGTCTGGGGTTGTTTTGCTGCTTCAGGACCTGGAAGGCTTGCTGTGATAGATGGAACCATGAATTCTACTGTCTACCAAAAAATCCTGAAGGAGAATGTCCGGCCATCTGTTCGTCAACTCAAGCTGAAGCGATCTTGGGTGCTGCAGCAGGACAATGACCCAAAACACACCAGCAAATCCACCTCTGAATGGCTGAAGAAAAACAAAATGAAGACTTTGGAGTGGCCTAGTCAAAGTCCTGACCTGAATCCTATTGAGATGTTGTGGCATGACCTTAAAAAGGCTGTTCATGCTAGAAAACCCTCAAATAAAGCTGAATTACAACAATTCTGCAAAGATGAGTGGGCCAAAATTCCTCCAGAGCGCTGTAAAAGACTCGTTGCAAGTTATCGCAAACGCTTGATTGCAGTTACTGTATTGCTGCTAAGCGTGGCCCAACCAGTTATTAGGTTCAGGGGGCAATTACTTTTTCACACAGGGCCATGTAGGTTTGGATTTTTTTCTCCCTAAATAATAAAACCCCTCATTTAAAAACTGCATTTTGTGTTTACTTGTGTTATCTTTGACTAATAGTTAAATGTGTTTGATGATCAGAAACATTTTGTGTGACAAACATGCAAAAGAATAAGAAATCAGGTGGGGGGCAAATAGTTTTTCACACCACTGTAGATAGATAGATAGATGGATGGATGGATGGATGGATGGATGAAGGTGATGGAGAGAGAGTTTTTTTTTTCTTCCAAAAGTAAGTTAAGTTGTTTTTCAGAAGCAGACACACTGAGAGAGGAGGTGATGATCTTCTTGTTCAATCTGGCCAAGATAAATAGACTCTGTGAGGTCAATTGTCACACACACACACACACACACACGCGCACGCGCGCGCGCGCACACACACACACTTTTGAAAAACCTACAGAGTGAACACAGATGACACTCAGATCCTCGTGAGGATGTTGACTCCTGAAAGTGTTCATTTAACATTTAACACTGCACTCACGTCAATCTACACGTCAGTCCTGTGATACCACATCAACACACATCTCTTTCACAACATCTGTGCTATGTCACACTTTTGTCTCAACTCTGGGTTGCAATTTTTGAAAAGTCTAAGAATAAATCTTGTTGCTGCAACAATACTGTACATAATACTGTATAGAGCGGATATAAAAAGTCTACACACCCTTGTTAAAATGGCAGGTTTTTGTAAAAGAAAATGAGAACATATAAATAATACATCATTTTAGAACTTTTTCCACCTTTAATGTGACCTATAACCTATAACCATCATTTCGAAACTTTGAAAATTCCAAAAATTGAAAATCAAATTGAAATCTTTTGGGGGTCGGAGTGGGATAAAGATGAAAAAACTAAAATAATGTGGTTGCATAAGGTGTGTATACTCTCTTATAACTCGTGGCGTCGCTGTGTGTGTCATCTAAAGTTGTTCTGATTAACCCCAAATAAAGTTCAGTGTACTAGTAGGCTTTTCCTGACATTGTCTTAGTTGCAAATGCCTGACAAAAACAAAAGCCCTGGTCCACAGAGAGCTTCCAAAGCATCAGTGGGCTCTCACTGTTAAAAGGCATCAGTCAGGAGAAGGCTACAAAAGAATTTCCACCATGGAAACACAGTGAAGACAGTCATCATCAAGTGAGGAAAATATGGTGCTACAGTGACATTACAGAATTGTCTCCTAATTTTATGAAAAGAGGAAAAAATGTCAGGGAGGCTGCCAAGACGCCTACAGCAACATTAAAGGAGCTGCTGGAATTTCTGGTAAATACTGGCTGCTTACTACATTTGACAACAATCTCCCGCATTTTTCACATGTCTAGCCTGTCCACGGTCGGCTAAATTTTGCAAAAACACATTTAAAGCACATAGGACAATATGTTGTGTTTTAATGAAACCAAGGTTTTACTTTTTGGCCATAATTCCAAAAGGTATGTTTGGCACAATAACAAAACATCAGTTCAATTAAATTTTATTTATATAGCGCGTTTAACAATGGTCATTGTCTCAAAGCAGCTTCACAAAATGAAAAGAAGATTATGGAAATGTGGAGGAGAAAGTAAAAATGTGTATAGATCATAGTTATCTGATTGTCCCTGATGAGCAAGCCAAGGGTGACAGCGATGGTGGCAAGGAAAAACTCCCTGAGATGGCAATGGGAAGAAACATTGAGAGGAATCAGACTCAACATGGAATCCATCCTCATTTGGGTCATAACAGATAGCAGGGATTGATCTGCAGTCATAATGTGTGTTAGACAGCTGGAAGTTCAATATAACACAAGACGTTTAAGTTAACATCAGTCCAGTTCAGTTCGGCACCAGGATGGTCTGGATCACTGGGAGCTCAGGAGCAACGTGTGTAGCTCCAAAGCATCATGAAGCAGAATCCAGCTGGAGGTGGTGCTTCTATGCATGCATCAGGATCATCACAGAGTGGGCCTCCCAGGTTCTTTGGGATGGGTAGAAAAAGAAAGTTCAGTTGGGAAAGAATTAGCGTAGTTGCTGTTCATTATATTAGCAGCACTAGATGAGAGTGTGCATTTGAGGTGCATATGAGGTTTGGGATGAATTATGTGTATGCCAGTCTAAAGAGATCACATCACCAAAAGAACACCGTACCCATAGTGAAGCATGGTGGTGGCAGCATCATGCTTTGGGGCTGTTTTCTTTCAACTGGAACTGGGGCTTGAGCCAAGGTGGATGGAATTATAAACAGTTCCAAATACCAGTCAGGCACAAAACCTTCAGTCGTCTGCTAGAAAGCAGAAGATGGAGAGGACATTCATCTTTCAGCATGACAACGACCCAAAGCATACGTCCAAAGCAACAGAAGAATGGCTCTACTAGAAGAAGATTAAAGTTTTGGAATGGCCAAACCAGAGCCTAGTCCTGAATTTAATTGAAAATCTGTGTTGTGAACTGAACAGGGCTGTGCAAAGGAGATGCCCTCGCAATCTAACAGATTTGGTAAACGTTTTTGCAAAGAAGAATGATCAAATATTTCAAAGTCATGATGTGCCATGCTGATAGCGTGCTACCCAAAATGATTGAGTACTGTAATAAAATCAAAGGGTACTTCAACAAAGCATTAGTTTTAGGGCATAC
The DNA here is from genome assembly GCA_030522415.1 of Channallabes apus. Lineage (NCBI taxonomy): Eukaryota > Metazoa > Chordata > Actinopteri > Siluriformes > Clariidae > Channallabes > Channallabes apus. Next base: position 31,992,108 of record CM060122.1, read on the forward strand.
ATATTTATGCAATGACATAATTTAATTTTTTTTTTCTTTTTACTTCACCCTAAAAGATATCAGTTCATTATGCATTTGAGTTGTACAGGTCGTACAGTAGGTCACATAAAAAGAGGAAAATGTTCGGAAATTATTTATCTTGGTCTAATTTTTTTTACATTACAAAAATCTGGCATTTTAACGGTGATGTGTAGACTTTTTAGACCCACTGTACTGTATATAAGGGGGAAAAACAGTGATGTGCTGTTATAAGTAAATAATCAATCATGGAGTGATGTGATTAAGCAGAGTTACTGATTCTTTTCCAATAACAGCCTGTCCTGGAGTGCTTTATTCCTCCATAAAACCATGGCAATTTGCCCAGAATTACAATTTTCAGCCTACATTTCATCCATCATGTGTGAGTCGTTACTATAGAAACAATATTGTCCTGAATAATGAGAGCATTAATATAAACTTGTGATTTATAAAGATATCAAGCTGTTCTGGTAAATGATTCAGTGCCTTCTGACTAATCAGAAATGAGAATTTTACAGCACAGTGGTATAAATTTAGATGTTCCTCAGTAGAACGTCTATCAAAAGTCCAAAACAGCACTGTAGCCACAGAACAAAAAGAAAGTGAAAAAGCCAATCTACGTCAGCGAAGCTGTTGAGCGAGAAGTGGTTATTTTTCCTGCACCAAGGCCATTTCTGTGATTTCTTTCTCTTCTCTATTCATCTTTGTAACTATGCTCAGTCTGTGACTCTGTCACATTGTAGTACAGTATGTTAGGCGTAATTCTGGAATGAAGACATTCTGTTTCCAATTCAGTGCTTTTGAAAATATATATGACTTTTCTTTTTTTTTCTTCTTCTTCTTCTTTTAGGTCAACGCACTCCATCGTGACTCAAGCCTGTCTCGCTTAAATCTTTTTTGTCCTGATGGAGAAGAACAAGGGCAATGAGTGCCTCGTCTCTCTCTCTCACTCTCTCTGTCCCTGTCCCTCTTTATCTGAATGCAGACGAGGACATAAAAGACATTCACTCTGCTTTCAGTGGTGGAAAACGAGTGCAATAAAAGAGCATGCCATCATCACCTTATTTGCGGCTGTACCACCGACTGTGGGGCCGGTGGGGGAATAGTGGGAATTTTCACTCTCTGGAGAGAAACAGATGTGGACCGAGAGGGAGAGACGATGTCTCGGAAACAAAAGAAAAAGAAAGAAATAGAAAAGAAAAGAAAAAAAAACAGAGAGATAGACCTTTGCTTTGAAAGCCCTTTATTCACATTATTTCTGTACATCTGAAGCTCTGTTAAAACAATTAAACCTCATCTCAGAGTCATAAAGAGGATTGATAGAGCAAGACAGAAATATATTTTGCTCTTTGTTAAACTAATACATATTTCAGAAGCATTAAACAGGCAGAAGAATTAAAACACAGCTTATTTGATAGAGAGAGAGAGAGAGAGAGAGAGAGAGAGAGAGAGATCAATATTTATTGAGTGTGCAGTTCCTGCATGTCACGCCTTGTCTCATCTTGTAGCTCTTACTATAATTGCCTATGTTAATAGGTACATTAAGCAGTGACTACTATGGGGATGGATACAGTAACCAGACCTACCGTATATCGCTGTATTCATGGAAACCAGAGTCATTAAGCAATCATTACGATTAGATTCTGATCAAATTTCAGACAAATGCATTATTTTATAAGTGCCTTTACTTGTTAATCAATGCATTTAATATGGACATGCGAATTAAAAGTTGAGTTGGTTGTCAACATGAAGGTCTGGCCAGTTATGGAAGGCTGGAAAGAAGAAACAGATCAACTAACTTATCAAATCTACAGATCTAAATAGAAATTTACAAGAAAACTGACTTCTGCATATTTTCCTCAGCAAATAAAAAAAATCTGATAATTACTTTTTACATGTATTAACTTGCTTATTTTATATATATATATATATATATATATATATATATATATATATATATATATATATATATATATATATATATATATATAAACATAGTCGACATTTTAGAAAACTTTTCTCTCATAACAAAGGGGCATGGAGCTAAAATGCACAATTTGCTGAAGTTACCGCTGTGGATCCGACAGTGAGAAAAGAAAAGCTCCCTAATCCTAATGAGGATCTTAATTAGAAGCTCTGTTCGTGCGAACATCTTTGCACAGCAGAAACTGATGAGGTGACCAAGTGAAAAGTGGGGGGGAAAAGAAACTTGTCAGTGTGTCTCCTTTTCCTCTTATGAGACAGCAGAGAGCTAATTAGGGCTTAAAATGTGTCTTTTTGAAGATTCGCACACTGGCAGCAATTGCTGATGGTGAAATGATTTTGCTCTGTCTTTCAAGTCAATGTCAGGCTTCACTCCCTCAATCAGTATATAGGCGTATTTTGACCCAATAAAGCCATAATATTCTGGTATATACTGTACATAAACACTGAACATGGGAAATATTTCAACTAATTTGGATTTAGATATATGTAACTCAATGACTACAGTTCATTAGGTAGGATGAATAGAAATAAAATGTATTGTTATATGAATGGGGACTGTTATTTAGTAGCTCATTTAATATAAAATATTGTCTGAAACCTATGTACTGTAAATGAAAGAAAAGTTTTGTCTGTATATTAGTCAGAGCTCACTCTTTCAATGTTATCTTTATTTTTTAATACGTTTGAAGGACCAGAAACAAGACTAGGGGAAAAAATGAAGTTTGTATGTTGGTCTTTCTGTATTTTTGTACAGGTAGTTCTAAAAAAATTAGCATATTGTGATAAAGTTCATTATTTTCTGTAATGTACTGATAAACATTAGACTTTCATATATTTTAGATTCATTACACACAACTGAAGTAGTTCAAGCCTTTTATTGTTTTAATATTGATGATTGTGGCATACAGCTCGTGAAAACCCAAAAATCTAAAAAAATTAGCATATCATGAAAAGCTTCTCTAAACGAGCTATTAACCTAATCATCTGAATCAACTAATTAACTCTAAACACCTGCAAAAGATTCCTGAGGCTTTTAAAAACTCCCAGCCTGGTTCATTACTCAAAACCGCAATCATGGGTAAGACTGCCGACCTGACTGCTGTCTAGAAGGCCATCATTGACACCCTCAAGCAAGAGGGTAAGACACAGAAAGACATTTCTGAACGAATAGGCTGTTCCCAGAGTGCTGTATCAAGGCACCTCAGTGGGAAGTCTGTGGGAAGGAAAAAGTGTGGCAGAAAACGCTGCACAACGAGAAGAGGTGACCGGGCCCTGAGGAAGATTGTGGAGAAGGACCGATTCCAGACCTTGGGGGACCTGCGGAAGCAGTGGACTGAGTCTGGAGTAGAAACATCCAGAGCCACCGTGTACAGGCGTGTGCAGGAAATGGGCTACAGGTTGCAAATTTTGCATGTCATTCGGAAATCAAGGTGCCAGAGTCTGGAGGAAGACTGGGGAGAGGGAAATGCCAAAATGCCTGAAGTCCAGTGTCAAGTACCCACAGTCAGTGATGGTCTGGGGTGCCATGTCAGCTGCTGGTGTTGGTCCACTGTGTTTTATCAAGGGCAGGGTCAATGCAGCTAGCTATCAGGAGATTTTGGAGCACTTCATGCTTCCATCTGCTGAAAAGCTTTATGGAGATGAAGATTTCATTTTTCAGCACGACCTGGCACCTGCTCACAGTGCCAAAACCACTGGTAAATGGTTTACTGACCATGGTATTACTGTGCTCAATTGGCCTGCCAACTCTCCTGACCTGAACCCCATAGAGAATCTGTGGGATATTGTGAAGAGAAAGTTGAGAGACACAAGACACAAGAATCTGCAAAAGCATTCCCAACCAAGTATTGAGTGCAGAACTGAACATAATTATTTGAAGGTTGACTTTTTTAAAATTAAAAACACTTTTCTTTTATTGGTCGGATGAAATATGCTAATTTTTTGAGATTTGGGTTTTCATGAGCTGTATGCCACAATCATCAATATTAAAACAATAAAAGGCTTGAACTACTTCAGTTTGTGTGTAATGAATCTAAAATATATGAAAGTCTAATGTTTATCAGTACATTACAGAAAATAATGAACTTTATCACAATATGCTAATTTTTTGAGAAGGACCTGTATATCTGTCTGTTCAGCCGATTTTGTCACAGTATCAGGCAAAACTGGCTGGACACAATTTAATGAAACTTCGCCAGTCTTTCTGTATTTGCCTACATTTAAACCTGCCCCTTAAGCTTGAAATTAATTCAAAATATGTTGAGTACAAGGGAAGTTATGAGCAGTTTTGTGCCAGATTGTGTCACAGCATCCAGATCTTATTTTGGACAAATAACGCACTTTTCCCCCCAAGATGGCCGTGGCTATACGCAAAACTCAAAAGAGCCAATCAACATGATAGTTTACCGTAAATACACAGAGTATGCAGAAGACACATACATGAGTCATAATGCATCTACATGGTTCCCCAAATTAGATTAGATTAGATTTGATTCAACTTTATTGTCATTACACATGTACAAGTACAAGGCAACGAAATGCAGTTTAGGTCTAACCAGAAGTGCAATTAGCAGAAAGTGCAGGATAAAGGTATGCGTTTAAAAAAGGGATATGTGCAGGGAGAAGCTATGGGTAACTATTAAAGAAAGATATTATGTGAGTATAATATATAGATTACTAGTAACTATAGTTATAAATTTACAAATGGATGAACCGTATGTACAGGTTGCTATTAACTGTAGGCAGGAATTTGCAAATAGATATAAACATAATGTACAGGATATTATATGATCATAGTATACAGATTGCAAGTGACTATAATTATAAATTTACAGTGTATGAACAATATATACAAGTTGCTGTTGACTGTAGTTGGGAATTTTAAAATAGATATGAGCATAATGTACAAGTTGCTATTTTCTATAGACAGGAATTTACATATGATATGAACATAATGTACATATGAACATAATGTACAGGAATTTATCAGTAGACATGTGTGAATATATATTCAACCAAAGTTCACAAATATGTTGTGCATGGATATTTGTGTTTTCAAATAGGTGTGTACATTGTAGTGCAGTCCATATTAAATAGTGTAAAGTGTAAATAGAGTAATGGGAAGAGTATAGGGGTGTGTGAGGGGTGAGCAGGTGTCAGTGGGGGGCAGAGTTCAATAAGGAGATAGCTCTGGGAAAGAAGCTATTCCTCAGTCTGCTTGTTCTTGACCTGGGACACCTGAAGCACCGACCAGAAGGCATAAGAGAAAACAGTTTGTGGGCAGGGTGGGAGTAATCCTTAAGAATACTGCGTGCTCGACGCACGCAGTGCTTCCTTTGAATGTCCTCGATGGCTGGAAGTGGAGTCCCTATAATACGCTGGGCAGTTTTCACCACCCGCTGCAGTGCCTTGCGCTCAGCAACAGAGCAGCTTCCATACCAAACTGTGACACAGTTGGTTAGGATGCTTTCTATTGTGCAGCGATAGAAGTTCACCAGAGTAGATGAGGACAGCTGGTTCTTCTTAAGTGTTCTTAAGAAGAATAGGCGCTGGTGAGCCTTCTTGACCAGGCTAGAGGTGTTGGTGGACCAGGATAGGTTCTCTGAAATGTGGGTCCCCAGGAACTTGAAGGATGGGACAGGTTCAACAACCATTCCGTTGATGTGAACGGGTTCATGTGAACCTCTTCCTCCTTTTCTGAAATCTACGATGAGCTCCTTGGTCTTCTTGGTGTTAAGGAGCAGATTATTGTCCGTGCACCAAGTGGCCAGGTGCTTGATCTCCTCCCTGTAGGCAGACTCATCGTTGTTGCTGATGAGGCCGATCACCGTAGTATCGTCTGCAAACTTGATGATGTTGTTGGATCCATACACCGGTCTGCAGTCGTGGGTGAAGAGGGAGTAAAGGAAGGGGCTTAGCACACAGCCCTGTGGTACACCAGTGTTGAGTGTGACGGTAGTGGAGCAGATGTGGCCTGACCTGACATGCTGGGGTCTGTTGGTCAAAAAGTCCGTAATCCAATTACAAAGTGAGATGTCAATATCCAGCTCTCTAAGTTTGGTGATTAACTTAGAGGGTAAAACAGTATTAAAAGCCGAGCTAAAGTCAACAAACAGTAGTCGTGCATAGGTGTTTGTATTGTCCAAGTGTGTGAGTACAGAGTGCAGCGCTATGGAGACTGCATCGTCTGTGCTCCTGTTGGCACGGTAAGCAAACTGGTGTGGATCTAGTGAGGCTTGGAAAGAGTCTTTTAGATGTGTCAGGACCAACCGCTCAAAGCACTTCATAATAATGGGTGTGAGTGCTACGGGGCGGTAGTCATTCAGGCACGTCGGGCTGGAGTGTTTCGGCACTGGCACAATTGAGGTAGACTTAAAGCACGCTGGTACAGGTGCTTGGGCAAGGGACATGTTAAAAATATCTGTGAATACCCCAGCGAGCTGCTCCGCACATGCCCTGAGTACGCGCCCAGGGATACCGTCTGGTCCAGCAGCCTTGTGCAGGTTGATCTGGCTCAGTACGGTGTAGACGTCAGATGAGGTTAGTGTGATGGGTGGGTGGTCGGGTGAGGAGGCGATCTTGGTGATATTATCTTTATTGTCTTTCTCAAAGCGAGCATAAAAGTCATTAAGCTCATTCAGAAAGAGGACATCAGTGGCTTGGGGGGTGGAGTGACTTGGTTTGTAGTTGCTGATGGCCTGGATGCCCTGCCACATGCGCCGAGGGTCAGAGTGTAAAAAGTGCTCCTCTAGCTTTAGTTTGTAGCAGTATTTGGCCTTTTTGATGCCCCTTTTCAGATTAGCCCTGGAAGTGCTGTAGGCCTGTGCATCACCTGATCTGAAGGCAGTGTTGCGTGCCTTCAGTAGGAGACGCACCTCCTTGTTCATCCATGGCTTCTGATTTGGGTATGTGGTGATCTGCTTCTGGGTTGTGACACTGTCTATGGTGGTGTTGATGTAATCCAGAACAGAGGAAGTGTAGCTGTCTATGTTCGTGTGAGAGCCACAGGTGGCCTGAGTAGCAAACATACTCCAGTCTGTGTGTAGAAACCTGTCCTGGAGTGTGAAGTCTACCCCCGCTGGCCACACTTTGATGGTCTTCACTGATGGCTGCACACGGTTGATGAGGGGTGAGTACTTAGGGGTAAGGAACAAAGAAAGGTGGTCTGATTGTCCCAAGTGGGGGAGGGGGTCCACATTATAGGCTTCAGCCATGTTTGTGTATACATGGTCTAAAGTTTTGTTTCCTCTGGTGTGACAGAAAATGTTCTGGTGAAATTTAGGGAGTACTGTCTTTAAATTGGAGTGGTTGAAGTCCCCCGCAACAATAAAAGCAGCCTCCGGGTGAACAGTTTGTTGTTTGCTGATGGCCGCATGAAGTTCGTTCATAGCAAGTTTGGCATCAGCATCGGGAGGAATGTAAGCGGCAGTTATAATGGTGGAGGTGAATTCCCGTGGCAGATAAAACGGTCTACACTTAACCATGAGAAACTCTAAGTTAGCTGAGCAGTGTCTCCCCATAATAACAGAGTTCGTACACCAAGCATTATTAACATAAATGCACAATCCTCCGCCTCTGGTCTTACCGGAGCCATCCACCGTTCTGTCTGCCCGGAATGTGTGGTGCTCAGCTAGAGCAATAGCATTGTCCGAAATATCGCTGTTCAGCCATGTTTCAGTGAAAATCATAACATTGCAGTTCCAAAGTCTTTTATTGTGGTTGATGCGGAGTTGAATCTCGTCCATTTTGTTCATCAACGACCGCACATTGGCGAGGAAAATGCTGGGTAAAGAGAGCCGATGTGGTGTTAGCCTTAGCTTAGCTCTTACTCCTCCGCGCTTCCCCCGTCTTTGTTTACGGTCTCGACGCCGCCTTCGAGCACTTCCGCCCGGCCGGATAGCATGCGCAGCCTCGGATGTTCTGACGATCTCAGGAACGAGTCGAAGATTGTTCATAAAACTGTCGGGACTGTACAAACCAATATCCAAAAGCTCCTGTCGGGTGTACGATGTAAAAGCACTGCTGTTCTGCACGAACAGACCCGAGAAGAGCAAATAAAATACCGCAAAACTGCAGAAACTGGAGAGACACTGAGCCTCGCGATGTGTACGCGCCGCCATCTTGGTCTTTTTGACCAAATCCTCGAGAAACACAGACAAAATGCAACACAGCATGGAGAACTCCAAAAAAGACAAGCACACCATGAAAACTGAACCGTCAAAGATGAATGGACAGGTCATTGTATGTTTATTTTTCCTGCAGGAAGTTTAAAACCTGTTTATCTCATATGTTCCGAAACCGTGGTGCTAATAAAAAGAGGTCATTTACATTTAGGCATTTGGCAGACGCTCTTATCCAGAGCGACTTACATTTTTATCTCATTATACATCTGAGCAGTTGAGGGTTAAGGGCCTTGCTCAAGGGCCCAACAGTGGCAACAGTGGTTGTGGGGTTTGAACCTGGGATCTTCCGAACTGTAGTCCAATGCCTTAACCACTGAGCTATCCCTGGCCCCATGAAGCGCCACTATGAGACAAAACATGGAGGGCTAGTTTAATATAAAATTAAGTCCATTTATTTTACTTTTAAATTAGTTCTTAAAAGAAGAAAAAAATTAATAATAGTAACAATAACAATAACAATAATAATAATAATGCTATTGTTGGATATTAAATGTTTCATAGTGATCCTAATTAACTCCTAAATTTATTTTTAATAATTTTGAACAGTTTTTGTATTAATAAAAGGCTCATCATGTATTAAAAAGTAAAGCTTTCATAAAGTCAATTATAGGTGCTTCAATATATATATATATATATATATATATATATATATATATATATATATATATATATATATATATATATCGGTGTCCCTTGTTTCCAATAAAAGGTCATCCTAGAGAAGAACATGAGGACGCATTACACAGATAAAATCAGTCATTCTGACAGGATGAAATTATATTCATCCTCTTGAGAATAAGAAATCTTAGTGCAGGAAAAACAGACAGGATAAAATATACTGGCTTGTCAGTTAAAACTGACCCTTTCAAAAGGCCATCATTATTAAACTTATATATATTATCAAATACCTGTTTTATTAAAAACATAACACAATTACGGAACCATATGCTAGATGTAAAAGTGAAATATTCATACTGCAATGATAAGTTTTGGCTCATTTTGATCTTGTTCATTACAAATGTCTGCTGTTCGATAACTCTAAGGAACTCTGTGGTATCTGGAATATTCATTTTAATCCAAACTGAGATGAATAGGAAAAATATTGGGCGTTTTAAATTACATATTATAATAGGATTACTATGAAATCTAAAGAGATGGCCTTACAGTAGGTAGCAGGACTGAACAATCAGCCAGACATGAAAAAGCAGTGAAACATGTATCTTCTCTTTTTTCTTCCACCCAGAAAGTCAATAAACTAATAATAGTAGCTAATAACTAATAACTAGAGGTAGTAATGGGATACGAGGTGGGAAATAATTAGCAACTAGAGTAACTTAAAGTTACTTTGTAACTTAGGGTAAGTGTGCAGTTACGATGTTGCATAATACAGTAGTTGGCAGTAAACATATGGCAATTATTGCTTAAATGTAGGGTAACAACAATGGCATATCTATGTGGTAAATACTGTAGATGGCAAATATGAGGTAACTATGGACTAACGATGGGGTAAATAAAGGGTAACTGTGGTATACATCTAGGCTAACTGGGGTAATCATGGGATAAATAAAGGGTACTTTTTAGGCAAAATTTAGGGTAACTGGGTGGTAACTTTAAGGTAAAACAAAGTAAAACACTGGGAGAGCTATGTGGTAAATAGAAGGCGAATCTGAGGTAATTGAGATGTAAATATGGTGTAACTACTCTATGGGGTAACCATGGGCTTAACAAAGGGTAACTATGGGTACATATTGTATTTTTTTTTATTTTATTTACAATTTCCCTTTTTGAATAATAAAATACTCTACCTACAGTATTTATCTATATTGGGGCAATTATGTGGTAAAGATGGGGTTAATATGATGTAACTATGGGGTAACCAGGAGGTCAATAAAAGATAAATAGAGGATGATTATTGGACGAATATTATGGAATCATGGCATAACTTTGGTGTAAATAAAGCGTATAGTGATAAATCTAGAATAACTATTACTTGATATGGGGTAACAATGAAGTAACTATGTGATAAATAGAGGGCAAATATGAGGTAACTATATTGAGTAACTATGAGAAACTAACAGGTAAATAGGAGATTAAATACTGAAGGAGAAAAACAGGTTTGCAAAACCGCCTTTAATATGGAAGCGAGACCAAAAAGAACAATTTGATGGTAACATGAACAGATTTACAAATAAGGAAAGTGTAGGACAAGAAACAGGTGCATCTAATCAACAGAGATTTAATTATTTACTAGTAAACTAATGTCATGCTCTTCTTCTTCAGTCGTTATATCAGCGACAGTGTGTTTCGAATGAACTTTAGAAAGACTCATTAGACCAACGTTATGCTACAGTAAGATGAAAATTAATCATTCATCACTTTTTACTGCATAGTGTAAAGAAATCAATAAGCAGCATTTGTTAAGATCGAAATTTACAGTATCCTCGCTGATTGTCTGTACTAATGACAGTCACCCGTTTCTTACTTCCTGTTTGTGTTACTGACATAAAGTCGTGGAAAATCCCCACAGATCCCATACATCAGCTTTCATTTAACTCATTTTAACTCAGTTAAACTTTCATTTAACTGTGACACGTTGTGGTCCTAAAGAGCCACAATAATGCTCGAACTTTAACACACAAACGCTTTGGTAACGAGTTGATGAGTCGATTCAGGTGGTAGCAGACATTTGGTTCAATTTACAAGGAAATGAAAAGAGTCAACCTGGATGCATTGGTAAAACATTAGGCTCTGTCAAACTTCTTCCAAAGGAAACTGGGTTAAAATCATGGTGTGTTCTTCAGTTATGTGTTGTTGGTTTTTCTATTTTCCAACGGTAATTGATGCCTTTTTGATGAACGATTGTGTGTAAAGTTCCCACAGACAGATACGTCTCTCTTTCAGAAGTTAAAGTAGTAGTAAGTAGAATTAAATTAAAAAAAAATTTCAGCTGCACGTGTTAAAGGGTCGCCGCAGTCGACAACTTTGGGTTTACGCACTCAGATTTTTTATCCAGGGTTGGGACCAGCACTATAGTACAGTACATGTGGTGATTGGGTAGTATGGAGTGTGGGGCAACCCACCGACAGCAAGGCTCAAACCCGGATCCCCAGATCCCCAAACCAACACCCTACAGCCCTAGCTGCCTAAGCCACCATTCATTTGAAGTCTTTTTTTAAATATGAATCACTTTTACATCTTCATTCACCAGAAAATTCATCACTAGGGCATTTTACTTGAACGCCCTTTGCATCATCTTATGAATTACATAGTTCATTGTGTCTAACAGTAGCATACTATATAATGGGTAAAGCAATATCTTACTGTTAAAATCTTTTTTACATACTGTAAAATAATTAAATTCACACCTGATTTTCTTTACATTCTAAATCTCCTATCTCCTGGACACATAAACTACACTCATGTGTTTTAAAAAATCTAAATGGGGACACAGAAAATTGACTTGAGTAGCTACGTAGGCCAACTTTAAATTCACGTAACTTTCCTGCATAAAAATATTAAACTTAACTTTTGAGCTAAGATTGCTGCTTATAAAAAGTAGCACTTATTTTACCATCCCGTCCCACTATGGCTACACTTTACTTACTGTATATGCCGATAATCACTTTTTATTTCTATCTTCTATTATTATTATTATTCACTTTGCTGGAGATTGAATCTGACTGCTTCAAGTCTCTCCTTGTGGCACATTTATCATTATTTAATCTTCACTTTACCATGAGCAGTGTGCTAACTAAGAGGCATGGTCACAGTAAAGCCTGAGTTTTGGCATCAGCAGGTTTAAATTTAGATTTAGCGGTTGCAATTAAAAAGTTCTTCACAGTCGTGTGATATGGAGCTGTGGAGCTGTGAAAACACAGACGCTGTTCAGTCTAGCACATGCGCTTATGTATCATTAGTGGATTTACAGATCCAAAAATCTTAGTGCACTACCATTTACTGTATGTTTTTATTATGATTATTATTTTATTAGATATGAAAAAAAAAACTAATTGTTTTAGTTTTTAGTTTAAAAATGCATATTCCTGAAACAGATATCCAGCATTCTTTACTAAGCGAAGTACAGCGCTAATGACATCCTTACTGACCGAAAGCAAGTACGATAAGTCATAAAACTCATAAGAAACACAAGCCAATTGTATCTTATTTAAACCAAAAACATTTCACAAATTCATCTTTGAAGTCTTGCGCCCCCATTTCTGTTGAGTCCGGTTCCTCTCAAGGTTTCTTCCTATTGACTTCTCAGGGAGTTTTTCCTTGGCTTGCTCATCAGCGACAATCTGACCATTTTGATTCATACACATTCACATTCCATACAACTTAAATAATTCTTTTGATTGTGTAAATCTGCTTTGTGACAATGACAATTGTTAAAAGTGCTATACAAATAAAATTTTATTGAATTGAATCTTTGCCAGATGATATATACAGTAGGTTCAGATTCATATACTTTACACAGCACAGTATAACCAATCCGCCACACTGCTCATTACTTCATAGTTTGCTTTCACAGAGCCAAACCTTCTTGTATTTTTAATGTAATCTAAGTAATAGTCCTGCAGGTTTCCTGAGAGTCTGTTTTTATGTTACATAAACAATCTTTTAAATTGTGTCTTCAGGCACTTTTCAGCTGTAAGAGTAAAAAAAAAGTGTTTTTCTTATTTCTTTAATTTAAAAGCATGCACGTACAGATAATTTAAGATTAATTTAATTATTAACATTTATATTGAAGATACTCTGGAGAGAAAGGGATTTTTCCCATAATGTTTGCCTGAAAAGTATTTCTTTATTGTTCAACCTATGAACCTGTTTAAATGTCCAGCCGGTTGTATTTTATTGTTGTTGTTGTTGTTGTCTTCTTAATAATTTTCAACTTAAAATTATGCTATGAGTCAAGAGTTTAGACACACCTTATAATTCCATGGTTATTATTTCTTCTGTAGTTTTTCATAGGTTGAAAAAAAAAAAGGATTTTCAAGCAAACGTTATGGGAAAAATATTTCTCTCCAGAGTATATTTAATATAAATGCGATAATTAAATATCATCTGATTTCTGAGGCTGGTAACTCTGAATGAACGTCTCCTCTGCAGTAGAGGTAAGTTTTGGTCTTGCGTTTCTGGGAAGGTCTTCATGAGAGACAGTTTCATCATGGAGCTTGATTGGTTTTTGCAAATGTACTTGCAAGAACTGTTCCAGAACAGCTGACCTTCATGTCTTAAAATAATAGGTAAGTGTTGTTGTTGTTGTTACTTAATTACCTAATGTGTCATATGTCTTTATTTATTAAAAATCCAGTATTGCCCAAGAATACAAAAGTCAAGTCATTGTTCAAGTCACAAAACAAAAAAAGATTTAGAAGGTGTGTCCAAACATTTGTTTTGTACTAGTGTCGATCCAATTTTTGTGGCATATTCTGCTGTAATATCCTTCTCTTTAGGAATAGAAATTAATCATTAACATTTTTATAAACGCTGCAGACCTAGAAATTTTTATTTTTGCATCTTAATATGAAAAAATATATATATTTAAAAACCTTACCATAAGGTTTTAAAATATATAGTCTGCTATGTTATCTGTAAGGATTTTGAAGGAAATGTATATGAATCTATGGCCTGTGGTGATGACAACTGGGCCCAGCTTAAAGCATTCCTCAAAGTGGATAATGTACAGACAAGTCATGGGAATTGTTTCCTGGTAAGTACAGTATTGATACTTTGTATTACTACAGTTTAAACAAAGACATGATACAGGCACAATTTATTCACAACAAAAGATATAAATAACTTTTTTTTTAATGCAGTATATACTTTTTTTCTGTTAAAAACTACTATTTTGTCTCAAATTAAATGTACAACTTCATAACAAATAAAATTAAATTGTTATTGAATGAGATGCTGAGAGATTAAAATTTCATATAAAAAGAAATCAGTATTGATCTATCATTTTTAAAATTAAAACAAGATCAACTAAGTTTTTTTTTTTTTTTTTTAACAAAGTGACCTAAAGAGACATTATTTCTGCAGTAATTTGTCGTATTTGTCCGATGCCATACACGGGTCTTCTTCATATTTTTTTTAATGGTTTCTGTCTCTCTATGTTTGGAACTCGTTCAAACAGACCAGCATTTCCTGTCCATTGGCTTGTATCTCTCTGGACAAATGCTCTTTATGGTCTATAAACGATGTGTGGTGATTGCTGCGAAACACCTGCAGGCCACAAAGAAAATTAGACACATAGTAATACACACTTTAGAGAAAATAACCATCATGGTTTATTACAGTTGTAAGTGATAATAAGTCTCTTTCATTACAAAATGCTTCATAGAGTTGATATGATTGCAATCATATAAAATACATTTAGTGAAATAGATTTTACTGAAGTACTGACAGTAATGACATGCACTTGTTAATCATAAGAACAATGAAATATAAATGTTGGTGGTGTTGTAAGAAAAAATCTAGCTCACAAATCACCTTAAAATTCTTTTACGAAGGAAAGATCAAATGGATCAGGATTCAGCAGTTCATCTTATCTTAAAGGGACATCTCATTGCATTATTGTTAAGATTTATTTATTAGACTCTTTAAGCCACAGTTTATCACCTTGAGTTCGGATTCAGAGACCTTCCTGTAGGCTCTACGATTAAAACTATGGCATTTTGTGATGCAGCTTAAGATTTGAAAATAACTAATAAAGTCACAATAAGACTCATCAAAAGGAAAAATTATATACACATTAATCAGTGGAAACAAGAAACATGCTCACACAATCAAAGAAACAAAGCCACATGAGGGTGGGTACAATAATAAAGTAAGTATATGTGTTGTGAATCATTAACATTATTTTCATTAACATTATTGTCCACTTTACTGATTTACATCAGGATTTAAGCTAATATGATAGTGTTATGTTCCACTGGGCTGTCAATCATCGTTAACATGCCGCTCTGCCAATCAGCGGTGTGCTGAAAGTACAAACCGGATTCCAAAAAAGTTGGGACACTAAACAAATTGTGAATAAAAACTGAATGCAATGATGTGGAGATCGCAAATGTCAATATTTTATTCAGAATAGAACATAAATCACAGAACAAAAGTTTAAACTGAGAAAATGTATCATTTTAAGGGAAAAATATGGTGAATCAAAATGTCATGGTGTCAACAAATCCCAAAAAAGTTGGGACAAGGCCATTTTCACCACTGTGTGGCATCTCCCCTTCTTCTTACAACACTCAACAGACGTCTGGGGACCGAGGAGACCAGTTTCTCAAGTTTAGAAATAGGAATGCTCTCCCATTCTTGTCTAATACAGGCCTCTAACTGTTCATTCGTCTTGGGCCTTCTTTGTCGCACCTTCCTCTTTATGATGCACCAAATGTTCTCTATAGGGGAAAGATCTGGACTGCAGACTGGCCATTTCAGTACCCGGATCCTTCTCCTACGCAGCCATGATGTTGTGATTGATGCAGAATGTGGTCTGGCATTATCTTGTTGAAAAATGGAGGGTCTTCCCTGAAAGAGATGACTAGATGTTGTTCTAGAACCTGAATATATTGTTCTGCATTGATGGTGCCTTTCCAGACATGCAAGCTGCCCATGCCACACGCACTCATGCAACCCCATACCATCAGAGATGCAGGCTTCTGAACTGAGCGTTGATAACAACTTGGGTTGTCCTTGTCCTCTTTGGTCCGGATGACATGGCGTCCCACATTTCCAACAAGAACTTCGAATCGTGACTCGTCTGACCACAGAACAGTCTTCCATTTTGCCACACTCCATTTTAAATGATCCCTGGCCCAATGAAAACGCCTTTGCTTGTGGATCTTGCTTAGAAATGGCTTCTTCTTTGCACTGTAGAGTTTCAGCTGGCGACGGCGGATGGCACGGTGGATTGTGTTCACTGACGATGGTTTCTGGAAGTATTCCTGAGCCCATTCTGTGATTTCCTTTACAGTAGCATTCCTGTTTGTGGTGCAGTGTCGTTTAAGGGCCCGGAGATCACGGGCATCCAGTATGGTTTTACGCCCTTGACCCTTACGCACAGAGATTGTTCCAGATTCTCTGAATCTTCGGATGATATTATGCACAGTTGATGATGATAACTGCAAAGTCTTTGCAATTTTTCGCTGGGTGACACCTTTCTGATATTGCTCCACTATCTTTCTGAGCAACATTGTGGGAATTGGTGATCCTCTACCCATCTTGGCTTCTGAGAGACACTGCCACTCTGAGAAGCTCCTTTTATACCCAATCATGTTGCCAATTAACCTAATTACTGTTAATTGGTCTTCCAGCTCTTCCTTATGCTCAAATTTACTTTTTCCAGCCTCTTATTGCTACTTGTCCCAACTTTTTTGGGATTTGTTGACACCGTGAAATTTGTAATCAACATATTTTTCCTTTAAAATGATACATTTTCTCGGATTAAACTTTTGATCTGTCATCTATGTTCTATTCTGAATAAAATATTGACATTTGCCATCTCCACATCATTGCATTCAGTTTTTATTCACAATTTGTTTAGTGTCCCAACTTTTTTGGAATCCGGTTTGTATTTGAGGCCTTGGATTTACAGTAGTGTGTGTGTGTGTGTGTGTGTGTGTGTGTGTGTGTGTGTGTGTGTGTGTGTGTGCCAGCATACCATGTGCTTCAATGAGTTCAACCATGCATGTCTGAGTTTAGTGACTTCCATGTTTCATTTCATAATATTGTTTATGGCTTGGTTGTGTGATTGGATATTTCTCTAGAGTTCAATTGAACTGTGTGTGTGTCGGTCCTCGTATATTCAACCGCACAGGTGAGATAGGGGTATACTGTAACAGCATAACAGAGGTGGGCGGGTTATCAGGGCGGGGCTTGTTGGATGACTTTCACACACACTAACAGATTGGGAATGACAGCTGTCTGGCTCACGGATTATATAAATTGTATAAACGGATTAAATTTTTTAAAAATAATTAATAACTGAGTATTTAAAAGGCGGAACTAACGCATTAGATTACTCGTTACATCAAAAAAGTTATCTAAGAACTCTAACATTACTTTGTAACGCGTTACTACCAACACTGGTTCAGAGTAACCTTGGTATTAAAGTTCATTGTTTTCATTTTTTTAACCAAGCCATTTTATTTATGATTAACTAAATTAAACTAAAGCCATTTTATTTATGATTAACTAAATTCGCTAGTTAGCCATTACTTTACCTCCACTAATGCTGCACTGATTTACCTTAATATTATTAAAGTTAAATGTTTTCTTGATCTTCAGTCATTTTGTTATGATATCAAGCTAAATAAGTTGAGCTTTCTTGCTAGCTAATCAACACCATGATGTGTATTAGCTATTTTAGAATTAAAGTTGAATGATTTTAGTTATGATAATGTGATCAATAAGATCCAGCAAATTGGATTGTTGCATAGATTTATCAGAAAAGCATTTAAATAAGTCAATGTGACAGTCATACCTTGATTATGATACAAATTCATTCATGTGTTTCAACAGAAAATTTAATTAGTAATTTTTAACACTGATACAGCAACATAGCGGAGCAGATTATAATCAGGGAGGAGTGAAAGGAAAAGATGCATACTGTATGTCTTTTACTGTGAAAAAGAAAAGATGATCTGAAGCGATACTGAATAATGAATAATAGATACAGGTGTCACTGTGATGTGTCGATATGACAAGCACGAAGCGAATTCACGAGAAAATCTCTCTCACTCTCTCTCTCTCTCGCTCTCACTCTCTCTCTCTCTCACTCTCTCACTCACTCACTCACTCACTCTCTCTCGCTCGCTCTTTTCTTTCTTTCTCTCAGAAGTGCTGTAATGAAATGTCAGAGTTTGGATGTGATTCCATTTTACCTGTGAGCTCCTGAATAATTGAAACAGCTTTCTGTCCATTCAGTCGTTTTTACTGCTACACCCAGACAGACGCTCATCTATTTATGCGTTTCATCTGCAACTATCGCAGAGTAGTGATAGTATAATTATAGCTATATGTTTGGTGTCACAGCAACTTAAGAAGCTTAAATTCTTTAAAAAGGAAAAAAAAATTAACTTTTGTTTTCAACAGTTAAAATTCCCAGGATCAGCGGATCAGACCAAGAATTCTAACTAATACAAAAAGTATTCAATACAAAGACACGAGAGAGAGAGAGAGAGAGAGAGAGAGAGAGAGAGAGAATCAAAGCCAAGGAAAGATAGATAACCAAATGATTTATAGCTTTAAAAAAACAGACAGATAAAACAAAACAGCAAAGTGAGGGTAAGAGAAACAGTACACAAGAAGGATAAAAAGAATACAAAAAAACAGTGAGAGGCACAAAAGGAGACGGATATAGGAAAAGAAATGGAGAGGGACAGAATTAGAACATAAAAGGGTGAAAGATAATGTTCAATTGAGAGAGAGAGAGAGAGAGAGAGAGGCAGACAGAAATAGTGACAGATACACTGAGAGAGACTGAAAGAGACATGAAGGAAAATGTAAAAAAGAGAGCAAGAAAGTGATGGAGCAAAAGAAAGGGATAGTGAAAAAGAGAGATAAAAGGAAAAGGAAAAATAAAGAAGGATAGAATAAAGAGGAAGGCCAAGAGAAAGGCAGAAAGGCAAACATAGAGAAGGTCAGAGAGAGAGAGAGATAATGAAAGAAATATAGTGAGGCAGAGAGAAAGACAGAGAATAAAAAGAGACAGTAAATGAAATAAAGGAAGAAGGACGGAGAGACAGTGGATATTAAAGAAAGTAATGGAGATGAGAAAAAGAAAAGGGAGTGTAAAAAGCAGACAGGTGGAGGAAATGATACAGAAACGAACAATAGGGAAAAAGAAAGAAATATACATTAGACAGAAAAACAGTAGAAAGAGAGAGTATGAGGCAGAAAGATGAATAGAAGTATTTTTTTCATTTTTCCTCCCAACCTTCCAACCTTCGCTTTCTACAAGGATGTTTTCCTTCTCTCCCTTATTGGTATTTCTCCTCTTTTCCTCTTCAACACCTTCAATACCCTGCAAAATTAGACTGTTCTCTCTCTCTCTCTCTCTCTCTCTCTCCTGTAAGGATGACTCTTCTCTTCCTCACTGGTGTTTCATCCTTTTTCCCGCTACGTTTTTCATCCTGTACATGTCTCTGCTCTTGATCATGTTTCTGCTCCTCCACCGAATGGAATTCTCTCCTCTTCCTCGCAGGTGTTTCTCCTCCTCTTCCTCGCAGGTGTTTCTCCTCCTCTTCCTCGCAGGTGTTTCTCCTCCTTTTCCTCACAGGTGTTTCTCCTCCTCTTCCTCACAGGTGTTTCTCCTCCTCTTCCTCACAGGTGTTTCTCCTCCTCTTCCTCACAGGTGTTTCTCTCTCTCCTCCTCCTCTTCTGTCTCTCTCCTCTTCCTCACACATGCTTCTCCTCCTCTTGGGTGTCGCCTCCTCTTCATTTCTTCTCGTCTTCTAAACGTTTCTAAACATTCCTCCTTTTCCCGACATTCCTTTCACCATTTCCTCCTCCTCCTCCTCCTCCTCCTCCTCACATGTGTTTCTTCTCCTTTTCCCTCCCTTTCGCTATAGATGTCTATCCTCCTTTTATTCCTCATCCTTCAAGACATGTCTTCTTCACTTGTTCCTCTTTTTCCTCTTCCTTAGGAGTAGGTGTCTCTCCATCTCTTCCACACAAGTGTTTCTCCTCCTCTTTCTCCTCCTCCACACAGGCGTCTCCTCTTCCTCCTTTTCTTTTCCCTGAAGTATCAGCATTCTTCCCCTGCACTATTCTTTTATTTTAATCTTCCTCCTCCATATGTCTCTCATCTCTCTCCATCCTTATCAGTTCACTCAGATACACACTGCTCCGGGCGAGAGGGCTTTACGTCTCTCTCTCTCTCTCTCTCTCTCTCTCTCTCTCTCTCTCTCTCTTTCAACACCTTGACCCACCAAGCTGTCAGTCACATAGTCCCGAGTGACCCTGGGCTGTGTGTGTGTGTGTGTGTATGTGTGTGTGTGACAACTGACTTGTTATTAAGCACAAAAATCTGACTGACATTTAATTTCAGACTTTTTATATGAATAAAATGTAATATAATTATTTGTGTATCTTTATTTCATGGAGTGTAAAAATCATGTCATTCAATCTATTTATAGGTTTCAATATAAAATTCATGTTATAATGTAACAATTAATTAACATTTTATTGAAACTTGCTTATTTTAATGAATAAATCACTGAGGTTCATTTAGTGCCTTTAAAAATTGTAATTTTTTATTTTCATATTATTTTACAAATACATTCAAAATTATACCTGACAAGAAATATACATATACATTTTTAGGAGAAAATTTAGGAGAAAATATCTAACTAATAATCTATCTAAATAATAATATAATAATTAGCTCTTGTTCATCCATCCATCCATCCATTTTCTTCCGCTTATCCGAGGTCGGGTCGCAGGGGCAGCAGCATCAGCAGGGATGCCCAGACTTCCCTCTCTCTGGCCACGTCTTCCAGCTCTTCCGGGGGGATCCCAAGGCGTTCCCAGGCCAGCCGAGAGACATAGTCCCTCCAGCGTGTCCTGGGTCTTCCCCGGGGTCTATTTCCGGCGTGTCCGGAACACCTCACGAGGGAGGTGTCCAGAGGGCATCCTAAATAGATGCCCAAGCCACCTCATCTGGCTCCTCTCGATGCGGAGGAGCAGCGGCTCTACTCTGAGCCCCTCCCGGATGACTGAGCTTCTCACCCTATCTCTAAGGGAGAGCCCTGCGGAGGAAACTCATGACCATAGGTGAGGGCAGGAACGTAGATCGACCGGTAAATTGAGAGCTTTGCCTTTTGGCTCAGCTGCTTCTTCACCACGACGGACCGATACAGAGCCCGCATCACTGCAGACGCTGCCCCGATCCGCCTGTCGATCTCCCGCTCCATTTTACCCTCACTCGTGAACAAGACCCAGAGATACTGTACTTAAACTCCTCCACTTGGGGCAGGATCTCACTCCCAACCCTGAGAGGGCACTCCACCCTTTTCCGGCTGAGGACCATGGCCTCAGATTTGGAGGTGCTGATTCTCATCCCAGCCTCTTCACACTCGGCTGCGAACCGTTCCAGTGAGAGATTGCAAAAAGCAATCCTGACGCAATCCTGATCCCACCAAACTGTACCCCCTCAGCGCCCTGGCTGCACCTAGAAATCCTGTCCATAAAAAATATGAACAGGATCGGTGACAAAGGGCAGCCCTGTCGGAGTCCTACTCTCACCGGAAACAGGTCCAACTTACTCCAAGCTCCGACACCGGTTGTACAGGGACCGGACAGCCCTTAACAGGGAATCCGATATCCCATACTCCCGGAGTACCCCCCACAGGACTCCCCGAGGGACACAGTCAAATGCCTTCTCCAAGTCCACAAAACACATGTAGACTGGTTGGGCAAACTCCCATGCCCCCTCCAGGACCCTGCAAAGGGTGTAGAGCTGGTACACTGTTCCGCAACCCGGACGAAAACCACACTGCTCCTCCTGAATCCGAGGTTCGACTATCCGACAGACCCTCCTTTCCAGGACCCCTGAATAGACTTTCCCGGGGAGGCTGAGGAGTGTGATCCCTCTGTAGTTGGAACACACTCTCCGGTACCCCTTCTTGAAGAGGGGGACCACCACCCCAGTTTGCCAGTCCAGAGGCACTGTCCCCGATGTCCATGCAATGTTGCAGAGACGTGTCAACCATGACAGCCCTACAACATCCAGAGCCTTGAGGAACTCCGGGCGGATCTCATCCACCCCCGGGGCCCTGCCACCACGGAGCTTTTTAACCACCTCGGCGACCTCGGCCCTAGAGATGGAAGAGTCCACCTCTATGTCCCCAGGCCCTGCTTCCTCATCGGAAGGCATGTTGGTGGAATTAAGGAGGTCTTCGAAGTATTCCCCCCACAACGTCCTGAGTCGAGGTCAGCAGCCCACCATCCCCACTATACACTGTGTTGACCGTGCACTGCTTTCCCCTCCTGAGACGCCGGATGGTGGACCAGAATCTCTGGAAGTCAATCTCCATGCTCTTCCCACACCCGGGTTTTTGCCTCAGTAACATACATACAAGCTACATTCCGCTTGGCCTGCCGGTACCTATCAGCTGCCTCCGGAGTGCCACCAGCCAAAAAGGCCCAGTAAGACTCCTTCTTCAGCAGAGACCCCAAAAAGGGTGGGTACTCCAAACTGCTGTTCGGCGAATAAGCGCAAACAACAGTAAGGATCCGTCCCCCCACCCGAAGGCGGAGGGAGGCCACCCTCTCGTCCACTGCGGTGAACCCCAATGTACAGGCCCCGAGCCGGGGGGCAATAAGTATGCCCACACCTGCTTGGCGCCTCTCACCGGTGGCAACTCCAGAGTAGAAGAGAAGCCAGCCCCTCTCACGGAGACTGGTTCCAGAGTCCAAGCTGTGCGTCGAGGTGAGTCCAACTATATCTAGCCGGAACTTCTCAACCTCACGCACTAGCTCAGGCTCCTTCCCCACCAGAGAGGTGACATTCCACGTCCCTAGAGCCAGCTTCTGCAGCCGAGGATCAGACCGCCAAGGCCCCTGTCCTCGGCCACCGCCCAGCTCACACTGCACCCGACCTCTTTGGCCCCTCCCACAGGTGGTGAGCCCAAGGGAAGGGGGACCCACGTTGCCTCTTCGGGCTGTGCTCGGCCGGGCCCCATGGGTGCAGGCCCGACCACCAGGCGCTCGCCATCGGGCCCCACCTCCAGGCCTGGCTCCAGAGGGAGGCCCCGGTGACCCACGTTCGGGCAAGGGAAAACGTTTATCAAAGATTTTACTCATCATAAGAGATCTTCTGAACCACTCTTTGTCTGTTCCCTCACCTAGGACCAGATTGCCATGGGTGACCCTACCAGGGGCATGAAGCCCCCTGACAACATAACTCCCAGGATCATTGGGACACGCAAACCCCTCCACCACGATAAGGTGTTGGTTCAAGGAGGTGTTAGCTCTTGTTATTATATAAAAGTAATAGTACCTTTTATTTCATCTTCATTCATCTTCTATACCGCTTTATCCTGTATTTAGGGTCACGGGGAACCTGGAGCCTATCCCAGGAGACTCAGGGCACGAGGCAGCTTACACCCTGGACAGCGTGCCAATCCATCGCAGAGCACACACACTCATTCACACACTATGGTCAATTTGGGAATGCCAATTAACCTAATCTGCATGTCTTTGGACTGTGGGAGGAAACCAGTGTACCCGGAGGAAACCCACCAAGCACGGGGAGAACATGCAAACTCCATGTACACAGAGACGGGAATCGAGCCTGCCTTTTATTTCATATTATTTATAAATTTATTACTGATTACATACAGTATATTAACATTTTACTACAGTAATTATTATTATTATTATTACTATTATTATTATTAATGTACATTTAAGAGATGTAGTACCATTTTAAATATTGATCAGGAAATCAGGAAAAGTCCTGATTTATAGTCATTGATCACATGACCAATAACGTTTACTTCCAGCTGTTAGACAGAAGATCATGTGACCACTTCATGAAAAGATATGAGTTGAATGTTTTTCCCTGTCATTTATAGCTATAATTTATAACTCTGACCTAGAATTTTCTTCTCCCCCTCCCCCAAAGTTAAATAAAGAGTGTGATGTCGCTAACTCTGCACTGAGGAATCTCATCTTCCCAGTGAAGCTTCTGCCTCTGCTACGACGTGTGAAAGACGTGAGAGTGTTTTCACACGTGCTGCAACAGGAAAGACCATCTGTTTGCCACCAAATACCATCCTCATCATCTCTAGAGAGAGAGAGAGAGAGAGAGAGAGAGAGAGAGATGGGGTGTGAAACAGAAACAACTGAGAGAGAGATGGGGAGAGAGATGGAGAGAGACCTGTTGCTGTCCGTGGTTCTGAACTACAGTACATACACTGTAAAAAATAAATAGTACATTTTACGGTAAAAAAACGGCAGCTGTGGTTGCCAGAATTTTATCGTAAAAAATACAGTAGCACCGTTATTGCACTGCGAAAAAAAATAATAAACCGTAAATTTTACGGTAAAAAATGGCAGCTGTGGTTGTCAGAAGTTTACCGTAAATTTTTTTACAGATTTTAATTGTTTTTTTTACAGTTTATAACTGTCTAATTAACATGTTTATGTTGTTATAAAAACTGTTTGTTCCCGCCAAATTCCAGGGTTTACATTGTAACAAATACGGATCATAACCATGTTTTTTACAGCTCAGAACTGTCTAATTTAAAGATTTATGTTGTAATAATAACGGTTTATTTCCATCTTATCCACACACTCTCACTTTATCCTATATATTGGGGGGAGGGGGGTGACTAGTACCTGGAGGAAACCCACCAAGCATGAGGAGAACATACCTGGCCGGGAATCGAACCGAGGCCCTAGTGGTGGAAGGCGACAGTGCTAACCACTACACTACCATGCTGGCTACACAGTTGCTGTCGTTGTTGTTGGACTATTTGTTTTATTATGAATAACCACAGTGAATTCATTCAGCAATTCTGTGAAAGCATCATTTTATCACACTAGCTGGAGCTAAAAGAGATAGAATTTACATTGCTAAGCATTCGGATTTTACTGTTAAGAAACTATTAAGAGGACTTTTATACTAATTGATGAATACAAACCTAAATCAAATCATCAAAACCCATCAAAAGTTATTCAAGACTCGGACATCAGCATGGCCCCATGTATTTTTTAATAAAGACAGCAAAACAATATTTAAATTCTCAAAATCAAATATACAAATGTCAGGGTGGACATTTTTTTGGGCAGACACTCTAAGTACGGCGGTGGCGGCGGGCAAAGTGACGCGTGCTAGTGGCTGTCCTCGCCACAGTCATCAAAGGGTGGAATACCATTCACAAATTTTAAGTCCTTGGTTAATGTAAATTAGACGGCTATAAACCGTAGAAAAAAATATTAATATCCGTTAAATATACAGTATAATGAGTGCAGTCCCGTACAACCAATAACGTTGCTCCCATATTTTTTATGGTAAATTTCTGGCAACCACAGCTGCCAGTTTTTTACCATAAATTTTTTATTTTTTTTAAAACTCTATCAACAAAGGTTTAGTAAAATATAAACTGATGCTCCATGATATTAGTAACAAATACCTTCTCTGAGAGTTTCCTTTTTATAAATACAATATATCATAAATTTTACTGCAATAAACCATATTTTCACATGATTTTAACTGTTAAATTTAAGGTCTTACTCTGTAAAACCAATTACAGTTTTTCACTGTAAATTCTACGGTTATCCCAAGTTTTGTGAAATACGGTTTTATTCTGTAGCATTTATACGGTATTTTACTGTTAGAATTACGAACATTTTTTACAGTGTATGCAACAACAGTCAGTATGAATGTATACATGGCATTATGTTAATCTGATTAAAACATGACTTTTACATCAAATGTAAAGATGTTAGTCTGACTGAAATTGTACTAAATTGATCTAAGTTGGACTATGACACTCAGAGAATGCCTTGGGGAGTGAAGCTATTCCTCTCTTGTATTCCTCAATCAGAAACAGAGATTGGCCAATGCGCTCTGTCCATGCTCCACAGTTCATGTCCCAGGCTTTGACATGGAAGTCGTAGAAAATGTGCAACGTTGGAAGACGATAACAATACGGTGGTTTCATCTGCCTTCAGATAACATCATAATTACAAGGGATAGTGTGCATCCCATTTGTAGAAAAAGTAAACTTATCCATGTTTTCACTGCTTGATATGATTCTGGTTTGCCGCTGGCTAACTTGTTGGTTGATTGTTTTGGTCTGTGACGTAATAGGACACCAAAGAATACAATATTAACAACCTGAAAGGTGCCATATTGTAGCGGAGTCTGACAAATTTCTGTTAATAATTAGATTCTTTCCAGAATGGTGCAATAAAGAAACAACATCCGGTTCAGGAGTTGTTTTTTTCTACTATTCTATTCTATTCTATTAGTAAAAACACACAATTTATTCACTACAAGCAACTGCAGTACAGCACAAGAGCCAATGTCTTTTCTATTCTTATCAGAAAAGTTTACTTCACTCTATACTCTCCGGGGTCTCCGGGGACATGAAGGTAGTTCTGCTGAATATTCAGGAGTTCATAAAGCAGACCCCTCTGAGGTAATATGTCTGCAGACATCCAGTTAATTACTATTAATGCACACAATGTGGGAATTGTAGAACAAACTGCATTAAAAGAATGATAGACTTCCCTCACATGTATCATGTAAGGCTCTACACACACACACACACACACACATTTTTTATAAGTCTCAGGCATTAATTTACATTGAATCTGATTAATCATGCAAAGTTTGACCTGGAGACAGGGATGTGACTTACCTGATGGGATTAAGGTATGATTATTTTATTAATTTAATGAATGGCTTTTTGAATAACAATATTCAATGCATGACTTGACTGAACAAGTACGGAAAGCCTCAATTTGTTGAAACTCAAAATGACTGTTGTTAGAGTGGTGCAGGACATGTATGAGAGCTGTAAGACAGTGGTAAGATGTGCTGTAGGTGTGACAGAAGAGTTCAAGGTGGAGGTGGGTCTGCATCAAGGATCGGCTCTAAGCCCCTTTTTGTTTGCTCTAGTGATGGACAGGATGACAGATGAAGTTAGACAGGAGTCTCCATGGACTATGATGTTTGCAGATGACATTGTGCTTTGTAGCGAGAGCAGGGAACAGGTGGAGGAAAATTTGGGGAGGTGGAGGTACGCTCTGGAAAGCAGAGGAATGAAGGTTAGCCGCAGCAAGACGGAATACATGTGTGTGAATGAGAGGGACCCAAGAGGAACAGTGAGGCTACAGGGAACAGAGGTAAAGAAGGTGCAGGATTTTAAGTACTTAGGGTCAACGGTCGAGAGCAACGGAGAGTGTTCAAAGGAGGTGAAGAGACGAGTACAGGCAGGTTGGAATGGGTGGAGAAAAGTGTCAGGTGTGTTGTGCGATAAAAGAGTATCAGCGAGAATGAAAGGAAAGGTGTACAGGACAGTGGTGAGACCAGCAATGCTCTACGGCTTAGAGACAGTGGCACTGAAGAAAAGACAGGAGGCAGAGCTAGAGGTAGCAGAGCTGAAGATGTTGAGGTTCTCTTTGGGAGTGACAAGGATGGATAGGATCAAGAATGAGTTCATCAGAGGGACAACCCATGTTAGATGTTTTGGAGATAAAGTCAGAGAGGCCAGATTGAGGTGGTTTGGACATGTTCAGAGGAGAGAGTGTGAATATATCGGTAGAAGGATGCTGAGGTTGGAACTGCCAGGCAGGAGGTCTAGAGGAAGACCAAAGAGGAGATTTATGGATGCAGTGAGAGAGGACATGAAGTTAGTTGGTGTGAGAGAAGAGGATGCAGAGGATAGGGTTAGATGGAGGCAGATGATTCACTGTGGCGACCCCTGAAAGGGAACAGCCGAAAGACAAAGAAGAAGAAGAAGAAGACTTATAATAATTTATAGTGATATATTCAACTTTTAATATTATACTATTAATTAATACATTTAGTCATTTGGCAGACGCACTTATCCAGAGCGACTTACATTCTTATCTCATTACACATCTGAGCAGTTGAGGGTTAAGAGCCTTGCTCAAGGGCC
The DNA here is from genome assembly GCA_030522415.1 of Channallabes apus. NCBI lineage: Eukaryota > Metazoa > Chordata > Actinopteri > Siluriformes > Clariidae > Channallabes > Channallabes apus. The sequence continues at coordinate 32,019,934 of CM060122.1, forward strand.
CAACAGTGACAACTTGGTGGTTGTGGGATTTGAACCTGGGATCTTCCGAACTGTAGTCCAATGCCTTAACCACTGAGCTACCCCTGGCCCTATACTATTAATACTATTAAATAGCATAGTAAAGGATAGAGTTTGAGTTAGAACTTATTAGTCGAGTGATGTTTTTTTACATACTTCAACAAGGTATTATATTTGTAATCAAGAGTCACCACATCTATTGTAAATATTAGATGTTTATTTTTGAACTGCTTCTTCAGAAAACTGAATTTTCAGAAAATCAATACAACTCGAGTACCAACGTGCTGTAGACCAGGTTTTGACCACAATTCTGTCTTTTTCCTAATTCCTGCCAATTTACAGTATATCAAAGACTTCTCATAGCCTCATAACTCCAAAAAAGTTACGAGGTGGTGAACCGTCCTGAGTAACTCCCGAGATTTACTTTATATTTCCACTATAAGTGGAAATATAATATCAGGAAAATTCTGGGTTCTGGGATTGAATCCTAAATAGTGTTAAATGGAAAGCCAGTGCACTATGTAGGGTATACAATCACTTGTTCTGCACACCAAGTAGTGCCCTTGGTTAGTACGGTTTAGAGAGGGATTTGGGATTCAGCCCTGTGTTAAAAGCAACTTAGCTTTGTAGCTCAACAGAGCCGTGAACAGAACAATGAAATAATTTATTGCTTGAGGTCAATTCCAAACAACTAACAAGCAATTACTGTACTAAGGAGACAAAGTGTTGTTTATGGTGACATAATGTTATCAGATGTGTGTTCTTGTTGAAAGCGTTTCTGGTTGCGGGTTTTGGCAGGCAGCTTCTCTCTCCTCAGTACTGCAGACTTTCACCTAATTAACCACTGTACAACACCTGTGATGTGGAGTGATACATATAAATTAAACATCCCAGTGCTGTTATACTCCATATCACCACTTGTGCAATGCCATTCGTCGAATCAGCTTACTTGGCCATAACTTACAAGAGTTCCAACAAGAGTTAATTTTCCTACTTCTTAATATTTCACCTCTGGAATTAAGCACAGCTGAAGCGAATTAGTGCAAAATTGAATACATTTTAAATGTCTTCATGAGCAGCACTGGGCTCAGCTTCATTATTTTAGAGAAGAGGAACCTCCATATAAATCACAAGTAGGACCTTAGCTTTTTCAAAGTGAGTCAATTCAAGCTTCAGAGATTTGTTCTTTCATTACACTCTCCTAACAGAAGAACTGTGCTTCTTGTAAAATCAGACAGCTCATACAAACTTCAGGTGTAGGAAATGGTTTCTGGGAAAAATGACTCTTCACCACAAGATGTCAAGGATCTGGTGGACAAATTCTGAACTGGCAGAATGGCAAACAAACTGATATCATTACTTCTTTATTTTCAGTGACTACATCTCTATGGACTGTATATTGCGAACGAATGCATCACCTTTCCCGGGCAAATCCAGAAGGGGTACTTCTGCATCTTAAACAAATTTAAGGACTGTGATATTTTAAAATACAGGTACTTCCCAACTTATGAATGAGTTCCATTCCGGGACCACGTTTGTAAGTCGGATTTGTTTTTTAAGTCCGACAAAGTGAGTCTTATTCGCCTTTGACACTAATATACAATGTAAAGCATACCAATCCACTCGACTAATTCTCATCCCCTTTTCCCCACACTGCCATCATGTGGCCAAGAGTCGGCGGCGTCTGCGGCTTTAAATCGCAAGGGGAATCCCAGGCGCCATTTTGTCTCAGAGCTGTTTTCCATTGTATTGGACTGTGAACTGTTTTGTTGAGGATTTGGACTGTGAATTGTTTCGTTGAGCCGCGTGCATGTTGATTATCACGGCTCATTTTCAAGATGGCGGACGAGGAAATTTGACACTACTTTGTGAATATTCTGGGAGAAGCCGAGGAGGTAAGAGCAAAATAAAAACACCTCCCAGATCTACTGTACATTGGGGACATAATCAGTTTTTCAGTGAGTGTTAAACTGCGCATTCTGATTGCAAGATCCAAGTGGTAATTTTTTTAAATTGATAGACTTTAATTAATCTGAGGTCTCCCTGTTTTTCCTCACGGGCAATTTTATGTTGCATGCTCAAAGGTGGGTTCCCCACAGAATTAGAAACAGTTGGCCAAACAAAGAATATAGTATATCATCAAGTACTTCGGTAGGAATTTTAACTGCAGCCCTTGAAGTAGTAATAATAAAGTATGAATAATAAAAGTATGAAAAACACAAGGAAATACCTTACCTTACCAGCACAAGGTTTCAACTATGAAAAGCCCGGGCGACGTCGGGTACTTTGACTAGTATTGCATATAATTGTAAATATTGGTATCTGTTGCACTGCAGTGTTTATTTTTGTACAATACACATGAGCTATTTCTGCGATTTTTGTTTGCATCTACCAATGTTCGTAGAACCGCGGTCTGTTTGGATCTATGGAAATTTGTAACTCGAATTGGGAAACTGGGAATGCAGCCAGCAGCCTGGAAATCTTCAATGTCTACGCTGAGACAAAACATCTGTACTCCAGTTGCCCTGATAACAAAGTAATAAAACAACAAGACTGACAGCAGTATTAAGAAAAACAAGAACAAGCGACATGACAGACATGAGCCACGAAGCAGACAGACACACAGAATGATGGAAAATCAACCCAGATGGATGGAAGGCGCAGAGAGACGGACACACTGAGCAGTGAGACCAAGGACAGCAACACAGATAAATAAACAGGTGAAATAAATGGTATAAGCAATTTTAAAGGTTAATCTTACCTATAAATCTTACCCTCAGTTTTGTTTGTATAGCACATTTAACAATGCACATCGGCACAAAGCAGCTTACAGGGATAAAAATGCTGGATAAAAATGCATTTCTAGCTTTATCAGTTATTCCCTAATGAGCAGCCCAGAGGCAACAGAGGCAAGGAAAGTCCACCTGAGATGACATGAGGATGAAACCTTCAGAGAAGAACTTGCTACCTGAAATGTAACACAAACACAAGGACATTGAACAAGTGGCTAAAAATCCAACACAGAAACAAAGAGGATATCGCTATTGTAGACTTTCCAAGTGACACATAACCAAGACACAACCACAAATTAGAGGAGAAAAAAAAACAGCCACCTGGATGGAAAAAGAAAAAAAATTAAAAAGAAAGAAATCTGTTCATCCTAGAGATTGAAACATTACATAGTTATAATATATACTATAATATATACAGTACTGTGTTTTATTTATTTAGTACAAACTTTCCTATTGATTTTATTATTATAGGACTTTATTACTGACATTTCTGATTTTTAAACATCAGTATTCCACTACAATATCTACAAAATTCAAAGTTCATACGCCAGAAAAGAAAGCAGCACATTACACTGTATAAGTGACGACTTTTCAGACGAAAAAAATAAATAAAATGAAGCTGCTGGATTTTGATGCGAGAAAAAAAAAAAAAGAAAAACTGTGAGAACTGTGGGTGGTTCTGCAGAATGCTCATTAAAACATATTTCTTCATAAAACTGCACACATTGTCTGAGAGACTACAAGGTCCTCAAAGCGTTGTCATGGCTTTTGTTGTTTTTTTATAAATTTTTCCCGTTTTGAAGACATTCTAAATACTTGCTTATACAGTAAATGCTTGGACCACCAGCCTAATATTAAGTAGGATCCCCCTTTTACAGTAATGACCTGTGATCTTTGTCACTTTTTTTTTATTGCTACACTAGTTCTTCTACTGGATCGGATTACAAGAGGCCAACCTTCACTCCCCACGTGCATCAGTAAGCCTTGGCCTCACCTGACCTTGCTGCCAGTTCACCGGTTTCTCTTTTTGGTATTTCTGGAGCGGCAAAAGTGCTTTGAAGTTGATGTGTTGGAAGCAGGAGCAGAAGGATTTGAGTAACTTTAACAAGGGACAAATCCAAAGCAACTCCAAAACTGCAGCTCTTGTGGGATGTTCCTGATCTGCAGTGGTCAGGGCGACTGGCGAGAGGGTCATGGCTGACCAAGGCTTACTGATGCCAATAAGTCAATACAAAGGTGTCAGAAAACACAGTGAATGATTGTTATGGCGTCAAAAGGAGGACCTACTCAATATAAGCTGGATGGTCATAATGTTATGGCTCAAACTGGCAACTGTGAACAATAACAATCAACTATTCACCAAATTCACAACTTCTGCTTAAGTTCAAGGTATAAGCTGATATGTTGAAATTATTTTCCATCCTCATCCTGGATCAGACCCCTCTAGTGCTTCCGCTGTGCTATTAATGGTGCGGTACAGTAGACATACTGTATTCAATTCAATTCAATTCAGTTTTATTTGTATAGCGCTTTTAACAATTGACATTGTCTCAAAACAGCTTTACACAATAAAAAGAATTATTTAAGTTTGTATGGAATGTGAATGTGTATGAATCAAAATGTTCAGATATTCCCTGGCGAGCAAGCCCGAGGGCGACAGTGGCAAGGAAAAACTCCCTGAGACGGTAATAGGAAGAAACCTTGAGAGGAACCAGACTCGACAGGGAACCCATCCTCATCTGGGTGAAACAGATAGCAAGAAATGATCTGCATTTATACAGTGTTAAGTGTTAGGTTCAGCTATAATAGTTGATGTTAATTGATGTTATAATACTTGATGTAAAATGGAGTCCAGTAGTTATTCGAGACTCAGATAGACTTGTAGAAAGTTCCAGTCCTGAACTATCGAATTGTCAAGTCCTCAGAGAAACAGCTGACCACATCCCCAATCATCCCCAGACACCAGACGCATCCTAAAGAGACACACGGGGCATCCATGCGACGAGACCTCCAACCAGAAACCGGGCACCAGGATGGATCAGACAGGTCCGGAGGGCAGAGGGAGTCTGGATCACTGGCAGCTCAGGAACCACATGTGTAGCTCGACAGAGAGAGAGAGAGAGAAAGAGTGAAAGGGGGAGACAGGGGGAGAGAGGAAAGAGAAAGAGGGGGAGAAAGAGAAGAGGAGGAGAGATTGCAATTAGGTATGGTCACAGTCACAATGTCTAATGTGAATGTATATTTACTGTAGAGTGCAAGCAGGGACTCCGGCAGGACTAACTATGACAGCATAACTAAAAGGGAGAGCCAGAAGGAAACACAAACATGAGGGCTCCCTGAGATGTAAAGCAAACAATCACCTCACCGTCAACAAACCTGAGTAATCAAATGAGACTGAGGAAGACAGCATCTAAACATACCAGTTCACCATAATACTCTACGTCCATGAGTCCCCCAGATCTGCTCCTTTACCTTATGGCAAATCTATTTATAAAATGCTTGGTTAAATAAATAGGTTTTTAGCCTAGACTTAAACACTGAGACTGTGTCTGAGTCCCGAACACTATTTGGAAGACTATTCCATAATTTTGGGGCTTTGTAAGAAAAAGCTCTGCCCCCAGCTGTAGTTTTCATAATACGCGGTACTGATAAGCAGCCTGCATCCTTTGACCGAAGTAGGCGTGGCGGATCGTAAGACACTAGCAGTTCGCTCAGATACTGCGGCGCGAGACCATTTAATGCCTTATATGTCAAGAGTAGTATTTTTAAATCAATGCGAAATTTCACAGGGAGCCAATGCAGTGAAGATAGGATAGGGGTGATGTGCTCATATCTTCTGGTTCTAGTGAGGACTCTCGCTGCTGCATTTTGGACTAGCTGAAGCTTGTTTATGCACCTAACTGAACAACCAGACAGTAAGGCATTACAATAGTCCAACCTAGAAGTGATAAAAGCATGAACTAGTTTTTCTGCATCATTTAGCGACAATATATTTCTTATTTTGGCGATATTTCTAAGGTGAAAGAATGCTATCCTGGTGATATTATCTACATGAGCTTCAAATGAAAGGCTGGAATCTATAATCACGCCGAGGTCTTTTACTGTTGCACTTGACGGAACAGAAAGGCCATCTAAAGTTACGGTGAGATCTAAGATTTTACTTCTAGCTGTATGCGGTCCTATGACTAGAACTTCTGTCTTATCCGGATTAAGCAGAAGGAAGTTAATTAGCATCCAATTTCTTATGTCCTGAACACATTGCTCAACTTTAGTAAGATGGTTTTTCTCATCAGGCTTTGTTGAGACGTATAGCTGTGTGTCGTCAGCATAACAATGAAAACTAATACCATGCTTACGGATTATGTTGCCCAGAGGAAGCATGTAAAGGGAAAAAAGCAGTGGGCCTAAAACTGAACCCTGCGGAACGCCAAACTCCACTAGAGAACATGCAGAATAATCACCATTTAAGTCTACATACTGATAAAGATCCGTCAAATAGGATCTGAGCCAGGAGAGGGTTGTACCCTTAATTCCTACTAAATTTTCTAATCTGTGAAGAAGAATAGCATGATCAATAGTGTCAAAAGCTGCACTGAGGTCGAGTAATACAAGCATAGTTACACAACCCTGATCAGAGGCCAATAGGAGGTCATTTACTACTTTAACGAGTGCTGTTTCTGTGCTGTGATGAGGCCTAAATCCTGACTGATACAGTTCATGTATGCCATTTTGATGTAGATATGAGCATAGCTGCTCCGCTACTATCTTTTCCAGAATCTTAGAGATAAAGGGGAGGTTTGATATTGGCCTGTAATTGGACAGCTGACAGGGGTCGAGGTCAGGTTTCTTAATTATTGGTTTAATAACTGCTACTTTTAAAAGATTTTGGAACATAACCAATGCTAAGTGAGGAATTAATTATTCTCAACAGCGGTTCTGTTATTACTGGTACTATCTGTTTAAGAAAATGTGTCGGTATAGGATCTAATATACAGGTTGATGAATTTGCAGAAGAGATGAGTGAAATTAGTTCATTCTCTTCAAGAGGAGTAAAGTATTCTAGGTTTGAATCTGACATGGCTAGGTTAACATCAGTATCAATTACATTGTTTGGTTTCAAAGCCTCAATTTTATGCCTGATATTTACAATTTTATTATTAAAAAAGTTCATGAAGTCCTCACTATTGCATGATGTTGTTGTGGAGATTTCTGTAGTGGTCTTATTTCTGGTTAATTTGGCTACGGTATTAAATAAAAATCTAGGATTATTTTTATTTTCTTCTATAAGAGTGGAGAGATATGTTGATCTAGCTACACTAAGAGCTTTCCTATAGTTCAGGATGCTCTCTTTCCATGCTATTTGAAATACCAACAATTTAGTTTGACGCCATTTACGCTCTAATTTCCGAGCAGTCTGTTTTAAAGTGCGCGTGTGATCGTTATACCAGGGAGCGAGTTTCTTATCTCTAATAATTTTTCTTTTAGCTGGAGCTACATTATCTAAGGTACAACGAAGTGTCGACTCTAAATATTCAGTCGCCTGATCAAGTTCTGTGGGGTCAGACGGTGGCCTAATCGAAGTTGGTAACTCTGGGAGATTACTGATAAAACTCTGTGTGGTAGTTGATGTGAATGTACGTTTAATACGATAGCGCGGTGCTGTGCGTACATTATCACTGTGACACACTTGAATGGAGACAAGATAGTGATCTGAGATAATTTCTGACAGTGGAATTGTGAATACATTTCTTATAATTAATCCAAAGAATATTACTAAATCTAAAGTGTGACCTGCTTTATGAGTGGGTCCTACTACACACTGATTTACGCCTACGGAGTCCAGTATGGATATAAATGCTGTTCTCAGAGGGTCTTCTGGATTCTCAAAATGAATGTTAAAATCTCCAGCAATTAACACTTTGTCTACAGAAATGACCAGGTCTGAGATGAAATCTGCAAATTCACTAAGAAATTCAGAATACGGCCCTGGAGGTCTGTAAATTATAATTAGTGGAATCGACTGAGCTGATTTAATATACTTAAATACACTTATGTTACTATAGAGAATTTCAAATGAGTTAAATTTGTGTCGGTGTTTTTGTACGATAGACAGATTATCATTATGAATAACTGCGACGCCTCCTCCTCTACCAGTTAACCGAGGCTGGTGTATGTAGCTGTATCCAGGAGGACTAGCTTCATTTAGAGCTACATACTCGTCCTGTTTAACCCATGTTTCAGTTAAACAGAGTATATCAAACGCCTGATCTGTGATAATTTCATTAACAACAACTGCTTTTGATGTGAGAGATCTAATATTTAACAATCCTAGCTTCAGATCAGAGGTGCCGGCTGCGCATTCAGTATGATCGGAGTTTGTGGACTTTATGTTAATTAGATTATTAAAACAGACTTTCTGGGTCTTTCTACATTTTTGCTTAGATCGGGGAACAGACACAGTCTCAATATGGTGAACCCTGAGTGACGACTCTATGCAGCTACAGTAGCAGACGGTTGGTTTAGCCTGTCTGTCTGCTCCCTGGCCTGGGCTCTGGATTGTCACCAATTAACTAGACCTCTACTGAGACTATGAGGTATACTACAGGAAATGAGAGCAGCACCTTCCCGAGTGGGATGGACACCGTCCTGCCCTAACAGGCCAGCTTTGCCCTCAAAGGTCTTCCAATTATCTATGTAGCCCACATATCAGTCCTGTAAGCCAGAGTAAGCAGAACTGGAGACACAGATATAATACTGATCACAAGTCTCCATATAAAATAGGCACATTAAAATGTAAGTTATATCACAATATTACAATCACGGCTCTTTTATTTGATGTGGGATTATCGGGTATATTGTATATAACCCCTTGTATTATAATACTGCGACACATCTACGTGGAAATTAGATGAGAGACAGGCTTGGGGGAAGAATTGAACGGGCATTTTATTTTCCTTCACCACTTTACTTTTTCAGTCATTTTATTTGAATAGGAGTACCTATAGTCCCTCTCTCTCTCTCTCTCTCTCTCTCTCTTTTGCAGCTCTTTCCTTTCCACCACTTGCTGAAACTCAGCTCATTACTGTAGGTGTGCATCCTACACACCACACACTTTTGCTCAGCATCTAAAACACTATTAAACCATATAAATGTGAGTATAATCTATTACAACAGTCATAACCATAAAGGTTACTTGTTATATAAGAACATAAATTGACAGAACCTCTATTGAATGACATTTCCTTTAACTGGTATTACTATTTATACACAGTAAAAATTGTCTTTACCCGATATGAAGAGGATCACAAAGACACCAAAGGTTTCCAATTATATTCCATGTCTGACAAATTTTATTTGCTCAATTAATCACTACTAATCACACATTCTTGCACATCCCTGTACCAAAAAGGTGTATGGAATTGTAAAACTATTACCGCTATCTCTGTACAATTTAGCACCAACGGTGAATGTTTCCAGGTACTGTATGTGCTATGACAAAAAAAATGCATTGCATTCTGGAGCTGTGACATCACGTAGCATCTATATAATTCTTTTTTTTTTTTTTATGGTCCGTCCATGTGCCCCCTGGCCAATCGGCGACGGTTACTCCCCACCCTGGACATATATTCGTAGTTTCTGTGGCAGTTAATTAAGGGGTCGGGTTGCCAGCTTGATGCCCAATAGTCATTCACACATTAAAGACAATTTCATTCATTCATTCATTCATTCATTTTCTATACCGCTTTATCCTGTATTTAGGGTCGCGGGGGACCTGGAGCCTATCCCAGGAGACTCTGGGCACAAGGCAGGGTACACCCTGGACAGCGTGCCAATAAAGGCAATTTTGGTACGGCAATTAGCCTAATCTGCTTGTCTTTGGACTGTGGAAGGAAACCGGAGAACCCTGAGGAAATCAACCAAGCATATGGAGACATGCACACTCCGTGCACAGGGAATTGATCCCAGACCCTTGTGTTGCAAGGCAACAGTGCTAACCATTAAGCCACCACGCCTCCTCTATACATATAAACATACAATTAATATAATATCCATTAATTTGGGAGGTTAAATTTTTTTTTATCTTTATATAACTTTTTAAAACATAATAATGTCATCTGAAACATAAGTGCAAAAGAATTAAGAGTAACAAGTTTAGAAGCTACAGTATACTGTAAATGAAACTAAAAAAAAAAATGTACAGTGGAAACCTTGATTCCATTTAAAGGTGATAACGAGGCAGATGGAAAAATAAATGAAAGGAATAGAAAGTGCTATAAAATCATTTCATCAGATGTACCATGGAACACCATGAAGGCCATTGTCAAGTGCAGAAAATGAGCCACTACAGTGACATTTACCAAGAACAGGACGTTCCTCCAAACGGACAAGAAGAAAACTTATCACTGAGGCTGCCAGGAGACCTATAGCACTAAAGGAGCTGCAGGAGAAGCTGGAAAGTCTCCGTTCACATGACAACAATCTCTTGCATCTAAACATTTCTTCACTTTTCTGATTGGCATTAGGGAAGCCCTCAATACCACAAACCATGTGACAGATGCTGTGATACTGTATATGCTGTGATCGAACCCAGGTAGACCTTTTTTGGTATAATTATTTAAAAAATCTGGGCCCGGTTTCTCGAAAGCTTCTTATCTCTAAGTAGTTCTTAAGTCGTACCTTAACCTCTCTCTTAACTTAATGGCGCATTTCCCGAAACGTTCTTACGCTAAGTATCTCTTAGCTACGTCAGACGTTCGTAAGGTTGGTCTGGACCAACCTTAACTCATACTTAGCGTAGTTTCAGCTCTAGACGCTAGTCGCCGCCACTGAGCAGCAGTCTTTATAAACCAGCGGTGTATGTAAACACATTATGGCACGTTATCAAAGTCGTATTAATGATGGAATATACTGTAGACCTGTTTAAGAATTTTATTTTATTTTATATCAGAACTAATAGAGTGACTTTTAATTAGCCTATTTCATAATGTGACTAATGCATTAAAATTGCCAATCACTATTAATATTAAACAGGTGGTGAACAATTAGGCAGCGGTACAGCGTGGTGTTGTGTTAAACTGAAGACGGCGCGGTCCGTGGAGCCGTGTGGGTCATGTACATGTTTCCTTTAGACAAAACTTCAGCCCTTTTCATATTTTCCCCGTGGTCGTTATTAAAAATATATATATAATTAAAAGTTTTGCCTTCCAGGGCAACAGATTATGGAGCTTCTTGAGCTGCTCAGACCTGCGCGTGCCAGACCAATGCATCGTAATTACTGTACTTACAGTACACTCCCCGTCCCGATGTCCAGCTGCTCGCTGCTTTTTGTTTAAAATATGTTTCATTGATCATTAGCCATTATCCATGACTTTATGAGTTTTTCTTTTGACACGTTTTATTTTTATGAAATTTGATTTAGTTAAATGAGAAAAATAACCTTGGGAGTTTCAAACCCCGCATCCATTCATGTTTCTGGGTGATTGTAATGTTTAATACCCCTACAGTATTCACTTATGCGGTGTGACTCGGTGTGAGATGCGGTGTGTTATACCCCTATCTCACCTGCGCGGGCTCGCGCTGTGGCTGTAGGCTTGATCATGATTCACCCCGAGTTTTTGCGCTGTGATTACGTTTCCATGTTTCCGCGTGAAAAATTCAACGTTTAATTTTTTGCTGGTCCTCGCGGAAGCTTGCAGACTTTGTAGAACTTCGCGGAACGTTAAAGGAACGTCGTGGGCAATCGCGGCAGCTCACGGAGATGAGTCCGGCCACACAGGTGAGAGAGGGGTATTAGGCACCACACAGGTGAGAGAGGGGTATTAGGCACCGTGATCCGCCTCGAGTGACCGGCGCCCGACGGTCCGCGAAGATCTACAAGGTCCGCGAGCTTCCACATGTTAAACATGTTTATTTTTTTTGCGTGGTAAAATGGAAACGTAATAACAGCACCAAAACTCGCGCTGAATCATAATGAACCGCACTTACGGCCCTGTGTAGGTGAGATAGAGGTATTAAACCTCCACCCTGTCATCTCATCGTATTCATTCCATAAGTGCGCTATACAACCCCAACAACTGACACTTCACATTGTTTCTGAAGCTGGTGAAGAGTGTTATCAGCTGTTTGTCCATCAACTATGATTGGATACCCGGTTCGTTTCACGGCCACATGTTACATGAAAATATTATATATTATAATATTATATTAATTAATATTAATTTATATATTTGTCTATTATGACATGTTATTGTTAAGTTAACACATGTCGAAATAAACGCTATTAAAAGAATTTAGTGCAATGTTTAATTTGCATAGAAAGTGCCGTCTTTCTTAACACTGTCATGCAAAAGGAGTGAAAAATCGATTCCTGAGCCACCGATGTCCGCTAATTCAGGACCTTCACTGTAGACAGCGCCGCGTAACGTCGGACGTAAGAGGCAGCGACTTAAGAAGACTCCTAAGAGACAGTTCAAGAAATACACTTAGAAAAGTTATCACTTAACGTAAGATATATCTTAAGAGTCTTCTTAGCGCGCGAATAGTGTGCGTTATCGAGAAACCGGGCCCTGCTTGGTATAAAAGCAAGACAGCATATCATCCAAAGATCACTATACTCAAAGAACACTCAAAGAACACTATACTCAAAGAACACTATACTCAAAGAACACTCAAAGAACACTCAAAGAACACTATACTCAAAGAACACTCAAAGAACACTATACTCAAAGAACACTATACTCAAAGAACACTCAAAGAACACTATACTCAAAGAACACTATACTCAAAGAACACTCAAAGAACACTATACTCAAAGAATACTATACTCAAAGAACACTCAAAGAACACTATACTCAAAGAACACTCAAAGAACACTATACTCAAAGAACACTATACTCAAAGAACACTCAAAGAACACTCAAAGAACACTATACTCAAAGAACACTATACTCAAAGAACACTCAAAGAACACTCAAAGAACACTATACTCAAAGAACACTATACTCAAAGAACACTCAAAGAACACTATACTCATAGAACACTATACTCAAAGAACACTCAAAGAACACTCAAAGAACACTATACTCAAAGAACACTCAAAGAACACTATACTCAAAGAACACTATACTCAAAGAACACTCAAAGAACACTATACTCAAAGAACACTATGCTCAAAGAACACTCAAAGAACACTATACTCAAAGAACACTCAAAGAACACTATACTCAAAGAACACTATACTCAAAGAACACTCAAAGAACACTATACTCAAAGAACACTCAAAGAACACTATACTCAAAGAACACTATACTCAAAGAACACTCAAAGAACACTATACTCAAAGAACACTCAAAGAACACTATACTCAAAGAACACTCAAAGAACACTATACTCAAAGAACACTCAAAGAACACTATACTCAAAGAACACTATACTCAAAGAACACTCAAAGAACACTATACTCAAAGAACACTCAAAGAACACTATACTCAAAGAACACTCAAAGAACACTATACTCAAAGAACACTATACTCAAAGAACACTCAAAGAACACTATACTCAAAGAACACTCAAAGAACACTATACTCAAAGAACACTCAAAGAACACTCAAAGAACACTATACTCAAAGAACACTCAAAGAACACTATACTCAAAGAACACTATACTCAAAGAACACTCAAAGAACACTATACTCAAAGAACACTATACTCAAAGAACACTCAAAGAACACTATACTCAAAGAATACTATACTCAAAGAACACTCAAAGAACACTATACTCAAAGAACACTCAAAGAACACTATACTCAAAGAACACTATACTCAAAGAACACTCAAAGAACACTCAAAGAACACTATACTCAAAGAACACTATACTCAAAGAACACTCAAAGAACACTCAAAGAACACTATACTCAAAGAACACTATACTCAAAGAACACTCAAAGAACACTATACTCATAGAACACTATACTCAAAGAACACTCAAAGAACACTCAAAGAACACTATACTCAAAGAACACTCAAAGAACACTATACTCAAAGAACACTATACTCAAAGAACACTCAAAGAACACTATACTCAAAGAACACTATGCTCAAAGAACACTCAAAGAACACTATACTCAAAGAACACTCAAAGAACACTATACTCAAAGAACACTATACTCAAAGAACACTCAAAGAACACTATACTCAAAGAACACTCAAAGAACACTATACTCAAAGAACACTATACTCAAAGAACACTCAAAGAACACTATACTCAAAGAACACTCAAAGAACACTATACTCAAAGAACACTCAAAGAACACTATACTCAAAGAACACTCAAAGAACACTATACTCAAAGAACACTATACTCAAAGAACACTCAAAGAACACTATACTCAAAGAACACTCAAAGAACACTATACTCAAAGAACACTCAAAGAACACTATACTCAAAGAACACTATACTCAAAGAACACTCAAAGAACACTATACTCAAAGAACACTCAAAGAACACTATACTCAAAGAACACTATACTCAAAGAACACTCAAAGAACACTCAAAGAACACTATACTCAAAGAACACTCAAAGAACACTATACTCAAAGAACACTATACTCAAAGAACACTCAAAGAACACTATACTCAAAGAACACTATACTCAAAGAACACTCAAAGAACACTATACTCAAAGAACACTATACTCAAAGAACACTCAAAGAACACTCAAAGAACACTATACTCAAAGAACACTCAAAGAACACTATACTCAAAGAACACTATACTCAAAGAACACTCAAAGAACACTCAAAGAACACTATACTCAAAGAACACTATACTCAAAGAACACTCAAAGAACACTCAAAGAACACTATACTCAAAGAACACTATACTCAAAGAACACTCAAAGAACACTATACTCATAGAACACTATACTCAAAGAACACTCAAAGAACACTCAAAGAACACTATACTCAAAGAACACTCAAAGAACACTATACTCAAAGAACACTCAAAGAACACTATACTCAAAGAACACTATACTCAAAGAACACTCAAAGAACACTATACTCAAAGAACACTATACTCAAAGAACACTCAAAGAACACTATACTCAAAGAACACTCAAAGAACACTATACTCAAAGAACACTCAAAGAACACTATACTCAAAGAACACTCAAAGAACACTATACTCAAAGAACACTCAAAGAACACTATACTCAAAGAACACTATACTCAAAGAACACTCAAAGAACACTATACTCAAAGAACACTATACTCAAAGAACACTCAAAGTACACTATACTCAAAGAACACTCAAAGAACACTATACTCAAAGAACACTCAAAGAACACTATACTCAAAGAACACTCAAAGAACACTATACTCAAAGAACACTATACTCAAAGAACACTCAAAGAACACTATACTCAAAGAACACTCAAAGAACACTATACTCAAAGAACACTCAAAGAACACTATACTCAAAGAACACTATACTCAAAGAACACTCAAAGAACACTATACTCAAAGAACACTCAAAGAACACTATACTCAAAGAACACTATACTCAAAGAACACTATACTCATGGTGAAAAATGGTTGTGGCACCATCATGCTGTCACGATGCTCGTCTTTAGGTGGGACTGGGACTAGATACTGTAATGATATATTTAAACAGTTTGTTTGCCAAACAAGATAAGTCCATTTGTGCATTCAAAATAGTATTGAGTTCTTAATCCATTATCCATCCGTGTCATTAATGTCTAGGAACGATTTCTAAATGCAGTTTTGTTTAAGTACATTTTGGATTATAGATTCATTTTTTGGTAGCGTAAATTATTATTATAGAGATCTTCATTCATACTTCAGATTTGTTCATAACATATACGTAGTTATTTGCATATAATATGGATGTATATCATTGTGTTGGTGTGTAGTTGTATTTATATGATATACTGGATATTACACAATATGTAGAAATAATGATAATTTCATGTTAACACTTTCTCCATGCTCATCCACGTTGCTTCCAGTTCTCTTTCCCTCCTTTACATTTATGTTAAAGGATTTTGTTGTTTTTGATTAAGTCAGTTTGCTATACCACATTTCCGTATGTTTACTACAGTACAGGACCAGATGGCAAAGACATGGGGAGCGACGTTTCCCCCGCAGCCTGTTAGCTGGATACAGCAGGAACAAACGAAGCCTAAATCATTTTACTTTATGGATGGAGCTGGATTTTACCCTTCTTCTCCTCTTTTATTTCTACATCTCCTCTACTTCTTCTCCTCCTTACAGCAATCACACTTCACACACTCACGATCATCATCCGCTAAAGCTGAAAATGCAAAAAAGGATCCCAGAACCGAGTGCCGATTCTTAGAGATGTTTAAAGAACTTAACAGGTGTTAATATTAACAAATGTATATATTCAAACTAGTGGTTACTAGAAGCTTCTGGAGTTGCTTCAGTTGCTCAGGTCTAGACGCAGCAATGTTATGAGACAATAAAATTAAGTCAGCTGACGACCTGAATGTACTGAATCGCCAGATTATCACATCTATCTGTTTTATTTTCCAAGCAGCATCCTGTGATACAGTATGTTCATGTACAGAGCTGCGTATGTAAGAATTCTACTTTCCAAACATGGCTGAGTTTAAACGACTACAACTTGAGCATATGGCAAGAGATTTGAGCATGACATGGCTCTCCTTTTGGCCAATAAAGAGAAATTTCCGAAACAAAAAGCAGTATTAACATGTGTGTGATCTGTCATTCTATAACGTTAAACTGACATCTATATAAATAAAAGCTTTTGTCTGTACTGTATGTTGATCAGAACTCGCTCTTTCGATGATATCTTTACTTTCATACATTGGAGGACCAGAAACCAGTCTCAGAAAAATTGTGTCTGTTTATCTGTCTGTATGTCTGTCCAGCCAGGTTTTGTCAGAGCATCACACAAAACTGGATAAACAGAATTTAATGAAACGTTGCCAGTCCTTCGGTATTCGCCTGAAGTATAACCTGTACCATAATTGAAATTAATCAAAAAAATGATACATACACTATGAAAAAATTATACATACACTATGAAACTCAAAATGTTGAGTAGAAGTTCATTCATTCATTCATTCATTCATTCATTTTCTATACCGCTTAATCCTGTGTTTAGGGTCGCGGGTGACCTGGATCCTATCCCAGGAGTCTTCGGGCACTAGGCGGGGTACACCCTGGACAGGGTGCCAATCCATCGCAGGGCACACACACATACACACACTCACACACTACGGGCAATTTAGGAACGCCAATTAGTCTAACCTACATATCTTTGGACTGTGGGAGGAAACCGGAGAACCCGGAGGAAACCCACCAAGCACGGGGAGAACATGCAAACTCCATGCACACAGAGACGGGAATCGAGCCTAGCCGGGGAACCGAACCCAGACCCTGGAGGTTCAAGGCGACAGTGCTAACCACTACACCACCGCGCCGCACAGAAGTGAAGTTATGAGCAGTTATGTTCCAGATTCTGATCAGCTGATTCTTTTAGCTTTAACCTTTTAACTATTTCTACAAACTCTTTACCCATTAACGATGGGTATTCACGCTAGTTTGAGCTAAAATGTGGACAGGAAACCTGAAAGGGTTATCTTTTATTTATTAGAGATGAAGATTATGACTGTAGTTGAAGGGGTGTTTACAGTAAGTAGTCAGCCTTTGATCTTTAACATGCTGTTGTTTTTGGGGTGTTCAAATGGAACCCGCTAGAATATTTTTTATACTATTATGATAAATGTTTGACTACGACAGGTTAGAAATTGTGGCTGCTGTAATAATAAGATATTATGTGGCATGTTTAAGAATTTTACCATGTGTCAGTTTAATTTATACAAATATACTTTTAGGACCAAACTTGGGAACAGTCCTCCTTTAAAAAGAAACTTTAAGAAGGAGTCTGACAGTTAACAGGTGGAAGTTACTTTTCATGGCATGTAGCTGAAACAAGAGCAACATTACCTTAAAAATCTGCCAACAAATAAATCAAAGGTGTTCAAACAAAAAAGTGGAATTTTCGTGACAAGTCAATCACAGAACATGAACTAAATATAAATCTTTGACAGCAGACAACAAAGCTGTGTCATAAAGACCGTTCTGTCTGTCTGTCTGTCTGTCTGTCTATCATACGCAAAAGCTGTGTGAATTCTCACATTCAGACCTACTTCTTGTCACACCTTTCCAACATCACAGGCTTCAAACAGGGTGTCTTTCTTCTAAGCCTTGTGCGTGTGCGTGTGCGCGCACATGATTTCTCAGATTTGTTAGAAAAGAGAGAGAAGAGAATCTACAACAGATCAAGATCAATGTAGGGACCGTCAAACCTCAAAGCGCTTGTAGCTTTTATGGAAAACAGCCGAGAGCGAGCAGAAGACAAGTGTTTCAGGATCTGGCTTCAGTTTCCCGCGCTACAAAGTCATTTTTCAGCGTTAACCAGTAATCGTGATGAATAAGAGCTCGACCCAATGCCCTTCGTATTTTGGTATTGTAAACAATGAGCAATACTACATGGGGATATTTCTCATCAAGGCAGAACAGTCTTAGTAAGAAAGGTCAGCTTGAAATTGGTGTGTTTTTCCATTAAGATCTCTGACATCATCATCCACATCCATATTATTCAAAACTTTGCTTCTGGCCTCTCAACTTTTCAATCCAGTCATTAACAACCAACAGAGAAAACCATCCGTGTGTATGCAAAGATAGCTGTGAGCTGCCTGAATCATTAATATCAACTGATGAATCATCTTGTGTTTTTGTTTTTTAAAAAGTGTGACAGTTTATTTGATGGCGGATTTTACTTACACTTTTGGTGAATGTTGATCACTTGACAGTGTATGCTGGAGGTTGAAGGCTTGACAGAGTATGTGGGTGTTTCATGGTAAATATTGGGGATTGATCGATGTTTAGTATTAAATGTTAGTGTTTGAATTAAATGGTTTCAGTGTAAATGAGAATGTTGTTTTGACAGTAAAGGTTGTTATTCGACAGTTCTGATCACCAATATTTTATGGCAAATATAAGAACCGGATCTAACCATCCTGGGGCCCTCAAAATGTCCAAATCTCGTACCTGTTCCATGAGATATTTTTTACTCCCATACACCTGACACCCCGGTGCGACCATGACAATCCTCCCTCCTATATAACAGCTAGTGTTTTTTTTTCCCCCTAATTTAGTCGCGTCCAATTCCTCCCCGTCACTAGGGGGCTCCACATTAAGGCTACTACCACTCAGTTGGGAGGGCCGAAGACTATCACATGTCCAAACCACGTGACATCTTCTCGAACTGTTCGCTCACGCACCGTTAGGGGCGGCGTAACACACTCGGAGGACAGCGCTATCCGCCCCTTCCGCTTGCGTGAGCTCACAGATGCCCCTGATTGGCTGTAGAGCCGTGATTAATGTGGGAGCACGAAGTACCTCTCATCCCTCCAACCTGAGAGAGCTCGGCCAATCAGCTCTCTCTAGACCTCCGGCTGTGAGAGGTTACAGCATCACCCGGGAACCGAACCAGCGATCTCCGGATGATAGGGCGAGCACTTTACCACTGCGCCACTCAGAGGCCGGTGTTTGTTAATAAATGTTGTTGTTCCTTAATAAATGCTGGTGTTTCATAGTAAACATTGGAGTTTTATTGAAATGGTGTTTCATGGTGATTGTTGATGCTTGAGAATGGTGTTTGGCAGTAAAGGTTGGTATCTGACAGAGAATGTTGGTGTTGATGGTAAGTATTAGTGTTTTAAGAGGAATGTTAATGATTCTTAATCACTGTTGATGCTTGAGTGCTTTGATGTTTCCGTCATAGGATAGATACTTACACTGGTTTACTAGGTTACTAACTAAGAGTCATCAGTCAAACAAAGTTGGGAAAGGGATTTCATTTCATTATTGTTTTTATTTAGGCGGGATTACTCCAAGTACTGAAGAAACAAATCCGTCTTTAGTTGTCGTTTAAAGATGGTCAAAGACTCAGCTGTATGGACATCTAGGAAGTTCATTCCACCACCTAGGTGCCAGAACAGAAAAGAGTCTGGATGAATGTCTTCCTTTTGCTAAAGAATTAAGGGAGTAAAGTGTGGGATTAGAATAAAAGTCTTGGTATTTTTTGGCGAATGGTAACGGTTGATGAAAATTGATGGCATTCGACAGTCAATAATGATGTACGTATTTTGCTATATAACAATGAATGTTGGGGATTTAACAGTTGAGTTTTTAAATTTTGGTGTTTAATTATGAATGCTGGTGTAGCGGGTGAGTGTTTTGTAATTGTTCGTGTTTAATTAAAAATGCTAATGTAGTAGGTGGGTGTTTGGAAATATTGGTGTTTAATTTTGAATGTTAATGTTTGATAGTTGAATTATTAATGTTGGTGTTTGATGATGAATTTTGAGGTTTGACAGTGGATGTTTGATGGAGACGTTGATAAAGCTGGTGTTTGTTTGATACTAAACGTTTAATTATTAATGTTGGTGTTTAATGCCTAATTGTGGTGTTACATCTCGGAGGAATCTTTGTGGAAATCTTACGTCTGATTAACATAGGTATTGCTTTTATTGATATTTCATGGCTAAAGATGTTTAGGAATGTTTAGTGTTTAATTGTCAATACCAGTGCAGCACAAGCAGACAAGTGTTATACAGGAACACCTAAAAAAAACAGCATAATAGCTGAGAATAATTTCGTGTTATCTTGTTAGAGTTCTGGGCCCGGTTTCTCGAAAGCTTCTTATCTCTAAGTAGTTCTTAAGTTGTACCTTAACCTCTCTCTTAACTTAATGGCGCATTTCCCGAAACGTTCTTACGCTAAGTATCTCTTAGCTACGTCAGACGTTCGTAAGGTTGGTCTGGACCAACCTTAACTCATACTTAGCGTAGTTTCAGCTCAAGACGCTAGTGGCCGCCACTGAGCAGCAGTCTTTATAAATCAGCGGTGTATGGAAACACATTATGGCACGTTATCAAAGTCATATTAATGATGGAATATACTGTAGACCTGTTTAAGAATTTTATTTTATTTGATATCAGAACTAATAGAGTGACTTTTAATTAGCCTATTTCATAATGTGACTAATGCATTAAAATTGCCAATCACAATTAATATTAAACAGGTGGCGAACAATTAGGCAGCGATACAGCGTGGTGTTGTGTTAAACTGAAGACGGTGCGGTCCGTGGAGCCGTGTGGGTCATGTACATTTTTCCTTTAGACAAAACTTCAGCCCTTTTCATATTTTCCCCGTGGTCGTTATTAAAAAATATATAGAATAAAAGTTTTGCCTTCCAGGGCAACAGATTATGGAGCTTCTTGAGCTGCTCAGACCTGCGCGTGCCAGACCAACGCATCATACTTACTGTACACTCCCCGTCCCGATGTCCAGCTGCTCGCTGCTTTTTGTTTAAAATATGTTTCATTGCTCATTAGCCATTATCCATGACTTTATGGGTTTTTCTTTTGACACGTTTTATTTTTATGAAATTTGATTATGAGAAAATCACCATTGGAGTTTCAAACCCCGCATCCATTCATGTTTCTGTGTGATTGTAATGTTTAATACCCCTACAGTATTCACTTATGCGGTTTGACTCGGTGTGAGATGCGGTGTGTTATACCCCTATCTCACCTGCACGGGCTCGCGCTGTGGCTGTAGGCTTGATCATGATTCACCCCGAGTTTTTGCGCTGTGATTAGGTTTCCATCTTTCCGTGGAACGTGAAAAATTCAACGTTTAATTTTTTGCTGGTCCTCGCGGTAGCTTGCAGACTTTGCAGAACTTCGCGGAACGTTAAAGGAACGTGGTGGGCAATCGCGGCAGCTCACGGAGATGAGTCAGGCCACACAGGTGAGAGAGGGGTATTAGGCACCGTGAGCCGCCTCGAGTGACCGGCGCCCGACGTCCGCGAAGATCTACAAGGTCCGCGAGCTTCCACATGTTTATTTTTTTTGCGTGGTAAGATGGAAACGTAATAACAGCACCAAAACTCGCGCCGAATCATAATGAACCGCACTTACGGCCCCGCGTGTGAGATAGAGGTATTAAACCTCCACTCTGTCATCTCATCGTATTCATTCCATAATGAATGTCAGTTGTTGCGCTATACAACCCCAACAACTGACACTTCACATTGTTTCTGAAGCTGGTGAAGAGTGTTATCAGCTGTTTGTCCATCAACTATGATTGGATACCCGGTTCGTTTCACGGCCACATGTTACATGAAAATATTATATATTATATTATTATATTAATTAATATTAATTTATATATTTGTCTATTATGGCATGTTATTGTTAAGTTAACACATGTCGAAATAAACGCTATTAAAAGAATTTAGTGCAATGTTTAATTTGCATAGAAAGTGCCGTCTTTCTTAACACTGTCATGCAAAAGGAGTGAAAAATCGATTCCAGAGCCACCGATGTCCGCTAATTCAGGACCTTCACTGTAGACAGCGCCGCGTAACGTCGGACGTAAGAGGCAGCGACTTAAGAAGACTCCTAAGAGACAGTTCGAGAAATACACTTAGAAAAGTTATCACTTAACGTAAGATATATCTTAAGAGTCTTCTTAGCGCGCGAATAGTGTGCGTTATCGAGAAACCGGGCCCTGTTAATTAGCTAATAAACTAGACAGAAGAATAAAACTATTGGCTGTCATGTAAAATTAAGTATTTATTCAAATAAACTCCAATTCGTATTAAACGTGTTATTTAATGTCAGATACCGATGCGCGCGAACATAATTAATCCTTTGAGCCTTGTGACTTAAACTGATGAAGTATTGCTTGATACGGAGCAGGATGTTGACAACGCCACATTGGAAACAATATTTTTTACCTGGCTTTTGTTTCTAATACGCGAGTTTGACTTATTAGCAAAACTTTCAAAATCTCATTATGAAACTTGAGGATAAAGTTGTTGTTGCGACTGAAATAAGATCTATGGGTTTGCTATAATAACTCCAATCTAAATACAATCTCTAATTTGCATATTTGTTTCATTTCCAAATAAGTAAGCCAGCAAAGAACAATCATAAAGATGTAAACACCGCATTAACCTCCGGGGTTTAACATTTTATTGCCTGATACGCAGAGATCCTCAAGGCCGTTATTAATTTCCTGCTTTAGATCGAGAAATTATTGAATCAGTATTCCCAGCGATCGTTCCCGGGATGCCACGCAAATGATCACATAAATCATAAAATGTAATTAGACGTGCTCCATCTGCTGGAATAATTCCCCGTGAGGAGAATGCAGATCTAATATCTGAACTGCAGCAACAGTTGAATGTTGTCATTTTGAATCGCTTTGCTCTGAAAAAGAGAGTTGCTGAACATCATGTTTTAAGATTTAATAAACCCCTTCCTAAATCCCATGATAAGATGAACCACTGGCTAATGTTCATTCTGCTGTTTTATAAAGACAGAAAACCAATATGTGTCCAAGGAATTATTTAAATTAATACATCATACATATGCAAATATTATGTGTATAACAGAAAGAAATGTTTTCTCAAGAGTTCCCATTGCAGATCCTGGTGTGTGTGTGTGTGTGTGTGTGTGTGTGTGTGTGTGTGTGTGTGTGTGTGTGTGTGTGTGTGTGTGTGTGCAACTTTTATAGAACTTTATGTTTGTTTTGTTTTTGCTTCTTTTCTGTTTCATTAAACTTTCATATACTTTCAAATACTGCGTCTTTTGGGAGTACTGTAAGTTTAAGTTCAAGTTCTAAGTAGAGTGTGTATTTCTTCAGTTCCACCCACTCAGTTATGGTGTATACTGTAAGGTAAACACAGATACTGTATGTAGGCTGCTGGTGACACACAGATGAGAACCTTCAAACATTACCTTCTGGTTGAACTCACCTCTATTCTCTGTCCACGGTTAATGTGCCACGCCCATTCTGCTGCGCCAATCATGAAAGGAAACAGACTCTGAGCTATATGAAGTTTAGAAGAAAAAAAAAACTATTTCCACAATTCCCACTGATTCATTTGGATTTGAGTTATTTTACATGATAATGAGAAAGTCAAATGATATATTGGAAAGATGGAATGAGCTGAAGGTCGGTGGAGTTTGATGGAGTGTATGTATTATGGTGTGATGGAGAATGTTGGTGTTTTGTGTTAAATAATGGTGTCTGATGGTGAATGCTCATGTTTGATGGTGAATCTTGGTGTGTGATGGTGAATGCTGGTGTGTGATGGTGAATGTTGGTGTGTGATGGTGAATGTTGGTGTCTGATGGTGAATGTTGGTGTGTGATGGTGAATGTTGGTGTCTGATGTTGAATGCTGGTGTCTGATGGTGAATGCTGGTGTGTAATGATGAATGCTAGTGTACAATGAATGTTGGTTTCTGATGTTAAATGTTGGTGTCTGATGGTGAATGTTGGTGTCTGATGTTGAATGTTGGTGTCTGATGTTGAACGTTGGTGTCTGATGGTGAATGTTGGTGTCTGATGGTGAATGTTGGTGTCTGATGGTGAATGTTGGTGTCTGATGGTGAATGTTGGTGTCTGATGGTGAATGTTGGTGTCTGGTGTTGAACGTTGGTGTCTGATGGTGAATGTTGGTGTCTGATGGTGAATGTTGGTGTGTGATGGTGAATGTTGGTGTCTGATGTTGAATGTTGGTGTCTGATGGTGAATGTTGGTGTGTGATGGTGAATGTTGGTGTCTGATGGTGAATGTTGGTGTCTGATGTTGAACGTTGGTGTCTGATGGTGAATGTTGGTGTGTGATGGTGAATGTTGGTGTCTGATGTTGAATGTTGGTGTCTGATGGTGAATGCTGGTGTGTAATGATGAATGCTAGTGTACAATGAATGTTGGTTTCTGATGTAAAATCTTGGTGTCTGATGGTGAATGTTGGTGTCTGATGGTGAATGTTGGTGTCTGATGGTGAATGTTGGTGTCTGATGTTGAATGTTGGTGTCTGGTGTTGAATGTTGGTGTCTGATGTTGAATGCTGGTGTCTGATGGTGAATGCTGGTGTGTAATGATGAATGCTAGTGTACAATGAATGTTGGTTTCTGATGTTAAATCTTGGTGTCTGATGGTGAATGTTGGTGTGTGATGGTGAATGTTGGTGTCTGATGGTGAATGTTGGTGTCTGATGGTGAATGTTGGTGTCTGATGTTAAATGTTGGTATCTGATGGTCAATGCTGGTGTGTAATGAATGTTGGTGTCTGATGTTAAAATGTTGGTGTCTGATGGTGAATGCTGGTGTGTGATGATGAATGCTAGTGTACGATGAATGTTGGTGTCTGATGTTAAATGTTGGTGTCTGATGTTAAATGTTGGTGTCTGATGGTGAATGTTGGTGTCTGATGGTCAATGCTGGTGTGTGATGAATGTTATATGATAGTACTGTAAATTGTCTGATGTTGAATGCTTATGTCTAGTGGACGTTGGTGTTTGATAGTGAATGCTCGTGTCTGATGTTGAATGCGCGTGTTTGATAGTGAATCTTGGTGTTTGATGTTAAATGTTGGTGTTTGATGGTGAATCTTGGTGTTTGATGTTAAATGTTGGTTTTTGATGGTGAATCTTGATGTTTGATTGTGAATCTCTCAGTGTGTGGTGGTGGATGTTAGTGCCTGATGGTAAATGCTGTTTGATAGGGTGTTTGATGATGAAGGTTGTTTTTTGATGCAGAGATTTTTGGCTTCTGGTGGTGAATCTTTGTGTTTGATGGTGATTGTTGGTGTTTTATGTCAAATTATGGTGTCTGATGAAGAACATTGGTGTCCGATAGTGAACTATGGTATCTCAAGGTGAATGCTGGTTTTAAATTGCAGATGTTTTTGATAGAGAATGTTGTTTGATGAAGAATATAAATGGTTGTTCCTGGTTGTTGGTGTTTGAAAGTAAATGTTGGGGTTTGATGGTAAGTGTTTGTATTTGATAGCGAATGTTGATGTTTAATGTTGAGTGTTATTGCTTGATGATTCAAGATTCAAGATTCAAGATTCTTTATTTGTCACATGCATAGTTATACAAGTACAACACGCAGTGAAATGTATCCTGAACCGCTCCTACTTTGTGCAAATAACAAGAATGTTGTTGATGAATATTGGTGTTTGTTATTATATTACAGTATAAGATGCCTGTACGCATGGATGATAATATAGGAAATATTCAGATATAACAAAACAACATAGAAGACATTGGTAACTTTTAATGAGGATAGAAATTCCATTTCAGTTCCACTGTTCCTTCCTAATTATCACAGCTGCATCGTGTTTCGAGTTGACATTTTAGTTCTCAGTTTCATAAAAAATACATGGAGAGGAGAGAGAGAGAGAGAGAGAGAGAGAGAGAGAGAGAGAGAGAGAGAATCAGTTTGGAGAACTACAGACTAAAAGGAGAAATGAGCAAGAAATCAGCAAAAAAAAGCACAAATATTTCTCACATCTTCACCTTGATCTGACTTTTATGACATGAAGAGACAATGTGAGAGCCCAAGTGAACAAAAACAGGCCATTAAGAAGCAGCTAATTCCACTTGAATGACCCAGTTGCAAGCCAATAAAGGAAATGTGTAGTGGGTTTTTTATTATTTGAGCAAAATTTTCAGACTATAAAACTAGTGTCTGTCTCTCGTGATTATCATCCAGATGAAAAAATATCTCAGCAACACATTCACAGAGGTCAATGATTACATCATCAGCACTGACCCCTGATTAGGAGAGCTAGCGGTAGTGTCCAGATAGCGGCCTGAATAAAAATGCCATTTCTTTACATGACCTGCAGCCTAATAACCCATTAATAAGAGCTCAGTCACTCTAGAAGTGATCATGTGTGAGACGAATCCGAATGAAATTTATTTAGAGTAAAAGTTACTTTATTTTATTTAAACCCGGGGGCGGGGGGGGGGGGGGGGGTGATACACACCTGCATAATAAATCTGTTCCCTTTGTTGTGCTTGAAATCAAAGTGGTCGCTTAAATATGACCAGGGGTTTGGCTTTATAAGAATTTGTTGGCATTTCACTTCCAGCTGTGTCTGTATCACTGACATCTGTTTTGTTCGTCTCCATCGTTCTTGTGAATTTAGCGCGTTTGTTCTCCATCAATCAATCAGTGCAGTGGTTTCCGGGGTGCAATTTTTTTTCCTTCCCCGTTGTATTATTTGTATTATTTTTCATTTTCATTCATTTATTTTTTACTCAATATGATTTAAAATGTAGTGAAGTACAATACTTTAAACAAAACATACTTAAGTAAAACTAAAATTACAGATGTTAAAACTACTTTAAAAAGCAGAAGTGGTGTGGAACAAGGGCTTGTACACCCTACAAAGTGCACTAGATTTCACATTTAACGCTATTTGGGATTCAACCTCAGAACTCTGAAGTTATCGAAGCTCATATTCTAAAGCGGAATTATAAAGTCAATCTCGTAAGTTACTCAGACTGTCCACCACCTCCATGGTTTTAAAACTCACCAAAATGTCACATGTCACAGGACGCTCAAGGATATGCGAAGTGGTCAAATTAACAAACAAATCATAATTTGTTGGTAAAAAATGGTATTTATGGAACTTTAGTATACAAGCAAAGTCGCTCTCAAGGTCGTGCTTTTGCGATTATTATCAGCACATCTGTGATGTCTCATGCTGCACCCTCGTGCCTACGAGCGCATCACAGCCTTGATGATATTCAGTACAACAGAATGACCTTGAGTGTAACATTGCTTTGATTGATTTAAGCTTATGCTATTGCTATATTTTGCTAATTTCAATGATTGCGTTTTATTTAAAAAAGTACAACTAGCTTCAACTAGTAGAAGAAAATATGTCTAGAAATAGATTTTATAGCCCTATATTTGATTAAATGTAATCTTATAATAAGAAATAGTATATACATTTGGCTACATTTATGGGCTAAGATGTCATCCTAGTGTTTTAAACCCCATTATTTGATTACTATTACAATATCTTTAAAATGAAGTGGACCGTTCCTCATATAGCCACCCATACCCCCCTCCCCCCCCCACACACACACACAGGTCATCTTATAACTGTGCTGAACTGGTAAAGGAATGAAGCAGGCGTTCAAGTAAGCGGCGAGGAGAATCAGAGCACAACAAAGTGCAGACTCATTTTCTCATCTGTGAACTAACTGTTATTGAACAATGCATGGACAAACTACACACTGGGTTAGAATAAGAACAGGCCAGCGGAGTAAATAAACATACACACACACACACACATGCCTGAAATGCTTGTTCTTATTTTTATTATGTGTTACCCCCAATGCGCCAAGGCATAAAAATCAATTTAAACGTAATATCCATTTTCCAATATACATTTCTGTGCAACAACACAAGCAGTTCTTCTTTAAATCACAAGCATTCACCAGGAGAAGATTATGAGATGGTGGCAAAATAGAAAAATGAGTGAATTACATCTTGTCGGTTCCCTGCAGGGAGTGCAGACGGTATTCCTTCAAAAATAACACACAGGAAGGACAAGGCTATATTACACCTATCTGTCACAAGGAAAGGTTTTGTGGATAATGTTGTTGGTTGTGAAATACAGTAAATAAGGTTTGAAACAAATACAAAGTGAGGGTGCTAATATTTTGAAAAGAGAGACGATCAAACAAAAATAGTACGAGACGCACACACTTGGAGTCCGACTTTATGCCTGGCATTTGAGAGCAGAAATATGAATTTCAAGAGAATAGGTCGATTTTATCTTTCGTATTCTAATAATAAAGTTTTATTTAATGTATCACTATAAAGTGCTGTAAAAAAGTATTTGCCCCTTCCTGATTGTGGCTGAAATGTGGCTGAACTGAAACAATTCTGCAAAGAAGAGCGGGCCAAAATTCCTCCGCAGCGATGTGAAAGACTCTTTGCCAGGTATCGCAAACGCTTTAGTGCAGGTGTGGCAACAAAGGTTGGCACAACCAGTTATTAGTTTCAGGGGCCATTACTTTTTCACATAGGGGCCAGGCAGGTTTGTACAGCTTTTTTCCCCCAAAAGGAATGAGATCATCATTTAAGAACTCACTCACTCGCTCTTCATCATCTATACCGCTTTCTTCTGTATTCAGGGTCGCGGTGAGCCGGAGCCTATCCTAGGAGATTCATCGCAGGACACACACACACACACACACACTACGCGCAATCTGGGAATACCAGATTGCCTAACCTGCATATCTTTGGACTGTGGGAGGAAACCGGAGGAAACCCAGGGGAGAACATGCAAACTACATGCACACAGAGACAGGAAATGAACCTGGCTGGGAATCGAACTCAGACCCTGGAGGTGCAAGGAGACAGTGCTAACCACTACACCACTGTGAAACCCATTAAAACACTGCATTTAGTGTTTATCTTTGTATAATATTCAAATATGTTGATGGTCAGAATAAGCAAAAAAAAAAAAACAGGAAGGGGCACATACTTTTTCACAGCTCTGCAAAAAGGTTCAAAATGAAAATTAAACTGTTTTGTACCTGATTTGGACTATGCACATTCTCAAAAGATGATGTGTTACTGTACCTTGGAAAACATGTCTTATGTACTTTATACATTTTTATGATATATTTTGAAAAGCATGCAGACGGCATACTACATCACTCTGTCTACCTGTGTTTACTAGCAGCTTCATTTGGACAAGAAAGTCTTTCCAACTCTACTGTATATTACTTAATATCATATGTACTCATAGATCTGGAGGATATCTCTCAGGTGTAGTGCTCGTCCTTTATATCCATTGGATTACTTCCATGGTTTAAAATGACACGTCTAAAGGGATACGCACGACCCAAGTTTGGGCCCCTGGTGGTGAAACTGCCGAGCTGAGGAGGAGAAATACGTCTCTCTGACTTTCAAAGATGTGATCGCACACCTTGAAGGACTCCTGTCTACACGGCAATGAATCACGAATGCATTACATCCCTAAAGTCAGCCTACCTTGAGAAAGCAGCCAGACGGACGGACTGGCATCACTAAGCCGAGTCATGATGATAAGACGCGGGGCACATGTGCAACATCACTCCTTTCAAGCAAGGTAATAAACAAACAAACAAACAAATAAATATTAAAAGAGAAGAAAAGATGAATGGTGTGACCGAGCATTTCATTTAGGACTGAAATGAAGCTTGACCTCATTTTGGCCCGGCGCTAAATTCAACACATCAGTCTTCATCCGAAAGGCGGTAAGCAACCCGATTAAAAGCCACTGAAGCAGAAAGCAGACGCCGGTGGATTTGTATGATGGATATTTCTGTTCTCTGTGCTACATGCTGGAATCCAGGTCTACGTAGTTTGGCGACCGGTGTTGAAAAGGTCAGTATTTTTAAAAAAATGTCTCAAACACGGTTTTTTCTTTCTTTCTTTCTTTCTTTTTTTTTACATTTATACGGCCTGCTTATTAGCTTAAAATGAAATAAAATCAGGGCGAAAGTTAGATACGTTGCCTCTAAGCGGTAAGCGTGATTTGAACTCTGTTGCTAGGCAACTGGGAAACATGGACACTGAACATAAGCTACCTAATGAAGCTGATGATTTCACTAGATAGTACATACGAAGCTGTTAAATATTTCATATCATCAATGGAAATACAGAGAAAGAAAGAAAAAAATTATAGGAATATAAACAATTCATGTAAATGATCAAAAAGAGATTAAATTATACCGTATTTACACTTAGCATCTAATTAAATGATACTGGGTTGAACGTTATACACGCAGAGAGGTTTAGCTTGATGTCACATCATGTGAATTTGAAGGTAGAAAGTTTTCTCAGTACACCAGAGTCATGATCGGACTGCTCGTCCGATTCACATCTGAAACACTGGCCTCCCAGGAACTCCTTTAAAGTCGCAATCATATGGAAACGGCTTGGAGTGAGGTCAGGGCTGTACAGGGGGATGTGGCAATAACTCCCAGATGAGTGTTGGTGAATGGTTGTATGTACAGTTCCCATATACAGAGACGTCTCGTCTACAAGTTGGCACTTTCGATTTTCAAGGATCTGACGCTCCACTCGTTAAATGTTCACCGAGCCGCCTCGGCCGGGATTGTCATTCCCAGAAGTACGGCCTCCTTTAAAAACGTTCGCACCGTTTAAATGTTTTACTGCGGCTAAGAATCTCATCAACGCACTGTGTTTGAAGTCTTTGTGTCTGTTAAGCATCAATCGCTTTTACGCCTTCATTCATAAATCCTGGTTTCACTAGAAAATTAATCAACACCCACCTGGTGATTAATCAGAATCCAGGTAAGGGACCATCATCTACAGGAGCGAGAACCCCTGTCCTTAAATTATTATTATTAGTAGTAGTATTTATTTATTTATTTATTTATTTATTTTAAAGCCTTTTATCCCAAATTATCTCCAGTTTAAAGACATTGATTAATTTCCATAGTCCTCGTACACAGAAACACTAAACAGAATGTAAAACATTAGAATGTAAAAAAAAATATATATATATATATATATATATATACACACACACACACACTGTATACAGTGTCACTTTAAATACAACTGGCAAATAAAAAAATATATGTGAATATATTACTTTTAGTAAATAAACCAACAGAGACTAAAATCTCATTCAGGTTCGTATAAACTGTAACACAACCAGTATAACATTTAATAAAACATAAAGAAGAAATGTGTTTTTAAACATAATGTGATATATTTTATATACAGGACGGAGATACACATTTATGGAAGTTATGAGGTTTTTTTTCTTCTTCTGTATCTCTTTTTAAAACTATGCTCCAAACTTTTTTGTAGCATTTCATTGAAAAAATTAATAAATAAATAAATGTAGAGTCCCGTCAACCCCCCCCACCCCCCCTCTCACTGCTGTCCTCAATCTCCAAGGAGATGAAGTTTCTTCCTGCATGTAAAAGCCTCCTGGGTTCAGGAGTGTGCACTTTCTCTACAACACACTCGAGAAGCACACACGCTTTCCCTCTTAGTCAAATTTAATCCTCTTTAAAAAAAAATTTTAAGGGGAAGCGAGATGATATAAAATTAAAGATGCACTTAACAAAATATAAAATAAATGTTTGTAATTTTCTTCTTAACTCAAATTTACACTCAGGTTAAAGAGAATTTTTTTCTATGCAGTTATCTCTGTAACAAGACCAGCTGTGATTTAATTTATAAATAAAATGTTATTATATATTTAATTTATATATAATATTTCATTTATTAAAAAAAAAAAAGGCTGGTTTCTGATGTTCTGTATTTTGTTTTCTCTGTATTTAAAGTAATTTATACATTATTTAACAAAAACCATCCTCACAGGTAAAAATATTTTGAATATAGTGAGATGTTCGTAGTGAGATTACAATAAACCTAATATTATTTAACTTATTTCTAGTCACCTTTTTTTTTTAATTATCAAAAATTTTTTCTAGAAGCCAAATAATCAGCAAATGGAATAAGATTTAAAGCCTGAAATGAGTAAAAGTACTTAAAAACAGTTGGAATAATCTAATTATAATATTCTCCTAATGAAAAAATATTCCCTTATTTTATATTTTTTTCTTCTTCCGTTGCTAAGCTATACTTGATATAGTTGGTACAAGTTCACAGTGTATTAAATAGTGAATGAGTGAATGCTGGAGTGATTTCAGACACAGCAGTAGCAGTTTCAGTGTGTTTCCTTAGATCTAATTTTGTGCTTTGATTAAAATTGTAATTCATTTTGCATCCAGCAGAGGGCATTACAAAACATCACAAACTGCTCCTTTAATATGAACAGCCGAAGGCCTTTCAATAATGGAAACGTAAATGAACTAGAAAAATGCACTTCACTATAATTATCCTCTGGAATACACACACAGTTTTGTGAATCTTACATAATTTAAAATGTATAACAATTCAGTGGCGTAAAGATGTGTTTTATCTGGAAACAAGCTGATGAATATTTAAAAAGATGAAATGTTGGTTACAATCATCCACAATATTTATTTTACACACACACACACACACACACACACACAAATAGCATACATTACCAATAATGCGAGCACTTGCTAACAGCTGAATTATTTTTTAATGATTAAACATTTTAAACTTTAAAAACAAAAGGATTAAAAAGGATTGTGTTGTGTTATTGAGACCAATATTCTTTTTTCAGCATTTAGAAACACAATATACAGAATATTCAAATATATATATGTATTCAATATACAGTGCATATTCAAAATTGATGAAAGTTTCAGTAACACTAGAAGAGTGTAAAGTGTGTA
This sequence comes from Channallabes apus, assembly GCA_030522415.1. Lineage (NCBI taxonomy): Eukaryota > Metazoa > Chordata > Actinopteri > Siluriformes > Clariidae > Channallabes > Channallabes apus. The sequence continues at coordinate 32,053,013 of CM060122.1, forward strand.
ATCCGATAATCCATTTTAAGCGCTTGATAAATAAACAGCACAACACTGCGTTTCCATTAGTGAGGTACAGTACAATGTTGAAAATTATTACAGTGATATATGAAAGGTGACTGTAGCAATAAAACAAGTGACAGTGTAATACCCAGCATGCTGGTGGCTTTAAACATGGATTTATTGCAGGAATAATGTTCAGAAAATTCAGTCACAGTGTCAAGACTAGATATCTGTTAGCTATCGCATCTGAAAATGGCCAAAAAGTTCATAATTATGGTACTTGAGAATGGTGTTAGTGCTTCATTGCTGCTGCTTTCAAATTCACATTTATTTATTTTTATTAATATTAAAATGAAACAAAATCTGTCTGTGTGAACTGTACACACACTCATTCACCAACACCACTTGCACATCACAGGAACTCGGCTGAAAGTTATACCACATCCCTCTGTACTGTCCTGATCTCACTCCAAGCCATTTGACTCGTCCCTATGCTGAACTGGTCTTCATGTCAATTTAAATAATATCTGTCATATTGAATTTTCACCTGCACAACACACAAGATGTTATATCATTTCTATCTGTTATCACCCAGATGAGGATGTGTTCCCTGTTGAGTCTGGTTCCTCTCAAGGTTTCTTCCTAATGCCATCTCAGGGAGTTTTTCCTTGCCACCGTCGCCGTCACCCTCAGATGCGATAGCTAACAGATACCCTTGGCTTGCTCATCAGAGAAATTTCATTCATTCGTCTCATTATTATTATCTGCACATTTTTCTCACACATCCACACTTCCAATTATTTTCTTTTCTATAATTATTATTATTATTTTATTTTATTTTTTTATTATTATTTTTTTAAATTTATTTATTTATTTATTTATTTATTTATTTATTATTATTTATTTATTTATTTATTTTGTTAAATTTCTTTCATTTTTGTGAAGCTGCTTTGAGACAATGACCATTGTTAAAAGCGCTATATAAATAAAATTGAATTGAATTGAATTTCCATATGTTTGAGTCAATAAAGGAGTTCCTGGGAGGCCAGCGTTTCAGACGTGAAGCAGGAAATCCGATCCGGTGCTGAGCTCCGGTGTACTGAGAAAACTTTCTACCTTGTTGGTCTCCAAGTACTATTAAAACACTTTATATTCTCAGAGCTGCATTCTGTTATTCTGCACAATCAAAAGTATCTTGAATGTATAACAACAGCTCTGATAATAGGACTGGCTCAAATGACAGGTTTGTATTAATGCATCTATTCTAATTCCTCCTCATCGGTTATTTTTAATTGTTGATATTTTATGATGAGATGTTTATGTAATGTTTATGGGAGTCTCCAGAGTTAGACTGCTTGTGTTACAGTTTATACGATTCTGAATGAGATTTTAGTCTCTGTTGGTTTATTTACTAAAAGTAATATATTCATATATATTTTTTATTTGCCAGAGTTACAGAGTTAAGTTCTGTATACTTAAATAGGGAACAAAATATGAAAGAATAATAAAACAAGAAAAAAATCAACATCAGGATAATTACTCGGCTTCATCACACACTCCTGTTGTTGATTGATTTCCTATACCATACCTTAAAAGGCATAATAATAATAATAATAATAATAATAATAATAATAATAATAAGTTACTAGATTTGATTGAATGTCAGCACATAACTGCAGCTTTTTCTGCTGTACACATGTACTGTATTACTGAACACCTCAAAGGAAAAGTAATACATGAACCCAAGGTCAGCTTTTGTTCTCTGGAGCTTCCTTCTCCTGCACTTGTCCTGTAGCAGAATTGCGAGATCGATTTTTATTCCCGATTAAGCAAGTAAACAAAACCAGCTGGCTCGCTGTCAGCCTTTTCCTCATCAACTTATTGATTTTTTTTTTTCTCTTCAGGACGTGAGAAACATGAAACATGGACACGTCTTTTTCAGTTCTGCTCTCTGTAATCACTCGACACTAAAATTGCGTCTGGGTAAAAGGCTGCATGTGACCTCCAGAGCTTGAATACACAGAACTCCATTAATCTTCTTGTATATTTATTTCAAAGAATGTGCACATGCAGGGCTTATCAAAGGACAAAAACTAACAACTGATATACTATGTGAAGGTAATGAGTTTATGTCTGTGCTTTTCTTATAGTGTATAACGCACACAATGAAGTATCAGATGCTTAATAGTGGAAAAAGAAAGAAAAAAGGAATAATGGGGTTAAAAAAGCCTTAATTTGAATCTCCAGAGAGCTGTACTCAGCTATTATGAGTATCATTATTAGCACCTGATAACTATGAATCTAATGAATGTCTTCAAACAGAAGGAAGTTTGGTAAAATAATTAAACCTAACTGTCTTCACATGAGGATTAAACAAGGATTTATAGACAATGTAGAAAATGTCATACTATCATATGAGGACGTTCAAAAAAGGCATCAATTTATCCAGGGGGAATAAAAGAGAAGCAACCTACTGTATAAATAAGATTTTTTAAATAAAGACAGTGAACTTAAATAGAAGAGCCAAATTAAAAGATTAAAAGATACATATTGGTGTATATAAATAAATAAATAAATAATTTAATGGGATTAAAAAGGCCATGATTACTTACAAATAATCTATGGTGTGGTACAGTATGTTCTACCGTACATAGAGACCTATGATAACCAACTAAGTGCTACATGTAATTTACACCGATCAGCCATAACATTACAAGGCAAAACATTAAGCCCTTTATTGTGGGTTCTCCTTGTGCCACCGGGGCAGCTCTGCCTCCACAAGACCTCTGGAGGTGTGCTGTGGTGGCTGGCACCAGGACATTAGTAGCAGGTCCTCCATCTGATTGAGATCTGGGGAATTTGGAGACAACGACCTTGAACTCCTTTCCTGCTAAGCTGTGATCCACTGAGTGTTCTGATACTATTCTTTCATGGCCATTTAATTGTGCTGCACTGGGTTTTCTGTGAGATCGGACTGGACCTCTGGTACCCACAGGCATAGATGAGGCTTGGGTGCCCATGATCCTGCCATCAAATTACTTCTATATAATTGACAATCAGTGTTATTTAATTCATTTAACAGCTGTGTTAATATTGTGGTGGATCGGTGTGTGTACAGTATATACATAAACTACATTAAATGCTTTGTCAACAACAACAACTTATAGAAACATTACACTTAAGCCTTTATTTGTCACATATACCTTACTGCATAGTCATTTCTCCAGTTTTTTTTTTCTTGCACGCACCAGCTTGTTAGAGATTATGCAGGGTCAGCCATGATACAGCGCCCCTGGAGCAGGCAGGTTTAAGAGTCTTGCTCAAGGGCTCAACAGAGGTAACTTGGTATACCTAGAGCCTGACCTGCCGAGCTTCAAATCAGCGACTCTCAGCCTAAACACACTGAGCTACCGCTGCCCCTGTCCCTAATGGCGGAGCTACAGTACAAGCCACAAAAAGCAGTAAAAATTCATTCATTCATTCATTCTCTATACCGCTTAATCCTGTGTTCAGGGTCGCGGGGGGCCTGGAGCCTATCCCAGGAGACTTCGGGCACTAGGCGGGGTACACCCTGGACAGCGTGCCAATCCATCGCAGAGCACACACACACACACACACACACTATGGTCAATTTGGGAACACCAATTAGCCTAACCTGCATATCTTTGGACTGTGGGAGGAAACCGGAGTACCCGGAGGAAACCCACCAAGCACGGGGAGAACATGCAAACTCCATGCACACAGAGACGGGAATCGAGCCTGGCCGGGGAATCGAACCCAGACCCTGGAGGTGCAAGGCGACAGTGCTAACCACTACACCACCGTGCCGCCAGCAGTAAAAATAAATAAATAAATAAATATATTAATGAATTCATTAAAAAAATCTGAATTCTAATTTTATTTGTCACTTACACAGCTATACACAATATGATGAAATAATAATAATAATAATAATAATAATAATATTGCACCTCCAGGGTCCGGGTTCGATTCCCCGGCTAGGCTCGATTCCCGTCTCTGTGTGCATGGAGTTTGCATGTTCTCCCCGTGCTTGGTGGGTTTCCTCCGGGTACTCCGGTTTCCTCCCACAGTCCAAAGACATGCAGATTAGGCTAATTGGTGTTCCCAAATTGACCATAGTGTGTGTGTGTGTGTGTGTGCTCTGCGATGGATTGGCACGCTGTCCAGGGTGTACCCTGCCTCGTGCCCAGAGTCTCCTGGGATAGGCTCCAGGTCCCCGCGACCCTAAATACAGGATAAAGCGGTATAGAAGATGAATGAATAATAATAATAATAATAATAATAATACAGTACGTTTCTGACGTACAAACATATGAGTGGATATGAACATTTCATGGATGCGAACAAATCACAGAAGTAGCTCATGAGTATTGTACAAAAAAAATAGACACCAATGCACCAGATACCAATATTTACAATTATATACAATATTTTCAGTGTGTAAGTGAATGTATAAAATGTTTGTATGTAGAAAGAATAAAGTCAGTTATATTGAATGTGTGTGGGGGTGCAAGAGAAATGAGTCTGCCTCATCAGTTTCAATGAACCAGTCCCGGAGCATGATGATAGAAAATGTCTGTCCTGCAATTCCATCCAGATGGTAAATAATCACAATTTAAGAAAAATCTCAATGAGATGGAGTTCACAGTCTGAAACAGCTCTGAGACAAAAATAGCATCGGTTCAAGTGCAGTGAACACCATGTGCATTGTCCCCTCGCTCCCGGTTGAATTTAAACAAGGTCAGCTGACTTGTTAGACCTGACCTTTAAAAAGGCTTACATGTGGTTACGATTTTATGGCAGTGTGGGGAAAGGGGACAGATGCACTACTACAGTTCGGAAGGTCCCAGGTTCGAATCCCACGACCACCAAGTTACCATCGTTGGGCCCTTGAGCAAGGCCCTTACCCTCAGATGTATAATGAGAAAATTATACATAAGTGCCGAAAATCACACTCTTCTTAACCGTACACTTTAACTGTGTCTTCATAGTCCATCACCTCCGACAGTCTCCCGCTTACTAGCATAGCGATGCTGCAGAGCGTTGTTCTCCCAGACTAGCCGGCTCACACAGTTCAGGCTTTTTTGTTGTTGTTTGTTTTAACCTCTCAATCCGTCAATCACGTCGACACCTTGACAAAATCAACAACCAAAAGTCAGAGAAGTCTACAAAATATACTTCTGCAGCGGTCCACCTGACACCTGCGCTGTGTGTACAACGCCACTGCTAACGTCTGTCCTTCAACACCTTTTCATTTACACACACACACACACACACACACACACACCCTTAACCATCCGTTTCTGTTCTCCCAGGTTTTTGCTCACCTTGATAAACAACAGACGGGATAATAACACATCATCATCCTGACATCTTTCTGTCTTCCTGACCTTCTGTCTCCCCTCATTATTTTTTTCCTTTTCTCTCTCTCTCCATCAATCTCTCAGTCCTCCACCACTCACTTCTCTTTAATTCCCTCTTTCTGTCTCCTCCTACCTTTTCTCTCTTTCTTGTCCTCTCTTTCTGTCTCCCTTTTCTTTCTTGCTCTTTTCTCCCAGCTTTCTAAACTCTCCCTTTCTTTCCTTCTCTTTCTCCATCATCCTCATTTGCCTCTGTCCTTCTCTCTCCCCCTTTATCTTTAATGTATTGATATTTTTCCTTCCCAATCCTCTCTTCCTTCTTTTCCTGTTCTCACATTATTCCTTCCATCCGTTTCTTCTGCTTCCTGAGCCTTGTTCTCTTCCTGGTTCTTCTTTTCCTCTCCTCACTTTCTCTGTCTCACCGTGACTCCGTTATTCTTTTCCTTCTTTCCTTCTGTTATTCTCTCTTTTCAACTTTCCCTAAAGGATGAAGCCCTTCTTTCTTTCTATCATTTCTTTCCCTCTGCCTGTTCTTTCTTTTTCTGTTCACTTTCCTTTTTCCTCTCGATCTTTTTCTTATTTTTTGTCCCCGTCTCTGATTCCATTGTCCCTTTCCATATCCTTCTATCTTTTTTCCCTTTCTCTGTTTCTTCCTTTCCCTTAAGTCACTTATTTTCCAGTTTATCCCCAAACTTCCTGCCCCCCCCCCCCCACCCCAAGGTTCTTGCCATACTTCTTTATCTCCCTCTATTGTTCTATACGTGTCTTTCCTTTTCACTTTCTCTCTCATCTATTTTCTCTTCTTCTTCTTCTTCTTCTGCTCTATTCATATCTTTGTGTTTGAAAGCTGGAGAAAAAAGCTTACATTTAATTTGTAAATAACAAATTTATTATAACAGTCAAAGTGAAGTTATTATTCATGTAAATTCCACTTTGTCTTTATTTATAGGAGATTCTGGGCGAGATAGAAATTTTTTTTTCATTTATGCATTTTTTTTAAGTCGCATGACATATATATACATATATATATAATTTTTTTTTCAGCCGAATCAAAACACTGCTTCACTTCGGAGCAATTCTACACTGAAAGGTTGACATTAACTGCTTTTCTTTTCTTTGCCTGAGACAGCTGGGAGCTTTTCTAATGCAAGTGTCATCTCCCAGTTTTGTTCTTTTGGGGGGGGGGGATTTGAAAAACAGCCGCACTTATCCTTTGAGTCATGAAGAATTGAGACCTTGATGACTTTCAGCATGACACAAAGTGACCTTTAGAGGACGGTAAAAAAAAAAAAACACACGTTATAATGCAATGATGTCATTATAAAACACACTTCTTATTTATTTGTCTTACTTTTTGCATAGTTTTTTCCCCCTCCTTGTTTTTGAAGAGGCTCTCTAACATGGCTTTTGGTTCGCTGACCTTTAGGAGACTTTTTTATTTTATTTTATGTCTATATGATGGAGAGCACATCCATTAGGGCTCTCTCTCTCTCTCTCTCTCTCTGAAGGACAACGTGAAAATGCGGCTCGTTCTTTTTCTTTGGTGGCTCAAGGGCTTTCAGAAATAAACACACACTCTCATTGGAGTGGGGAAAAGTTCAGTAAAAACCGCCCACATGACTAACTTCCATCAGAGAAACAAAGAAAAATACCATTAAGTGGTTTTTACCCTGCAGATGTTAACACGTTATTAAGTTTGCATTTGCAGTGCTGTTATACAATTAAATAAATTATGGACATTTAAAATCTAACATCTTTTTATTTTTTTTTAAGTTTCTGTTTTTATAAATTAAATAAAGTTAAAGTATGTGACTCAACTTTTTATTTATTTATTTTTAAAAGGATTTAAAATCTTTAAATTGTAATCAACAATTTGGGGGGGAAAATAATATGGAACTGGGATATTTATAAAATCGTCATTAAGAAGTTGAGTCGGCCTCACCGGTTTTAATGAATCAGTCCGGAAGCATGATGATGAAAAAATATATCCTGTAAAGTCCTGTAAAGATGTCCTGGTGGTGAATAATCCTAATTTCCTTTACAGTACAATACAGTGGAAAACAGCTCAGAGATAAAATGCTGTCCGAGATTCCCCTCGCGATTTAAACGTGCAGAGACAACACTGTTGAGATTTCCTTAGGTGTGATGGCAGTGTGGGGAAAGGGTACAGATATAGATTGGTACGCATTATATTGTATATTCATGTCAAAGGCGTTTAAGATTCACTTTGTCAGACTTAAGAACAAATCGGATTTACAAACGTGCTCCCGGGAATGGAACTCGTTCGTAAGTCGGGGACTACCTGTATTAGGAAATCCCTTGATGATTCCGCCCCTACAGCCTTGTCTAGGTAGTGTTTGTGTGGTGGGATGCAGCTGCCAATTCCTGACCATTTTACCAACAGTGCTTACTGCATGTATTGTAAATAATTTTTGATATAATTTTACACCCTATTTCTAATTGAGCTGCAAGACTAATTTACTGCTGGTTCCCACCGAAAGGTGACAGAACACAGTGATTTTGTGGCTAAAAGGGGCAAAAAACTGTTTGGCTGGTGGTCATAATGCTGTGGCTAATTAGTCTATATACAGTACTGTGAAAAGCGCAAGAGTTCACATTTTGCTTTCAAAGATCCAGACTTTATTGTATTTTTTAAAGTTGTCTTGAGGAATAGCTCTGGTACACAACTATCTAAAATATGGACATTTCAAAATAAACATCTGTTTTTTGAAGTTTTGTTTCATGTTTTTGTCATGCCAGTTATGATGTAAAATATCAATTATTATAGATTAAAGAGTTAGCTACATGTTTATTTACCTTCTTTTTTTTTTTACTTAATTCTTACACTTGTCTGTAAATTATTGTTATTGTTATTTGCACAAATCGAAAATCCGGTCCTGTACAGTATATTGCGTATTGTGTATTGTATACATACATTACTACTACTTGCTATTTGGAACTACTGTACTTATATTATAGTATATCTGATGAACACAGGGCTACTTGCCCTACCTTGCCCTCACTTTATGTACATCTGTACTATGTTCCTACCAGCGTTTGGGATTTTCACCCATTTTTCCTGACAGATGCACTCCAGGTTCTTCCCATTGGTTTGGATGATATTTGTTGACTCCAATTTTATAGAATATATATTTTTTCTGTTGACTTGTCCACTCTGGGACATCACCTTGTTGTTTTTCAGCCCTGTTGCTTTGACCTTGTGTTTGAAACCATCATCCAGGTAAAAAGAAATCTCCCAAGCTTTATTATTTTTAGATTGCCTTGCAATATATCCCTGTATATTGCTCCATCCATTCTCCCTTAAATTTTGACATGAAGCCCAGGTCCTGAGGATGAAAAGTGTCCCCTGACCATGATGCTGCCACCAGCATATTTCACTCTATAGCTCATTGAAATTCAAACAAATCATGGTGATCATGACCATGGTCCTGACCTACCAAAAAAAAAAATCATCATCTTTCCTGTGTCCGTCTCATGCTTTCAGATGGGTTTTCTTGAGCAATGGGTTCTTTCCAGCCATTACTCCCATACAGTAATGCAGAGCCTTTAAAATGGGTATCAGGTGCATCTTCACTTCACTTCATTTTTGGTCATTGAGCTTAGTAACGCCTTCTTAATAACGCCTTATTTTCATTCAGGAGTGAATTCTTTGCCAAATTTGTTCAGAAATAATAAATATGACAGATGACATAGATACATGCTGCTCAGTAAAAATTTAACTTTTGCATTTAATTAATTTGAAGTTAAATGATAAACTCTTGTATTTGAAGTTAGTTTTCATTGTTTAAATACTGCACTTGGTTTTTACGTGAGAAATGAATGGGATATTTTTAATTGCTCTATCATTTTAATTCAATACAGTTGCAAAGCTGTTAAATAAATATAAAGCATAATAATTTCAAGTATGATTTCTTCCCTTATATATATAGGTGTATATTATTATTATTATTATTATTATAGAAAATGTTAGAATTATTATAGGGAATTTATAGGATTGGCTTAGCATAACGTGACTGTGGTACTGACTGCCAGCGCTTGTTGTTTCCTACTTTCCTCATGCTGTGTCACAGTGAGAACTATCAGAGAACAATCACTTTGTGCTCATATCAAAACATTCCCGAAATAGCTGGAAGCCAAATTTTATTTGACGCTAACACCAAATGAGGCCGTTTAAGCCTTCAGGTTTGCATTAGCATTTTTTTTATAACACAGAACTTTCTAGCTCTGTCATTAGCTGACTGAATAGATTTAGCAATAAATGAGAAAGTTACGTACTCAACATCTAATAATGATTCATCTATAGCTTGATTCTTTAGAACGTATTCAAGAGGTCCTCATAAAACTAATTTTTAATATTAATATTTACTAAACTTTTCCATTTTCAAATTGATATATTTGTTCATTCATTGCAAAATGTGGGTCACAGCATGAGGTGCTTGGTTAGGTTTTGGGGTTGTTTTAGGGTTTGCAGTCTTTACACAACATTAATATGTATTGCACTGTAAGGCAGAAGTTCTCAAACTTTTTAAAAACTTTCTTGTTGTTTTTAATTCCATTTCCTTTTATTACAATTGTCATTACATTGAAGGTGACATTTATTTATTTATTTATTTAGACATAACAAATGTGTATGTTTTTATTATAGAAAAATGAACATTAAATGGGAACTCATGAATGTGCACACACAAACTTAATGGGCTCAGAAAGATGATGTCCTTCAACCTTCATGAAAATGCATGACATTTGAAGTTGTGTTATTGAATTAAAACCTGGAATTCGATTTAGTAGTTTAAATTGGTTCTCAGTCTCTCTGCCTGTCTCTTTCTCCTGATAGCTCCAACATCTTGGGCCTATTTATGTTGTCCTCCTGCTTTATCTGCCCTGCGCAGGCATCTTTACTTCCTCCACTCACTAACACTCCATATAAACATATACACATTACACACAGAGACATATCAGTTTAACTACATATAGAAGTAAATACTGTACCTATGCGTTGATTGGCACTTTTTTTTTTTTTTTTACTATTTGAATAATTTCATCTGACCTTTAAACACCATTCAGATTTACATTTAATCATTTGGTAGCTTTTGTGGGCCACCAGTTCAAGCTATCTGATAATTATGAAGCTAAGGAAGTACATACAGTTTTTATCATCAGAAATGCTAAAGTGATTTAGTCTGAGGCAAGCGACAAGCCTGTAAATGATAACTTCAGAGTATCTACTGTACAGAGGCTAAATGCAAGTATACCTGTAGGTATGGACCTAGTGGTTTACTCTGTACATTCAGGTCATCGGCTGGCCTAATTTTATTGCCACATAACATTGCTAAGTCTAGACCTGAGCAACTGAAGCAAGCCCAGATGATAACACTGTCTCCAGAGGCTTGTACAGTGGACACTATGCATGATGGGTGCATCGCTTCAAGCACTTCCCTTCCGGAATACAGGCGCAATCTGGACTCATCACATGACCTTTTTCCATCGTTCCAAAAGTACACACAGCTGTTTAGTCCCAATCCCGTGAGTTCTTATCACATTGTGTGTGTGTAGAAATATTCATACTTGACAGTTCAGCATTATCTCTACAAGTATTAATAATGCATTGGACGGTTCTTAACCCAGTTCCATTTTTTGCTTAATAATTTCACCTTTGTAAAGTGGAGGCTTTTTTGTTAGGGCAGTGTATGTCATACTACTACAAAGGAAGAAGTGTATGCAGTGTTGTCTCATAGTTTTGTTGTCTCATAGCTCCTGTGTTAAATTCTATTAAATTATATTTAACACTATACTATATATATATATATATATATATATATATATATATATATATATATATATATATACACACACACACACTAATTACTAATAAGGTACTGGGCTGCGTTTCCCAAAACCATCGTAAGCCAAAGTAGTTCGTAAATATGATTGTACGAATGATCTTAATATAACAGTCTGTTTCCCAAAACCATCGTAACTTAAGTAGCACTTGAAAAACCTTGTAGATCTACGAGTGCTCTGGAATAATCGTAAAGCCTTAAGTGCTTCGTAAGTAGACAGAATTATGAGGGCGCGCCTGCTGGACAACCGGCAAATTGCACCTAAAATTTACTTCTCTTCAAAGTCATTTTTCATTTTATTTGTACGTATATTTTTATTTATTTCTATTTTCTACTCATTACACAATTCAATATGGAAATAAAAATGAATAAAGAAATAAAATAAAAATGACATAATAAATGTTAGAATGAAAAACAAAAGTACACTGTTGTATATGGACATTTCGAGGGTACAGTACACATTTATTTAATAGAAAATATTTAATGTGCTTTAAAGATGACACAAATAAAGGATGACTTGCTGACGTGCATGAAACCCAGTCATGTATTGAACATGTCTTGGTTGAGCATCATGAAGCCTCATCTCGATTACATTCTCTTCCTCCACCTCTTCATCTTCCTCCCTGATGTCCAAAGGCCATTCTTGCCCTCACTGCAATGTTGTGCAACATTGTGTAACAATGTTGTGTACATTGTTGTGTAACACATGTGGAATGATGTAATGAAGTAACAACAACAGTCAGTTGTTACTTTAAGACATGAAGGCCAGCTGTTCTGGAATGTTTCTTGCAAGAACAGAATTGTGTCGAATGCATTCGCAAAACCCATCAAGCTCCATATATAGTGTGCTTGATGGGTGTCTATAGTGTAATGTGTTTTTATAAAAATAAAAGTATAGTTTAAATAAAAAGTGGCACATCTATGAGAATATAAATTACATTACATTAATTAATATAAGTAAATTACATTGGGAACAAAGTGTAATGTCACTGTTGATGTACATTATTGAAAAATCGTTTACAGACAGTTTGTAAAAGGTGCTAGAAAAGGCTTTGAGGTTATAAAAAAAACAATAAAAAAACAATAAAAAAAAGAATAAGAAATATAGTATAAGCATTTTATTTTCCCCAAGTGAGACTATTGTGCATAAAAATTTTTTTTTTAGCAAACTGCCTGTGGTCTTTGCCACATTAAACTCAGCGTTGGTGTAAATGATGCCGTCAGTGGGGAATTCTCCACAGATAATCCCTGTTCATGCAGGGAGTCTTTTTAATGTGTGTTTGCAAAATTGGCCCATAGTGTTTTTCCCCTTCATTAAATTATCTGTACAGTCGTATCATTTCCTGATCTGTGTCTCAAGATCATCATTACTTTGAAGGCAATATAAGACATTACCCACGGTTTATAAAATTCATCCTTAGAAAGTAATAGTAATAAAGAAATTATTTAGAAGGAATTTTTCAAAACAAAAGATTTTTGCATATTCATACGGTATAGTATATATACATACACTACCAGTCAAACATTTGTACACCCCTTCTAATTCCATGGTCTTTTTTAAATTTTAAAAAAAATAAATAATCCCATTTAAACAGTTGATATTGAGATGTATATCTGCTACTTCTGCTCTGTAAAGCTTCATAACGCCTCTAATCTGAGCTGCTGTTTGAGGCTGGTGACTCTAGATGAACGTCTCCTCTGCAGCAGGTCAGTTTTGGTTTTGATGTCCTGGGAAGGTCTTCATGAGAGACAGTTTCATCATCATGGTGCTTGATGGGTTTTGCGAATACACTCGACACAATTCTGTTCTTGCAAGAAACGTTCCAGAACAGCTGGCCTTCATGTCTTAAAGCAACAACTGACTGTTGTTGTTACTTCATTACATCATTCCACATGTGTTATTTGATAGATTCTTTTTTTTAAATCTTCAGTATTGTTCTAGAATGTAAAAAATAAATCACAAAACAAAAAATCATGTACTTAGTAGATATGTCCAAACTTTTGAGTGGTACTGTACTGTACCTTATTACACTGTTCTTATATTCAGTAAACACTTTGTTGTTAAAAAGAAGAAGAAGAAGAAGCTAAGTGTAAGGCACAAATACACCTTGGATAAAAAGCCATTTCATAACAGACTGAACACGGCATGAACACAAAACCTCAAGCCCAAAGTTGGTTAACTTGCTAATAAATACTCTAACTAGCATTAGCAAAGTAACTAGCATTACAACAAGGGAACTATCAATTAAATAGATGTCTGTTTAAAAATAATGGAAATAAATAGCTTTAATTTGGTATTTGGCTATTATCAATAAATAAAAAATATATATATTTTTAAAAACGTACAGTGGTGTGAAAAACTATTTGCCCCCTTCCTGATTTCTTATTCTTTTGCATGTTTGTCACACTTAAATGTTTCTGCTCATCAAAAACCGTTAACTATTAGTCAAAGATAACATAATTGAACACAAAATGCAGTTTTTAAATGAAGGATTACGTTATTAATAGGAGAAAAAAAAAACTCCAAATCTACATGGCCCTGTGTGAAAAAGTGATTGCCCCCCTTGTTAAAAAATAACTTAACTGTGGTTTATCACACCTGAGTTCAATTTCTGTAGTCACCCCCAGGCCTGATTACTGCCACACCTGTTTCAATCAAGAAATCACTTAAATAGGAGCTACCTGACACAGAGAAGTAGACCAAAAGCACCTCAAAAGCTAGACATCATGCCAAGATACAAAGAAATTCAGGAACAAATGAGAACAAAAGTAATTGAGATCTATCAGTCTGGTAAAGGTTATAAAGCCATTTCTAAAGCTTTGGGACTCCAGCGAACCACAGTGAGAGCCATTATCCACAAATGGCAAAAACATGGAACAGTGGTGAACCTTCCCAGGAGTGGCCGGCAGCAGGACAATGACCCAAAACACACCAGCAAATCCACCTCTGAATGGCTGAAGAAAAACAAAATGAAGACTTTGGAGTGGCCTAGTCAAAGTCCTGACCTGAATCCTATTGAGATGTTGTGGCATGACCTTAAAAAGGCGGTTCATGCTAGAAAACCCTCAAATAAAGCTGAATTACAACAATTCTGCAAAGATGAGTGGGTCAAAATTCCTCCAGAGCGCTGTAAAAGACTCGTTGCAAGTTATCGCAAACGCTTGATTGCAGTTATTGCTGCTAAGGGTGGCCCAACCAGTTATTAGGTTCAGGGGGCAATTACTTTTTCACACAGGTTTTCACACTTTTTCATGTAGGTTTGGATTTTTTTTCTCCCTAAATAATAAAACCCCTCATTTAAAACCTGCATTTTGTGTTTACTTGTGTTATCTTTGACTAATAGTTAAATGTGTTTGATGATCAGAAACATTTTGTGTGACAAACATGCAAAAGAATAAGAAATCAGGAAGGGGGCAAATAGTTTTTCACACCACTGTATATAAAAAGTAATAATAATAAGAGTAACTCAGTAGCTCCCGATGGTGAAAAAATGTGAGAAAGATTTGATTTGCAAAATATGACGAAAGGGGTGGTCTTTTTTTTCTTCTTCTTCTTTTTTTTTTTTTAAGATGATCAAGGATAAAAGTTAATACTTTGTGTAAATGTGTAAATAATTATATAATTTAAGTAGTAAATATAATGTTTTTAACAAGAGATTGTTATTATTGCTTTACAATAATAATAATAATAATAATTATTATTATTATAAAGAATAAAATAAAAATAGTCCTTCATGTACATGAAATGAATTATATTTAATAGTTACATTAAATAACAATTTGTTTTCTTTTTAAATGCATTAGTTGCCTCTTAATGATACAGGACGAGATTCATTTTTCTTAAGTCTTTTTCCAGTTGACTATTAGACAACTTTATTAAATAAACACAAGTTGCTGCAGTTCCTAGCGTCTCACTATGACAGAAGACGGTCTATTTTTCCCTGCTGGTTTTTGATGAAATTTATACTATGGTGACAAATTGAATTTGTGTTTACGGGCCAGACTGAGGCTCTGCTCTTCGTCTATATTCTGCTCAGGACAGATCGATAAAGCAAAGCACATTTTGTGTGACAGTAAAAACCCGAACCATAAAAAAAAAGAAAAAGCAGACTCGCTTGTATAGTTTCTTTAGGTTGGTGATTAATCAGTGGAGCTGGCACTTTACCAGACCCTGTATGAGTGTGTGTGCATGTGTGTGTGTGTGTGTGGAAAAAATATTGGAGAGAGATTTACTCAAGAAAAGTATAGTATAAATTTTTATTATATTTTTCATAGCACCAAGGATCATTCTTACTGAAATATGTAAACAAATAAGTAACTTTAAGTCTTTTTTTGTTCAAGTACAGTTTGCTCTGTTCTTATTTTTACTTAAATTGAACAAACAAACCAAGTAAATCATTTTTTTCTACCTGTGCACTTTTGTCAGTAAGGTTTCCTTGGTTGACCTTCTTTGCTTTTAAGAAAACTTTACTCCTCTACTTAATGCTAGAGACCAGACTGAGAAACACAAAGAAGGTCAACCAAGGAAACCTACAGTATATACAGTATATAACCATAATATAATAGTCTTAGACCTTTAATCCCACACAAAAGATGAAACACATCCATATTGCTGTAAATTAAATCAGTGTAAAGAAATGCATATGCAAATCCATGTAAAAAATCCCCACTCCCCACTTTAGCAAGACATCAGTACGAGGACACTTATTGTTCCCTAGTGGTTTGTGATGCTGCTCTCCAAATGGCATGAAAAAGCACATGGGAAAGCGCACTGGCACACAATCAAAGGGCGAGGCAGAGCAAAAGGCACTGACCCTCCAGGAGAAGCCTACGCATAATAAAGCGCAGGACTGCTGCAACATAGAGCAGGAACAGAAGTTAGTCTGCCCAATTTATGAAGCTCAAAGGACCTGCTTCTTAGAAGAAGCCATGATTACAAACATCTTAAGGTCAAGGTACTCACTCTGACGCTCCTCCTGCTCCACCACTATGTTCAGTTGGACAAGTTTCTGCAGGCCTTGCTGGCTGAACAACAGAAGGCTGTTTGCATATGGGGTTTCTCCTCTACTAAGTAGAGAATAGGGTCTTCAACCCAGGTGAAAAGAGACTGTTCACTGCTTTGCCAGTTCATGGAAGGCCAATGTTCTAGCTCACAAGAAAGATGTACCCTGTGGCCTGAACAACATGAACTCATGCTCACAGAGCCAGAAGCTGCACCTGTACCCCTACCAAGGAAATTCTGGCTGACCACCCTGGCCGGCCCGTCAAGTCAAAGCTGCTTTCCAGACAGACTGAATGGTACCCAGGTCCTGGCCATGCTTTATATTGGAAGTACGGTCACATTAACTTGCCCCTTGGTCCTGCCATGGGGCATCAAACAGTTTAGGACTCCTTCAGTTTCCTTGATTTTCCAGGAGGTCCCTGACACAGACATGAAGGTTGGCTGCTGTCAGGGAGAATGGCCCTTTTTTGGTTGGCATAGTTCTTTATCTCCCTGTGCCCCTGACACTAAAGAGACTGGCCATGCTTCTCCACAGAGGTTTAAACACACTCTGAGGCCAGTGCCCCAATTGTGCCATGCTATGCCTATAAGTGAAAATGAGTCACACCAGCCCTCTAACATTCTCTCCTCTGTATCTCAACTCAGAGTGCAACTTTGACCAGGAGCAAAAGCAGAACAACCAGCAAGAACATTGCTCATACATCATGGTCATAATGGGGCTCCTGTACTATAACACACAGCATTGGGAACAAGGGACTGTCACCTCCTGGTCATACCCCATAACTAAGTACTGCCCGGACCATTATGCATCTGATACCCATGCCCATCCGCTAATCTCTGGGATCACTTCCGCTGACCAGGTCTGGAAGAAAAAGTGAGAAACTGTTGTCAGTACTGCGCTGAGCGCCAATGGACCACTTCCTGGAAGACTGTACCAGCCCAGCTCACCATAGTGGCTATGGATGGACCTTGTCTGCCTGCTCCCCAAATCAGCTCGGGGAGAATAAGTGATCCGGTACCCTGAGATTATCCCACTCTGGATAGCATCATTATTGATGACTCTCTCAGGTTGCTGCTGGCTGTGGACCTCTTGTCTCCCCTGACTTGCTCCAGATGCCCAGCACCACAGTACCTCATGCTGACCTAAATACAGCATCGACTCCCCAGTGCAAGACACACCTCACCTCACTTCCATGACTGCTCACGCACAACATCCCCCCCCCCCCCCCCCCACCTTGCACGTTCTCTTTGTCCGACACAAAAGAGCAAAAGACAAGTAAAAGAGCAGTTTCCTGCACTGCTTATCTGGTCCTGTGTTTGTGTCTCACTTCTCTGCTACACCTTGCAAAATAATATTGAATTTCACTTTACATTAATTAATTTAATATAGAATTTAAAGGGAAATAAGGCAGCTAATATATTTTTTGTTTAAGAAAAAAAATGTTTTATTTTTGTCTTGTGTGTAACCTGCGCTGTCCTTTGGGTTCCGTCATCACACAGATTTATAGGTTATAACTTAAAATATAACATTTTAATAAAAAATGCCTCCTCACTACGTACCCAAAAATGAGTGTGTTTAGTGTTGTACATGATGAAATTATAAAAACTATACATACAAATAATAATAATAATACATCAATAGAACTTGCTAGTAAAATGCACGCGAATCCAGTTTGTCTAGACAGTAATTAAATGTAGCGATAAATATAAAAAGAAAAGGCCTATAAAGAATCACTCTCTCTCCTTCGCTCTCTGACGCACACACAAACTCGACTCTAAATCAAAAGTGACACAGAGGAGTGTGTGAAGTTCGACTTCACGGCCATGGATACATCACTTTCGGTCCTCCGCCACGTTATTAAAATTTAACACCAAATTATCCACTAATTAACGTTACCATGGTGACAGCGCGTACATACGGCCGCGTGTTTCTTTCAGGCCACTCGTCATCGACACTCCATCATTAGGAACTCTAACAGCATCAATTTTTTCATCACAGGAAGATTAACAGATGTTGAATTGTGCATGAAGTGTCTCACTACCAAGGAGCTATCAGCTGCCTGTTTCTCACACACACACACACACACACACACACACACACACTGAATGAGATGCTCGGAAACTCGCCAGATCAAATGGCTCATGGAAAAGAGGAAAAAAATGATCAGGGAGGAAGGAAAGAACAGAAAATGTCTGGCTCTCTCTCAAATCATAGAGTCTGCTCTGTATATTTTTCCACTGTGTACATTATACGTCCAGAGATGCACGGATAAACTAGTACAGCAAGCCAGAGAGAGAGAGATACACTGCAAGCTAGCATCAACTTAACCTTACTGTTATTTGCTGACATTACACTTATAAAGGAGAAAACACACACTGACCTGAAAGCTCTGCCCACAGTTCACTCCTATAGTTTTTTTCCCCCCTTTTCTTCTGCGTATCCAAAAAAAAATTCCACTTCATCCTCTCACTGAAGTTGTCGACATTGACACCACGATTCGTGCTTTGACACAACGAGGACGCTAATCTTTGTGACTAGACTCGGCTTTGCGAAGCAGTCTGGCTCTGTATGTACTGTACGGCTGTAGTGCTTTGATGTCAGCATGTCAATAATATATATATATTTCCGTCTGCAGGGTGCCATAATTGTTCCTTTTGGAATCGTACTTTCTTTTTTGTATCTGGCTCTAAAGTCATTTCTTTTTCAGAGGTTTGAGTTTTTTTCCATAAGTTTATCGGTCCAGTAAACTGAAAATAAAACTTCTCTCACAGCATCAAGAGAACATCACCATAACCTGTAAAATCAAGTAGAATGGAGTAAAATATTACTTTAAGTAAAAGTAGAAGTCCTCCAGTTGCATGTGTACTTGAGCAAAAGCAAAGATCTACTTCAAATACTATGTGTGTGTGTGTCTTTGCATTTCATCACTATCTGCACCTGTCTCCACTTCTGATGTCAAACACTTGCTACGTAATTACGGAAACCAATTATACTTAAGAACCAGCAGGTGGCGATATTAAAACTTCAAAATACTACACACAATTCTGGTTATGTAACGCAATGCTATGCAGAAATAAGGGGCGCTAGGGCGCCGCCCCCTTAAAGTTAGGCAGAGAAGAATGCTACTTTAACATGTAATTATTTAACATAATAATTATTTATTTTAATAATGAAATGAAGTCATTTAGTGACAATATTTTGCTGTATTTCTTAATATAATTTATTTACAATTAAAAAATAAATCTAACCTGTATTATGTTCATTTGTGTTCGTGTACGCGGGACGCCGGACAAATAAGTGTCTATGTAGCACGTACATTTTTGAAGAGCATGAGATTTGAGGCTGAGCTCTAATTGGATGTTTTTTTTATCATTCTTGGGGCTCAGCACTGTGCGCCCTGCACCCTCCCACTTATGTTCTTAGCGAATAAATATTGTTTTTAAATATTTTGGCTCATGTGATTGGACCATTCTCAACGAGTCTTATTAACGGTCCGCAGATTGTTAGTTCCATGTATTGAACAGTGATTGACGCAGAGGCCCGATAAGTATTGGAGAAAATTCTGTAATTGCTTTTCCAGCATATGGCTATTTACAGGCGATTATTGCAAGTTTAATTTTCATTTTGTTTGCCCCTCCACCAATTAATTAATTAATTAAATTTGCACCAACCCTGTCCAGGGTGTACGCCGCCTAGTGCCCGAAGTCTCCTGGGATAGGCTCCAGGTCCCCCGCGACCCTGAACACAGGATTAAGCGGTATAGAAAATGAATGAATGAATGAATGAATGAATTTGCAGCAGCCGCCACTGTAACAGAGTGAGGTGAAGTGAAGTAAAAGTGTCCACACTAATGAAGCTGTTCAAGTAAAGTACAGATACATGAATTATATAATTAAGTTCAGTAACAAAGTAAACCTTTGTCAATAATGCACAAAAAACATGATGGGAAGTTACCAAACAGGAAGTAAGGGTATGACGTATTCAAGCCTATTTCAAGAGACAAACCTCGTGTCACTCTTTGCAAAATTGTTGATATTGACAAATTATTTAAATAATTGGGAACCTTCTTCCTCTTGACTTCCTGGATTGTGTTCCTGATCAGGCTGCTAGTTTGATCTGAACAAAAAATGTTTTTTTACTTCTTCCCCCACTTTGTTTTATCCGATCATCATCACTTTCATCCAATAAAAACCTACTTACACAAAACAGGTTGCTCACAGTTTTGCTTTGCAGGGTTATTCGTCCATAACACACAAACGAGTTTGATGGTGAAGTTCAAATCCCACGACCACCAAGTTGTCCCTGTTTGGCCCTTGAGCAAGGCCTTTGACCCTCAACTGCTCAGATGTACTGTATACTAAGAGATAAAATGCAAGTCGCTCTGGATAATCATGCCATCTGGCAAATGTCTAAATGTAAAGTTGTTCAGATTATATGATACTCTTCTGTGATAGGAATTTTCATTTCTTTTTGCCTCAACAATTGCGAAATGTCATTGCCACTGGTTTCCCTTCAAGTGGAGAGAAGGTGCACATTAAAGATCTTTATGATCCCACTGCAGTCAGGTTGTACACACAGCGTTTTATTGCAGATTGTAGTGTTTCAGCTTAGTTTTACCTTTCAAAAGGATTAACATGGATATACTTCTCTTAAGAATATAAATCAATAAACATATTATAAAATATTGTAGGCAAGACAATATGGAACCTTCATTCCACTGTTGCATGTTGTTCCTTTGAAAAAAAGCTATTTTATCAATTTACAAAATGAATATTTGTTGGAAACATTGAAAAAAATCATTCAAATGAAATGAGAACTTACATAAGATTGTAAAAAAAATTGTTTTCAGCAACTTAAGTCCCCTGAGGAAGAGAGTTTGAAAGGAAACATCATGTGATCAAAACATAAGCACACTATAGGTTTTATTTTTATCTTTCTTTCTTTCCATCCCTTCTGCACATTTTTAATTGTTGTCTGTTCTTTTTTTATTTGTCACACTTTGTCAAGTGTCACTAACTCCATCGTTTTATAGGACCAAATACAATAACATTCTCAGTTAATGTTCTTCCTCGCTCTCTATCTCAAACATGGTCTATATATAAAATTGTATATATATTTTTTTTATATTTTATATATCCCTAATTTCTCATGCTTTAAGTAAGAAATAAAATCATCTGTGTCATGAGATTATAGGAACATAATCAATAATGTGGACGTGTTGTGAAACAAATGTGTTGTTTCATTCATTAAATTGATAATTTTTCTATCACAGCACATTTAAGACACTATATGCTGTTACATTACCAGAATGTTAACTAATTAATCCCAGGTTCAAAACCCCACAACCACCAAGTTGCCACTGTTGGGCCCTTGAGCAAGGCCCTTAAATCTCAACTGCTCAGATGTGTAATGAGATAAAAATGTAAGTCGCTCTGGATAAGAGCTTCTGCCAAATGCCTAAATGTAAATGTAATTAAACTGTTTTAAAAGTTAAGAGCAGTTTTACTAACTTCGAGGTTCTAGCACCCCCTAGAGGTGAACTACCTAACCGCTATTTACCGTCGCATTGGTAGAGCCGATGCGTCACCACCAAGACAACCAATTAGATCACCAGGAACCGCACACTCTGCATACTCCCATCATGCACCGCGACAGTGTAAGACTCAAAAATAAAAAAGTTCAAAATTTGAACTTTAATGATTAATTCGGTTTGTTATTAAGTTCATAAAGTCCATGTAGTATGTTTGAATTCAAGTCAGGTGCATTAAAATTTCAGAAAGGAGTTTGAGGGCTTTGCGATGACCTTGAACAGGAAACGTGATCATCAGTCATAGTACTTATTAGTAAATTGCAGTAATTATTGTTGCACTGAAGTGCATATAATAAAATTGGTACGATACAGAGAAGATTAGCATGGACCCCTGCGCAAGGATGACACGCAAATTCGTGAAGCGTTACCAATTTTGCAATTTTTTAGAATAAATCTAAACAAACCTTAACCCTATAAACAACCCAAACCCCTTATACGACTCTATTTCACCCTAAATAGCACAGCGGCCTAGTGATTATCATCATGAAGGTGTAATAGCAGGTGCTAATATGATGTCGTTTTGTTGAAGCCGTCCATTTCATTTAAAGGTGGCCATATTGGTTTAGGTGTAACATTCCAAGTTCTAAACTCAACTCAACATACATAGTTACGATACGATATGTTCTGATCGCCTAGTTGTTCCCTATGATCTTGACAGAGCTATCTGCCGGAAGCTGACAAGCAAGATTACCCATCAGTTATTGCTGGCATTAAAAAAGGCCTGATGTCCATTCTGTGCACTATTTACTATTGATAAAGATGACATACTATATATATATATATATATAAAAACAGAAATTCAGTTTGGCCGGTCAGTGTTTGCACAGGTAGTTCCGTCACAGGGATGTCACATGCGTTCCACAAGGAAACCAAAAGTAGGCAGCGTCATCATCAACCTGCATGTCATACTGTGAGCATCTCACCGGTGTTCCTCACCGAATGAAGCAGTAGACAGCGTTGTGTATGGCAAAAACGTGTACGTCGGGCCGAGCTCATAGTGATTGAAACCCTGGATCAGACTTCAAAGCGTCTACAACGATGACGCATATGACGAGCAAATGAACCCCTGAATCCGACTGTGATGCGTCTACAGAGACATGTACAGAGACATTCCATGCATATGCAGGCAGAAATAAGAGGTGCCAAAACTTTGGAGCAATGTTAAATAAAGTTTTTTACCGGAAACATTATTATTGCAAATGTGCTGAGTAGGAATTGGGAATCATCAGGGTACCTAGGTGCCGATTCCATTTGTATTGCTATTCTTAATTATTCTAATTATGTATTGCATATCACATACCGTATATTGGATGTTAACTTGTCAGGATTCTTGTGTGACTCTGACATTACAGTAAGTCATCTCTCAATCATACAGCATCAAATTTATTCCTAAATATCACATCATGATCTGAAAGGTAAACGCAAGAGAGAGAGAGCGAGAGAGAGAGTGAGAGTGAGGAATAACATCTAGCGTAACGTTCCTTCCTTCTATCACTATCGCTGCCGCAGTGTAGCGCATCTCCACTTCCTCTAATGACACACATTAGCCGTTCTGGCTGGGAAGAGACAGTGATGAAGCTCTCCTAGGAAAACAAACACGCGGTCGAAGATCTTTACCCGAACTCAGGATCATTTCCATGGTCGTTTGGGATTATTTATTATAAACATTTATCAGATTGCAATAATGTGCTCAATAAAGCAGGGCCTGGTTTCACCCTCGGGGCCATCTCTGACCGCGCTAATTACACAACACATCTCACTGATTAGCTCTGGGATTGATCGTGTTGATCAGTCCTATAGGACTGGGGATAAAAAGGGGGTGGGGGTGGGAGGTGGAGGGGCAACCAGGCACGATTTAGAAGCCCCATTTTCTCTCATCTCGATCATTTAGTATGAAAGTCTTCAGTCTCCATCTCAATAATGGATTTTTTTTTCACTTCCCAAACAGGTTTTATTTCCATCCGAGCCATAAAAAAGCAAAATAGAAGCAATTGATCCATGTGACATGAGAAAGCACTTCGGCTGTCCTTTTGACACGGCAGGGACAGAAAACATTTTCACCACGCATTCGCTAAAAGCCTATGTGAAACGATTCTCGGTTTAAAAGGACAAGCTGTAAAAACACACGCCATCAAATGCTTCCGTGAGCCATATTCACTTATTTTTATTGCAAAATGTACAACATGATTGGCATGACACCTGAAACGTTTTAGAATGATGGGCAGCGTGTGCATCATAATTTTTTGTTTAGCAGCTAACAATTAACATTGCTTTTACAAACAAAGAACAATTAAGGAATTCGCGTAGAACTTGTCTTTGCCACAAGCACACTAGCAAAACTGGGTTAAGAACAACAACAACAACAACAAAAAACGCATTATTAAAACCTCAAAGGTTAGTGGTGAACCATGATCTTTGAGGAAGAAATGTGGTCAGAAAAATAAACATGAACATGAAAATGAACATGATGGGAGATCACTTAAACGTTTGGAGAAATAGTAATAATTAAAAAAAAACATTAGTGAAAATTAAGAGCATTTCCACATGCACAATGCGAAAATAACTCAAAGGACTGGGACTAAACAGTTGTGTAGGCTTAAGAAAGCTAAATTTAAGGTTTAATTTGCTAAAGAATGGATTGTGGAGCATTGGGAAAAGGCCAAATGGTCTGATAAGTCCAGATTTACCCTGTATGATCTAAATGTACTGAATGACTAGGTTTTACCAAAAATTAATTTTTTCTTCCTTGAATTGGTTTACAAAATTAAATAGTTCTTTTGATTGTGTAAAGCTGCTTTGCGACAATGTCAATTGTTAAAAGCGCTATACAAGCAAAATTGAATTGAATTGAATTGGTGACCACAGAGTCCAGATCTTAACCACATTGAGAATCTTTAGGATTTGATGAAGAAGACTTTCAGCAGTGGTCCGTCATCAATACAAGATCTTGCAAAGAAATTAATCTGAAACTCTAGGGTGAACAAACGTTGTGACCTTGTACAAGCTTATTGAAATGATGCCAATCAAAGCAAAATGTGGTCTAATCAAATATTATAGTACGTTAAATTTTTTTGGCCAGGCAGTGTATCTTGGGACTTGGAACACTAAAAGGTCAGGGGTTCAAGCCTCAGCTCCACCAAGCTTGAGCAAGGTCCTTAACTCTATCTGCTCTAGTGATGCCGTATCATGGCTGAGCCTTCACTCTGCTTCCTACCTGGGATGTGTGATGAAAGAATTTCATCATGCAGTAATGTATATGTGACAAGTAAAGAATTGTTCTAGTTCCAGCTCCAGATTACCAACCGTTCTGTACCGTGCTGCAGGGAAAAAAACTTTGTGAAAAATGTTCCATCTATCTCTGCTTTGGGTTGGGGTTTCAAGTGGGGAAAAATATTTTTTTAGAAAGCTAAAGAACACTCGAGGGTCCTTTTTTTGGTCTTTATAGTGTCAGTCATTATTGTCTATTGAAAAACTCCGTTTTGCTAGGTACTTCATATACTCTTAGAGTTCTTTAAGGGTTCTTTGTTGAATAATTAAAGGTTATTGCCTTTCTAAAAGGGCTCTGTCTGAGAATGCACAATCCGAGAATCCTTAAGGGTCCTTTCTACATTTTCTGGATAGTTCTACCTCCAGATTAGTCACCATTCTGTACAGTCCTGTGAAATGTATTACTGTCCATCCTAGAGAACCCCTTTAAGATAGAAAGTAGAAGGATTTCCTTATGAGACAAGGTTTCAGTAAGCTAAGTGTGCAATTTAAAGCCCACATTATTGATCATTATTTTCTTTTTATTGCGCATAGAATAACAAAGAACCTGTGAGTTTTTTTTTTCATGTTTGTGGTGCACTATTCAATGGTTAATTGGAAAATTTTAAAAAGCATTCTTAGAAACCCTTCTGATATTGTCTTTAAGGGTTGCTACAGTGGAACGACCAAACAACCCTTAAATATTTGATGTAGAACCCTACCCCAAAGGGACTTTCTTTCGGAGAAGGTTTCAATTATAAAAGGCTTTATAACGCTAAAGTCATTAACCACATGAAGAACCCTTGAGGAACCAGTAACCGTACTTGTCATTAGTTAATGAGCTTTAACAGTTTTTCCGCCTCCAAGTCTTTTCACTGCAGCGTTTTTCCCCAGCATGCTTTTAAAACATGGCTGGATGTTGAAGTTTGACGGATCCCTCCAGCGACTGTTATCTTCACGGTCACCGCAGGTCGCCGGTTAGCGCTGAGACGAACGATCTGAGTGCTGCGGCACAACAATAATTGCCTTTCCTGACGATTTTGTGTCATTATTGTTGCAAGAGTCAACACCTGAAAGCCAATGAAAGCGAGAACAAAAAACGAAAAACAGGATTGGCGATGTGCGGAACGAAAAGTGTTTCAAGGACGCTTTCAGAAAGCGACTCTGCAGCGATGTGAGGTCATTTCTGGCACCGCAGTCAGGGGATCCACGAGTGAAACGCGTCTCTATGATGCACTCCTACGCCTTTCTTTTGATTCATTCAGGTGTATAGAATCCAAAGTCTTGCGAGGTGTACAGGATGTCACAAAACATCTCCACACGCACAGAGAACGAACATAATGAAGCGACCACATGCTTAACACCTTAAGTCTGAACACAAGTCCATCATGAGTGGGAAAGATCACACAGTGTGTGACATTTTACCTGTGGATTTAACTTTAAATAGACTCACTATTCATTTCATTGTAAGACTTGTTTGAGTCTCAATCTCGCTCTTATTCTTCTCCAAGTTATCATCCATTTGTGTTAAGTTAAAAGTGATGCTTTCTACTTTTACAGACAAAAATATTTGATAGCCAGAATTTTCTTTTGGGATAGTTCCACCCACCACCTCTCTTGCGCTGCGGAATTGTGGGTAATCGTCTCCCCAGCTGGGTCTTAGTGCGCGTCTCTCACTGGTATAATCAACATCCGTGCGCGTGTGTACTGTTTACTACAACACTGTGACCACGTGTGTGTGCGTAAAAATATTTTATTTTGTGTTCGTATGAGTGTACAGCACGCGTATACTGTTTATTATAACACACGTCTAATACACGTCTAATACACGTCACGCGTATAAGGCAAAAGAAAGTCTCATTAGAGAGTTTAAAGATCCATTTTCTCCCTCTCTTTGTATCAGCCTACCGTTATGTGCGCGCGCATCATTGGACACTGTGCCCCTTCACACACACAACCATCTTCCTCTCGCCTTTACACACCACACTCTCTGCTCTACACAGAAACACTGCTCTGTCACGATTCTTTTCAAAGGTAAAGTGCAGGTTAATTATTTTTTTTTTATCTACAGCAGTGATTCCATTAGCGTGTGCTCACGCGAGAGTTATTAGCGATGTTCCTTGCTAATTGTTCCTATAAAACAGTATTTCCGTTAATGTGTGTGAAACTCAAATAAGAGAGGATGGTTTACTGTGTAAGATGAGAAGAGGGAGATGGGAGGGGCTGATTCCTCCTCTCCTCTTACTTTAGCTTCACACACATACACACAGCGCCTGTGCGCATAAACGGAAACACTTATCTGCCGGGATTCATTTTGACTTTATATATTGTATTTATTATTGTTAGGTATTGTGTTTATTTTATTTACGAATAATTTGTGTTACCATTATTTCTTATGGGGAGATTTGCTTTGGTGAATTATGTTCATAATCCAAGGTTCCCTGTTAAGTTTTTACATTTAAAAAGGAACCAGAAATAATAAAACAAACCCATGAAGTTTAGACAATGTGATGCTCTTTTTTTAATTATTTATCTTAGAACATGGTAATGTAAGGTTTGTGTGAGCAGCCTTGAGAAGTTGAAGTAAAGCTTTTTTGTTGCTGTTAATTCAGACCGCTACTATTCAAAAAGAAAAATTCTTTATTTAAAATTGAGATGTATTTTAACAACGTCAACTTTGTCGACTTCGCAATGACAAGGAAGGACAAAAACAAATGGGAATGTTAATATTTACAGAAAACAGGGCGAGGGTGAAACCAAAGATGCACAGACAAACCAAACCCCAGTTGTGGAATACTGCAAGTGTCCGTTATTATAATTCTTTTCTTGTAAAGCCAAGCATGAAAAAAAAAAAAAAAAAATTCTTGGCGGTATATGACTGATATGTTCATCTGGGAACCCGGCTCCGTCTCATTCTTATAAACTCAACTGGAAACACGGCTCAATTAATGAAAATGACTCTTAACCATATGCGTTCTGGTAAGTTCAGTGTTTGCGTTATAAAAAAAAAAAAGGAACTGTACAAGAAAATGGCGAGATGCGTTTGTGTTCTCCTTTTCCACCCTCTGATGAAACTTGGCACAGTCAGGAGAGCGGTGTCCGTTTGGAGATATGATTGTGAAGGAAGAAGGGAAGCGTTGAGGATTTCATAGACGGTCTCAAAGCTTTCGGAGAGACCTGCTATAGCGAGCAGAGAGGAGTGAAAAGGCCACAGCGGAGAGCTGAAATTTTATTTCTCTGCATTATGTCTGAGAGAGAGAGAGAGAGAGGGAGATGGATGGAGAGGCAAATATGACAGGATGAAGAGAAGACTGAAATGATGAGGATGAGGAAGGGGGAAGTGTCTCTACACTGCTGAACGGCGTCTGATGATGAAGGCACCGCGCTGGAGCTGACCTAAATAAATCCTCATCTTCGTACTGTCGCTGGTTTTCCTCACCCAGATCTGCAATCAAAGCACATGACCAATTATTATTAGTTATACGGATAACACAATTTTTTTTATGTTATAGGAAAAATAATCAACACCGCCGCAACCGCCATCTCCACCTTTCCCTCCACTATAACACCGGCACGCCTCCTTGTGTGTTTAACAGCATGAAACATTGACCCGTTTCCTAATCTGTCTTTAACACACAGCTCTCCGACAGATGCTTTTCATTATTCACTTCATGAGCGTTTGATGGGCCATCAATCATAATCCCTTTAATAACGAACGTAAAAACAAATCATGTTCCAGGCTCCTGAGTAGCTCGTGGGTTTTGTCCACACTGCTGTGATTAAGGTGCGGTTATAACCAGGCTATTTACCCTCCAGTGCCTAGAGCGCAGGCGTTAAGGCAGCGCCAGGGCATTATTCATGTGACGGGGGGAAAAAGAAATTCCGGTTACAAGCGTTCATCAGTGCATGGATGCTGTTTACGAACATTCGTCTAGCTCGAGTCTGCTAAAAGTCTTCATATCACCCACCAGATCATAAACCCTTATTTCTATTCAATCATTGTAAGGATTTTTCTCTTCACTCTCTTGGGCGTCAACAGTCGATAAAACATAAGCATTCTGAATTCTGAGCTCTCCGCCTATTAGTCTGTTGCTGCTATTGTATGGTTTAAATGAAGCTTAATACTTTAAAGGGTCAATAAATAATTTTTTGAGTGTGGAATGTGTTTTATGTTTATATGGGCCTCTGGTCAAACATTTTATACACAGGAGCAAAAAAGAATATTATAATAATACTCATCTAATCATAATGAGAAATCTAATCTAATCTATTTTTATTAAATTAATGCACATTTAAACTAGAATTATCTCATAATATATCACTAAGTGTATGGTGCGCACCAAGTTATTTTAATAATTTCTACACACTTGATAAAGATTTATTATAACGTCTCTCCATTCCCACGGATTAAAAACTCAGCCAATATTTATTATTTTTATTACTTTTTGGGTTTTTAGTTTTTGTGTGCAGGAAGAAACCAAACCAAAATAATTCCGATCCAGTGTCAGGAACCGGATTGACGCTAGTTGGAGCAGCCCGTGAGACATCGGGGTCAGGTTTGCCTGTGCGCTGTAGTCCATAGACTAAACCCGAGTGATTAGATAGCGATTAGTCAAAGCAAGCGGCCGGACTGCACCTTCGATCCGCCTGTCTGAAGAAATCGTTAACCGGGACGAGCCGCTGATGTTACATTCGGACAAATCAGAACACAAACCTCACTGGTTCCTACAGAACTGATGACGCAGCTGATCTTGGTGTTGTCCTTCGACTCCAGATAGATGGCCTGACTCTTATGGTACCTGCAAAGAAGAAGAAAAAAATTATTAATAATACATTTAAATTGTTACTTTTACACCTCATGTTGGTTCTTCAAAATTAATCACTCTGCTTTATCGGCACCACAGATTTAATTTATCTGCGAATAAAATGATAAAAACAACCCCGAACCTGACACACAATTTTTCATTTTATTTAAACGAACATCACTGCAAGACTCGAGTCAAGATGTAAAGTTTTTTTAGACTTAGAACTTAACGTCCTCCCATCAGAAACACATCAGTGCAACTAGCATCGTTTTAAACCCATTTAATTCCCCCCAAGACTGGGGCAATTAGGCTTAGTGCTGTAATTAAATAACTATAACTCAGGGCTGAACGTTAACTTTTTTTTTTTTTTACCATGGAGTAAAGCGCTGGGGCTTATAAAAGTTGCAAGTCATGCCATTAAACTATAATTAAAATGTTAAGCCTCCTGGTTAAACGTTACACTCACAGACTGAGAACTGATGTGGTAATAAATCTATCAAGAAAAAAAAAAAAATGCAGTGCTATTTAAATCATAATCACAGAAAATAAGTTAATTAATTACACATGTTTGTTTTGTTAACTTTTTTTTATTTGTACATTTTAATCTACATTTGTAATTACTTTTGGTCTATTTTCTACGCACCAATACTGCAGACGTTATACAGTATATGCCAAAAAGATCGATATTGTGCTATGTGAACAGTTCTATTTTTATCTCAACTTTTATTGACATGGATACTAATATATCATTTCTTTTCTTCTAGTTTCATATTCATCATTATTATACACATTATATATCACACTTGGTGATGGTTTGTGATGTTTATGGGATTTCAGAAAAGATCTATCACCACCTGGTGGATCATGTGAGAAGGACAGGCTGCCGATTCACTGAATATAGTCTTTGGTTTGGTTTACGTATTAAAAATCTTTAACAAAAAGTTATCCCTCATTTTTTTGCATTTGTTTCATTTGTCTGTTTTTTCCCCCCAACACAGTCACATTATGCTCATATTTTTTTCTCTGCACCATTTGGATATAAAGTACCAAAACATTTTTAATAAGTACACATTATTATTACAAATAGGGTTGTTCCGATTCCGGTGAAATGCTACCGATACCACAAAAAAAATCTGGCATTGGAATCGGTGAGTATTTGAGTCCACGTACCGATCCGATACCATTTTCCTAAACATAACCCATTTATGCCCGCTAGCGTTGCAAGCTTAGCTTACTTACAAAGTGTCACGGCGTGCGCCTGTGATGGGCGTGCGCCCAAATTGATATCGCTTCCCGCTCACTCAGAAGCTCACTAGTTAGGTGGCCTCCCCCCCCTTTAGGTATGTGAAGGAGCAGAGCCGCAGAATCAGGCAACGGCCCATGAGCTATCGCCGCTAATGATCCCGGCGCTATAAAACACAGCGGGGAGTGTAGCTCGGGGTCTGACTGTTGGGAAGCTGGACTTTGCAACGCAGTGGATTTTATGAGAGACAGTAGCACAGGAGCGGGGCGATGTGATGCACCCCAGAGACATTAAAAAGGGGGGGCGCATCACATCGTGTTTCATGGTGTCGCCCATGCACATACATATATATATATAATATATAAGAAACGAGGGGGAGGGGCTGGATACTTTTTTTACACAGTATTGTATGTGGAAAAAAAAAGATACCGTTTTTATTATTATTATCATCATAATCATCATTTTAAAGATGTCCTTAAATTAAATCAAAAAAGCAAAAAATTTTCATTATGACAATAAGGCTAATGCTGTTGCTACATGCCCATGCTTACATACTGCACAACTCATTATTAAATTTTTTTATTAATATAAGCATCGATCCATTTTACCTTATTCTACTTTTCCCTTCTATCTCCACTTTGTTTGAGCTATTAAGCAGCCCCCCCCCCGCCAGTTTATATTTATTTACAGATAATATATACAGACGTTTACTTCTACGGGTTTTATACAGATGTTTATTTAAGCTTTTTGCAGATTATTACAATTCATCGTCATTCCAACAGATGTATTTTATTTATGTTATCTTATTTGGCATTTGTACTGAAAGATTTGTACTTTTTTTAAGGCTACTGTATGCGTGCCTTAAATTGTCCCCATCGGTATAATTAAAGTTTTTTTACATTGAATATTCTGACATCCTGTTTCAGAAGGACATACATCAACAGAAGGAATAAAACCAAAAGACAATTTATATGGGTATTAAATAAAGCATACAAAGTAAATTTCCTGAACTTCTACTTCCTGGATATCTACTGGATATACTTAGTGTGCAGCATAGAGGACTGACAAACCCTATGTGGTGAACAAGTATAGTGAATAGAATATTAACTGTGATTTAACCCAATTGTGCATTAAAGTGTTAAAAAGAAGAAATCTGTAACTCGTACCATCTTTTATCGTAGTAAAGTTTCCCGTCTTCTATCCGTGCCTCGTAACGCTGAGTAGGGCTTTCCATGGGCGTGGTCGGAAGATGTTCAGGAGAAGACGGGGAGGCTAACCATTAAAAAAAAGAAAGCAGATAATTCACTTTTAACTTTGGTTTTTAAGCTAAATTATTATTTAAATAATAAAAAAAAACATACCTGGTCTTTTCGGTGACTTAAGCTATTAGAAGTAGAAAAAAAGTTAATGTTGCCATGAGATGATGGTTGCAAATTTGTTTCTTTTTTTATATAGAAATATTATACTACTAATAAAATACTTACATATTACATTTGTACTGTAATGAAATTCTTTTAGAAATAACAGGCAATACAATTCAAGCATGACCATGGTGCCAATACTTTAGGTCACTAGAGTTATTAATCAGCACACCATCAATTATTAAATCTAAATCAATATACAGTGGAACCTCGGATTACAAGCATAATTCGTTCCGGAAGCGGGCTCGTATTCCAAAACACTCGTAAACCAAATTTTATTTTCCCACAGGAAATAATGGAAACTTCAATTATTCGTTCTACAGCCCAAAAAATTCATACGTAAAAAAAACTTTATACAAAATATAAAGTAAAAATAAAACAAATTAACGTGCATTTTACCTTTCAAAAAAGTAAAAAATAAATCCCGACAGATAAGTGTTTCCGTTTGTGCGTGCAGGCGCTGTGTGCGCGCGCGTGCGTGCAGTGTGTGTGAGAGGCTAGAGTAAGTGGAGACTCTTGCTTTCAGCCCCTCCTGTCTCCCCTTTCTCATCTTATACAGTAAAACCTTCTTCTTTCGTCTGAAAACACACACATTAACGGAAAGACTGTTGTCCATTCCTAAATTATTAAAGCTTCTCCACTTTATTTTAATGTTGCTCGCGACAGCGTAACAGCCCATTAATTCATGCTCATGTAATGATGAGATGGACAAACTGCTCGATGCTCGTTCTTTTATTTTCTGCATTGTCGGGCTATAGTACAAACTTTCGGGTGGATCCTGCACTTAAATCCAACTAAAAAAAAACTACTGAAGACCAAAACTCAGGCTCTATATCCAGCTTACATCTCGCATTCGCGTTCAAACACACCGGACTGCATTACCCACAGTGCATCACCCGCACTGGACTACACTTCCGTAAACAACGGTCATAAATCAACGTCTCTCTCCCGCTACACTGAAGGCAAAAAAGGCAAACATTGCGTGAGCGCAAACTAACAGAATCACTGCTGTAAAGTCAAACAAACGAGCTGCATCCTTACCTCTGATAAGATTTGTGACAGAGCCGAGTTTCTTCGGAAAGAAGAGCGTGTGTTTCTCTCGTGCGCGCATGTGCATGTTTTATTTTCTGAAGGGGGATTCTCACACACAGCCGGCACAGTGTCGAATTACGCTCACGCATAGACACACACACCGCGATGAGGAAGAAGATGGATTTTTAACAGCTGTATTGAGAGCTTTACTCACGCGCACACACGTGTGTTATAAGAAACAGTACACGCGAACACAAAATAAAATATGTTGTACACACACACGGGGTCCCAGTATTATAGTAAACAGTGCACGCGTGCATGGATGTTGATTATACCAGTAAGAGACAAGCACCCACAATTCTGCAGCGCAAGAGAGAGAGAAACCGTTGGCCCAGTGGTAATCACATGACGCTCGGCGTCAAAACAAGAAGTGCATGCGCGATACATGATACTCGGTGCTCGTAAACCAAGACAATGCTCGTTTTTCAAGTCAAAATTAATTAAAAATCTTTGCTCGTCTTGCGGAACTCTCGTAAACCACGTTACTCGTTATCCGAGGTTCCACTGTATTATCTATTATTCTTTCTTCCAGTCAAAAAACTAACTTTTCTCGATCATTGGACAGGTTTGTCTCCCTTTTCTGACAAGTTCCTTGTGCATTGAGTTTTTGTGCTGCGTCACCTTGTTTAGCGTCCTCAGGTCCTCCATTATTTGCTCCTCTGAGAGTAAATAGTTTAGCTGAGGTGTGCAGAGTTAAAGATCACATCACTGCGGATTAATGGAAATGAGCAGGAAAACAATTCCTTTCATCTCCGTCTGTACGTCTATCCTTGACAGATATGAAACACTAGACTCGTGACATTGTGGGTTTTATATTGAGTATCAGTGTCTGAATGCAGTGGAAGTTATGGGAAGTATTGAATGTAGTAGTATGGTAGTAGAAGGACATAAAGGATATCTGGAGCAGGTTTTCTGCGTTTGTCAGGGATGGGGACGGGATCGTTGGGTCGCCTCCTCAGCTTACGCGTCATGATGGGCTTCACCTCCATGGAATCTGGTTTGAAACACACACATACCCGATAAGATGAGATTTACTACTGGATCACTGGGATAACTTGTGCTTGATAGGTTTTGCAAACGCACTCAACACAATATTGTTCTTGTAGGAACTGTTCCAGAAACTCTGACCTTCATGTCTTAAAATAACTGACTGTTCTTGTTGTTGTTACATAATTACCTAATTCCAGCTGTGCTATTTCATAGTTTTGAAATCCCCAGTCTTCTTTGTCTTTCGGCTGTTCCCTTTCAGGGGTCACCACAGTGAATCATCTGCCTCCATCTAACCCTATTCTCTGGATCCTCTTCTCTCACACCAACTAACTTCATGTCCTCTCTCACTGCATCCATAAATCTCCTCTCTGGTCCTCTAGACCTCCTGCCTGGCAGTTCCAACCTCAGCATCCTTCTACCGATATATTCACCATCTCTCCTCTGAACATGTCCAAACCACCTCAATCTGGCCTCTCTGACTTTATCTCCAAAACATCTCACATGGGTTGTCCCTCTGATGAACTCATTCTTGATCCTATCCATCCTTGTCACTCCCAAGGAGAACCTCAACATCTTCAGCTCTGCTACCTCCAACTTCGCCTCCTGTCTTTTCTTCAGTGCCACTGTCTCTAAGCCGTAGAGCATCGCTGGTCTCACCACTGTCCTGTACACCTTTCCTTTCATTCTCGCTGATACTTTTTTAATCGCACAACACACTTGAAACTTTTCTCCACCCATTCCAACCTGCCAGTACCCACCTCTTCACCTCCTTTCCACACTCTCCGTTACTCAGGACCGCTGACCCTAAGTACTTAAAGTCCTGCACCTTCTTCATCTCTGCTCCCTGTATCCTCACCGTTCCTCTTGGGTTCCTCTCATTCACACACGTTTTCCGTCTTGCTTCATTGCTCTGCTTTCCAGAGCATGCCTCCACCTCTCCAAATTTTGTTCCACCTGTTCCCTGCTCTCGCTACAAAGCACAACGTCATCTGTAAACATCATAGTCCATGGAGACTCGTGTCTAACCTCATCTGTCATCCTGTCCATCACCAGAGCAAACAAAAAGGGGCTTAGAGCCGATCCTTGATGCAGACCCACCTCCACATTGAACTCTTCTGTCACACCTAAAGTTTTCAAATCCCCAGTACTGTTGTAGAATGTAGAAAATACATCACTAAACAAAAAACAAAACAAAAAAAATTGCAAGTGATCCCAAACTTTTGAGCGGTCCAGAACACTCCGACAATTTCATCGTATTACGAAATTAGTACTGTTTTCTTAACCTAGCGAACATCATAGCCTAGCTGACAGTTTGGCAAAATGATCTAACAGCTGAATTAAACATTCACAAATATGTAATAACTTGACATCACAGAGACTGTTCACATGCTAGATATAATTAAACAACATCACACAAGAGTGGGAGTGCAGTTGTGATAAATATCAACGTGGCTGTGATGAGGTTAAGCATGAGAGTACTGAATATATCGAAGCTGTGCTGATATTCAGTACAACAGCACGACCTCGAACCGCTAGTCCACCATGTAGGGTGTACAATCTCGTTCCACACACCAAGTAGTGTCGACTGATACACATAGTTAAACGTCTCACCTCCCGTCAGCTCCATCGTCAGCTTCTCATTCTCGATCATCTTCTTCTTCTCCTCCAGCTCTGCGATTAAATTCTCCTTCAGCTCCACTTTCTTGTCGTCGAACTCCTTCACCGCGGCTTTCTTCTCTTTGATGTAGCTTCTTTCCACCTGCTCCGTCTGAACACCAGACGACAAAAGTCCTTCAGCAAAATGCTGCTTGTATGTCTGTGAACTTGCACTATGTTTTACAGTGATTAGAACTTACCTCAAGTTGGACGAAGAGATCTAGCAAAGAAAAAAAAAGAAAAAAAGAAGAGATTTTATTTTTTTTTCCTTATTGTGTGTAAGAAATAAAGCTCATAAATCATCTCTGCATGTTTGTTTACCAGCGTTACGGAGTCTTTCTTTATACTGCTGATCAAGTTTCTTCATCCTCTTCTGATACTCCTGCAGAGTGCCTGAAAACAAACACACACACAGTTTATTTTACAGTACAGGATGGACACCTGGTACTTTGCAGGCAAGAATCTGTTTATAATAATATAAAAGTTCTCATGCATGCTGTTCTTATTTTGACGACTTCTTTTATACAAGTTAAGAAAGTGTTTTTTTTTTATTTTTTAATATTGTACATTTCTTCCTCAAGAAGTATCACAGAAGCATGACTTAATAGATATCAAGCTCTATTAAGTAATAGAACACTGGAAGGAAAGCGCTGATAATGTTGATCATTTTAAAATCACTCTCATATATTCTTA
Organism: Channallabes apus; assembly: GCA_030522415.1. Classification (NCBI taxonomy): domain Eukaryota; kingdom Metazoa; phylum Chordata; class Actinopteri; order Siluriformes; family Clariidae; genus Channallabes; species Channallabes apus. Next base: position 32,089,988 of record CM060122.1, read on the forward strand.
TACTGGCCATGTTATTGGGTTTTGTTGTGGAAAAAAAAAAAAAATAAGGATAAGACTGAGATTTTAAAAGTTTAAAGGTTGTGTGTAGCATTCTAGGTAGAATGCTACACAAGCAGAACTTGTTTCTAGCCAGTCACCTTCTTGGAGTTGTTGCAGTTGCCTTTTTAGCGACGCCAGCTTGTCTTGGTACATCCTGCAAGACGGAGAGAAAAATAATTAACCATTTGTTTATAAAGGCTTCTGGATCAGGATAGGCTGAAATAATAAATCGGAGCACATGTAGGGGAAGGATTGGCTTTGGAAGACAAAGTGCCTTGTTCACACGGGCGTTAAAATCGAACGTTTATCTGGCGTTCGTAGCATCCGGTGAGCGCGGATCAAGCCCCGAGGGTTTTCTGCACATAGGGGTCAATGAGAGTGTTCACAATGGCTTTGGTGACATACGTTTGTCAGGTGGCGCGTTTATACGGCGTCAAAAAAAAAACGTTACATGCAGTTTTTTCTTGGCGTTCAAATCCCAACGAATGCAAGTAAACGCTTCTAGTGCGTTTTCTACGTGTTCAAAAATCTAACGCCCGTGTGAACAAGTTAAGCACTTTAGTCCTTGTTCACACGGGCATTAAATTTTTGGATAAACGAACGCACTCTGAACGTCCTAGACGTTTATGTTGCATTTTGTAGTGGCGCTCGATTGACTGCTACACTGGCGTTCGTTTGTCTCAGTCTAACGCCAGCCTGCAGCTCAAACTGAAGTTTGTGTGTTATCCTGTGGAAGCGCTGCTTGGTAAAAATGTAGGCGTTTTGCTTAGTTTAATTTTAAGTCCAATTATATACTCTTGAAGTTATTTTGTATTATTTAAATGAATACAGCTTATAGGTATAAAAGTCCAGAGTTGTTTTTATATTGTATTTTTAAAACTTCATATTGCATCAGGATATTTATAAAATCATGATACTTACAGTATCAAATCAAATCTGCACCTAGGTATCGTGATAATGTCATAGTGAGCGGTCCCTGGTGATTCTCATCCCTAGCATAATAGTGAATTCAGGTTCTCTACTCACTGCTCTTTGAGCTCCACATAGTCGTCCTCGTCATGTTTAGCCAGGTCCGTTTCACTGGCGTCTTCAGTGTCTGAAACACACAGTTAGTTACCGTCACACCTGATAAGTCGTTGTAAATGAAACCAAAGTCACATTGTAATCAAGATAACATCGTTTTGGAAAATTCATGAGCTGTTACTGTCAACCACAGTGCTTGGCACTTACAGTTTTATATATAAAAAAAAAGATATAATTCGACACCTTCAATCAAAAAACAAAAAAAAACAACGTTGTTTTCATCGCTATTTTCAACATCATCGCTGAGGTATAACGTATTTACACGTCAACTTCAGTAGTACACAAATCAAATCAAAATTTTATTTGTCACATACACAGTCACACACAATACGATATGCAGGGAAATGCTAATACAATCGGCCATGACTTTAAAAATAAAAGCTTATAGGTAAAAAATTTATATGAATAAAAAAAGAAATACAACAGAAAATAAAATTTAACTAGGCTAAAAATATAAATATTCTGTACAAATTAAGACATTCTGTATAGCATAATAGCAAAAACAATATAGCAAAATATAGAAAATATTGAAAAAAAATAGAAATTTAGTGTAAATAGGAAAATTACCGGGGTGTGTGCAAATATGCATGAAAGGTGTCTTATTAAAGTGACTTGTGTGCAATGCTCACACATGCAGCGTCTTATTTAACTAGACTTCTGAAAGTGTATAAATGTTTATGCAAATTATGCTACTAGTTATGTTCTTTCGACAATTTTTTTTTGTTGAGATCACAAAATATAACAGTAAAAGACTGTAAAACTCACCATCTAATGTGTGTTCATATAATCAGTGTGTAATGAATCTGATAAATATCTCGAGTGCTGTTTATAATATCGGGTATCGCGATACACCTAGTATCGGTATTACTGTAGCGATTTAATCGACAAAGAACATATCAGCGTTGACGCTTTTCACTCGCTAATGTTAGCATAAACCCGCTTTAAAACAAAAATATATATTTAAAAAATAGTTTAAAAATAGTGTTTTGTAATTCAGTAGACATTTAATTTTAATGTAAAATTCATAATAAACTTAAAAGTATATGAATAAAACTTTAATACACGGAATGGCTAATAGATTAGCAGGCTAGCTAAAGAGTTAGTACGTAATTGTGACGTGCTGATACTTATCAAAGCAACTTATAAAAGCAACTTGCAAACAATTAGTTATTTATTAACTAGACTAAGACTCTATTAAGAATAATGTACGTAAAAATAGACATTACTAGCGTGAACTAATATGAGATAAAAGCTAATGCTAACACTTTATCGGCCGTCGCTAAAGAAACCGTTACTATGGTTACAAAGCGGCTCGCTAATTGTACAAGCTCGATTTTAAAACCTTTCCACGACTTCTTTATTAATTATTTGGTGTTATTTTTAACCCAAATTAAAGTTAGGCAGGTAGCGAACTGCGCTAGCTGTAAGGCTAACCTTCCTCCGAGTCTCTGCCTCTGAAACTCCGGTCATCGTCCTCGTCCACGCTGTCCAGCTCCTCTTCGTCGTTGTAATAATCCACCATTGGAGAGAGCAGAGTCGACGCCATTCGCTTCTTCTAAAACATCTACAGAAACATTAAGTTAAGCTCGCTCATCGAGAAATTATTTTATCTTCTTCTTGTTGTTGTTGTCTCCCATTCAAAACAGTGATTTTTTTTCTCCTACCCGTAATCAGGAAGCCTGTCGTCCTCCTGCATTCTGATTGGGCAATCTCATTCAAGGCGGACATTCAGCCAATCAGAAAGCAGAAGGCGATGGTGTATCCACCAGTCTTAATAGAGGAGGCGGGGTTTGTAGCGGGGAAATATACGATCAACCAGTTTCCGGACTAGGAAGTCGCCATTTTGAACAAAGCATGATGGGAAATGTATTATTATTATTATTATTATTAAATCTCGTGCGGAGATAAATGAAAGTCGAATACATTCACTTACTCACTCATCTTCTATACCAATTTATCCTGTATTTAGGGTCGATAGAGCCTATCCCAGGAGGCTTAGGACACGAGGCAGGGTACTAATCCATCACAGGGCACACACACACACACACACACTCCTAGAACACCAGTTGGCCTAACCTGCATGTCTTTGGACTGTAGGAGGAAACCAGAGTACTCAGAGGAAACCCACCAAGCACGGGGAGAACATGCAAACTCCATGCACACAGAGACATCGAACCCAGACTCTGGAGGTGCAAGGCGATAGTGTTAACCACTACACTACCATGCTGCCTGAAAACCGAATACAGAGGGACGTATTTACGAACATAATTCGTTCCTAAATTCTGTTCGTGACCCGATTTGGTCGTACACCGATTCATTTTTATCCGTAGGAATCCATGTAAATAGAATTAATCTATTCCCCATGACTATAAAGAAAATATGAAAAAGGCTTTATTATACACAAATAATACAGCCCTAAATATAAAAGAAACTGGACAGGAGAGAGCAAACTTAATTTTTACATGTATTCCTATGAGGTTAGTGTTTGGAAGGAGAGTCTCCTTCATTAATAACACTGAGTAATTCTCCTTCAGCGGTAGCCGATAACACTAAAATCTATCCAGAGAGATTTTCTTTGCTGCACAATTGTGCAACTTCGCTGCATAAAAAAGACACCATGTTATCTTTCATAAGGTGTAGCACTCTGTTCACCACAGTTTTGTTCAAATTATACTTCTCGGCAAAGGTTTGGACGTAACTCCACTTTGGTCAAAATTCTTTTATCATTAGCGCGATCCACAATGATTTTCACTCATCATGTGTGATGGCTTCCTTTTAAAAATCCATATACTGTATTGCTTGTTTTTACATGTAAAATTGTCTTTTATGTCAAACTGTTTGTGGTGACAGGTGGCATGGTGGCATAGTTTTTAGTACTATCGTCTTGCACCGTCAGGGTTCGGTCCTTGGGTCTGTATGTGTTAAAAAGTTTGTAAAAACCAGAGCTATGTTTAATAGTGAAAGTAAGAGCATTTCCTCACACACACAAACTGTAACGAGCACTCAGGATTGGGACTAAACAGCTGTGTGTCCATAAGAAAAGCACTTGTTAGCGAGATTCATTAAAAATAAAGTCTTCAGTTTGCTATAGAGCATAAAGATTGGACTTTGGAGCGATGGACAATGGTCATGTGGTCTGATGAGTCGAGAGTGAGCCTTTTCCAGAGCTATGGGCACGTCAAGGTAAAAAGGGAAGCGCATGAAGCGATGCACCCTAGTGATAAATGAAAAAAAAATTGTATAGATAGATACATAGATAGACAGATAGATAAAAATTAACATCTCTACACACATCTATTTAAATGAACTATTTATACACACCTGTTCTCTGAGTGACTGTAAAAGAGTCAGAGCAGTGGTATAAATTATAGGGAAAATGAATGCTGTATGTCATAAGTGTAATAAATGGTGCAAAGAAAGCTGTCATGGAATAACAGATGTGCAGCAAGGTAGGTATGATCATCAGAAATGTTATTACGATGAGTAATAGCAGCAGTGCAGGAAACAGATGTGCAAAAATGCTGCAGATGTCCAGTCTATAATTAACTGCAGCTCTACAATAATGTACTGTATTCATTTTATTCAATTAAATTAAATTTTATTTTTATTCGCTTTTAACAATGGTCATTATCTCAAAGCAGCTTCACAAAAAATGAAAGAAAATGTACAAAGTTACTGTACACCAGGGTGACTCTTTAAAAAAAACTTAATGTAATTTTCAATAAAAGTCTTTGACATGCTTCAGTATACCGTAGTGACTTCTGACAAGAAAAAAGTCTAGAAGCACTGAAGCAGCTCAAACTTTGTGAAAATTAATCTGTATCATTCTCAAAAAAATGTATTAAGGCACCTTCGGGTTTTATCCAGGAGGTGGCGCCCTCGCGCAATCAATCCGCGAGTGCGTGCGCGTGTGTAGGATGCGGAGCGCGCGCTCCAAGCCCGCTGTCACTCGGGTTACCTTCGCGCGCAGGTGCGATGAAAATTTGATGCGCGTGTCACTCGGAAGGCAGCGGCGATTGAACGGCAGCGCGGCGACGCCGCGTCACGGCTTATTATTACCAGGATTATACCAGCTGCGTGTGAGTGTGTGTGTGTGTGAGTGAGTAGTGTAATATAAGTGTAGTATAGTATAGAGTGTGTGTGTGTGTGAGAATGCGCACGGTGGTGGAGGCGGCGGGCTCGGAGACCCGCGTCTGAACCCGGAGAAACCGCATCCATGGAGAAGTTTACGGTGCGCGCGAGGCAGAGTTTCGGGTTACCGCACAGCGGGTTCCGCGCGATGCTGCGCGCGCGCGTCTTCGTGCGCGCGTGCGTGCGTGTCACCACCTCGGAGCTGGATTTGTTGAACCTGTAGGTGATGGAGTTGCATTAAGCTCAGCCTCAAGCATTTCTATCGGTAAGGTCTCTTAAGAACCTATGTTTTTTTTTCCTACACGTGTGCGTGTGCGCGTGTGTATAAATCGTATGAACGTGCTGTTTTGTTTGTATCTCTGCGGCTTTACGGCTTTACTATCAGCGTCATGTTCGAGTGGATCGGGCTCGATTCATGTGGTCTGGACTCACATTCACGCTCCACAAGTAAACACTCGAGTAGAGTTCTACACGCTCATCACATCTATCTATCTATCTATCTATCTATCTATCTATCTATCTATCTATCTATCTATCTATCTAAGCAGCGTGGGTTCTTCACATTAAGTGTGTAAATAAATTGTGTTAAGACATGTTACTACTGCTCTCATGTCATTTTATTATAAATATTTTAATATTTATAAAATATAATATTTAATGTCTGAGGTGTTCATGTTAGACTGATAGATATCAGTTGATGAGGGGACGGACCACAGATATCAGTTGATGAGTGGACGGATGACTTTGAGATAGATTGGACAGGTGGACAGATGGACAAAATGGACATGTAGACAAATCCACAGACGGACCTGCAGACAAGACAAAGGAGTGCCTAGACAAAGAAGAAGCACTGACAGACATGTACAGAGAGATAAATGAATATTCTGTGGATGGATGGACAGACACACAGAGAGTTGGATTTATGGACAAACAAAAGGACAGATGGATGGACACCGAGACAGACAGACAGACATGTTGATCGAGGGACAAGCAGAAAGTCTGATGGACGTGAAGACAAACAGATGTAGACAGGCAGGATGGACGAATGTCCAAGCAAAGAACTGAAAGATGTACGCAGAGATACAGACAGGCAGATAGACGGAGGACAGACAAAAGGACTGACAAAAGTATGCACAGACAAACAGACAGAGAGGTGGATCTTTTCTATCTGTCTGTCTCGTTCTTGCGCTGCTAAAGTGTAAAAGTTTGTACACCTTCAATTATATATATATATATATATATATATATATATATATATATATATATAAATAAAATGACGTAATGGAGATGTCTCTCCAGTGTCGCAGGGAGCGAAAGTGACCATTGTTGTAATATTAATTGTGTTACAATAGGAGTTAGACGAATAGAGTTTGACTTTTTCAGTCATTTTTATTTGTTTGTTTGTTTTTCACATTTTTTTTATCCTAATATTTTATGTCTTTGTATCTGTGGTTTTCCCATTCCTGAATGGAAAGGTTGTCTCTAAATACAGAAACAGAAATGTAGACTGTCTGTTTATTTCCCTGTACAGCTCTGCGAAAGGTCGTATGTCTTGAATGTTGTTTTTTCCCCTTGTTTTGACTGATTGACAGCAAACAGTTTGTGTCATTCAAACCTGTTTGGATGTAAAAAGGACAAAAAAAAACAGAATCAACTTTTATGTCACAATGTAAAGGCGGATGAGTTAAAATACACAATTTAGAAAAAAGTTAATGTTTAAATGTGTTAATAAAGAGAACTACAGTGTGACGCAGATAGTGTAATACATATATAATAACAAAACATTGTTACATGGAAATGCATGATTTCTCAATGTAGGTTGCAAAAAATGGAAGTCCCTTTTTATGTCATTCAGGAAGCAGGGAAGAAACACACTGTTATGTTAAAAAAAATATATTATTATTATTTTTTCATGTAGGCAACCTCAGTGCTCTTGCTCATGGAAGATCATCTAAGAATGAGTCACGTTTTGCAGAAATAGTGTCTTACGTCCCACATTTTTCTACCATTCCCAGCAGAACAGCAAGGAAACAACATACTTGTATATGATGCCAATCACGCAGATCATGAGTAACACTTTGCCGTCAGGCGTAACGCTAAGATTTATTTTCAAATAAATCAGTGATTTATTTTCACATAAATCTAAAATATTTTCAGTATAAGTATCATTTCTGGAGTGTTTTTTTAAAACAGCTAGCACTTTAAACATTGCAGGATTCCTTTCAGGAGATTTTTTTTTTCTTTTTTCGTTTCTTAAATATTTGTCCGATTATTTGTCTGATTGTTTTTACACAATATTTGTTGTGTTAGTGTAACACTGAATATTGGCACTGAGAAATAAAATGGTCAAATTGTGTATGTATAAATATCAGTAATGAAATAATATTATTTCGAGAAGTTTGCGTCTCACTTTTTGAGCGTGATTGAATAGTTTTGAGTAAAATGTTTAGATTTTATTTCCCAGACAATCCCAAATGTAGATTTCATGTGGATTCTGGTGCTTCCTTTTTGGCTTGGTTTGTCATCTTCTTGTAGGATGCATTTTGTTTAATTTCTACTCACTGGGTAGCACCTTTTAAAAACTTGCTTACTTTTTATAAGCTTTTCGGTTATAAATCTCGATTCTTTTGCGTGCCGATTCACATATCAGCACGCTGACTCCAAAATCGATTCTTTAAAAAAAATGTTTTTACATTCTGTAACGAATTTGTGCCGAGATTTATGCCATTACATTATTGAAAATCAAAACGCTTTAAAAGCCTATCCCTAGTAGATATAGCCTATAGCCTAGGTTCCTGTTACTCATCGTTTATATCGCTTTATCCTGTATACAGAGTCGCAGGCGACCTGGAGCCTATTTCAGGAGACTAAGGGGAAGGTGCATACTGGACGGGGTGCCAATCCATCTAAGGGCAGACACACACACGCACACTCATTATGGACAATTTGTGAATGCTAATTAGCTTAATCTGCATGTCTTTGGACTGAGGGGAGGAAACTGGAGGAAACCCACCAAGCAGGGTGAGAACATGCACACAGACCTCAAGGTGGGAATCGAACCCAGAACCTGGAGGGAGGTCCGAGGCGACAGTGCTAACCACTACAGCACCCCATTTGATAATCTAAGACTGCACTATATTTTTGCCCTTGTTTACTGTACAGTATATTGAAATCTCGTTCTATTTAAATATCGCGATAACTACACGGGAATACAATTTACATTTACTATATGAATATTTCTTGTGAGAAAAACCTTAAAAAGTGAGTTTATAATAAACATGAATGTTTCACTGCACGTCAAGACTTGTGAAAGTGGTTGAAAAAAAAATCTCTCACAATAATAATAATAATAAACAGTAAATAAAATAAGATAATGAAAGACAAACGGAAGATAACGCTAATAATAATCCCGCTCGCGCTAATGTGACACACGTCACACACAGAGTTAAACATGGCGACGCGGCTGAGTGACGGATTTAATTGAAGAGCTTTACAAGGTCTGCGTGGACAGAAAAGCGCTCTGGAGAACCCGGGGCTGTTAGGCAACACTTTTTGCGTGAGTTTGTCATCCGTTCGTGTTTGTTTGTGCCCATGTTGTGTTTGTTTTCGCGTTTATTTCTTGGCTGTTTGTGTTTGAGCGCCGCTTTATTTCCGTGTGACAGTAGTAAAACGGGTTGCCGGGTATGTTCAACCCCCTCTTATCTTGCGTGAGTTTTTAATCCATTAAAATAATTAGGCTCTTTAATTATATAATAAATAAGAATCTGTAATAATAGTAGTATGAATACAGACTGACAACGTTGTTATCAAAACAGCAAAATGTTGTTATGGAAACTTTAAAATAAACAAATAAATAAACAGCTCGGAACAGGTGTACAGGGTGAAACCTGGCAACCCTGTGCATGTCTGAGTTCATGTGCAGGAAGCAGCAGGAGAGGACTGGACTTCCAATAAGTCCTAAAATAATCTTTATTACTGCACCTTATTCCTTATACAGGTTCGTAAACGCTCTTGGAGACACAGGACATTCCAGAAGATTTCATATTCGTCAAAACCAGGTGAGAAAAACACTCATTTCCTAATGATAAACTTTATTATTTTTTTGCTTGACACATTGCTCAGATCACTTTCTTTATTTCACTCTCATGTCTTTCATGGATTATATGATGATGATCTATTTATTATTTGAGCTTGGAGAATATTTCAGGACTTTACACGCTTTGTTTGCTGTCTGTACAAGTTTTAAGCGGCTTTACCACTCAGCTTTCACTTCCTTATATCTATAGGCGTGTGCAGCCTGTCTGCTTTTTTCTACTGCGACTCCAGAACACATTCGAAACCCTGATAACGACACTACACTGGGGATTATTATTATTATTATTATTATTATTTTTAAATATACCATAGACGTAAATGGTTATGTATGTGCTGATAAATTTCCCAGACAGCAATGCAGCTACAAAGTTTTATATTAATTCGTATGGTTTCTACAACTGTAACCGGCCGTTCATAGGATTGGACGATGCGCATAAAATTGTCAATTAAAACTTTTTTTTAACTGTATAATTGTCATCATGGTGATGAGCCATCGAGTTTATTGAAGGAGCCTCCAGTGTCAGCACAGAGTTTTAACACTGCAACGTTAAAACACTTTTATCAAAGAAACAAACTTTCATCACGCTGATCATTTTCCTGAAACCGCACCACACACATGGGGTGTTTTATTTATTCCTTGCATATCATCTAATCTACACCATCTAGAAACATTGCACCTTAAAATATTTTGCATTGCAAATCTTTAAAATGTTTTTCAGGGTTTTTTTTTTTTTTTTTTTTAGGAGCGACGTGGCTTAACTACCTTAAGACACCAAATCGTTTCTGTAGCGTGATGAGCATTATGCAAGAAATATATTAATTCTTCCACCTTGCATTTTTGTTTTTTTGTTCACGGACCAACTTTCTCATGCGGCGAGCTGATTACCGTGAAAAAAGTGCGTGTAATGCGTCTTAAGATTTGTCAGAAAAGTTGAAGCTTATAAACCGGAATCAGATAAGGGAGGGAGTGAGTTTAGTTGAAACATGAAGCATGTGCGTGATATGGAGTGTGTGTTTGCGTCGTGCGGTGTGTGCGTGTTACAGTTTACGGTGCTGTTTCGAGTGAAATGCGACAGGCTGGATTGCAGGAAGAAGCCGTTAATATTGCGGATGTGAAGCAGCTATAACACCTTAAAGCAAAAGCCACAGGAACTTGCTATCAGACGTCTGTCTCTCTCCCTCTCTCTCTCTCTCTCTCTCTCTCTCTCTCTCTCTACACACACAACCACACAAACATGCAGTCTGTCGTTTCCTTTCCACTGTCAGTTCCATCATGTTTCCCACAAACGCACATAAACACAAGTGATTTTTTATTTTTTTTCTCTTAGTCGTTTTACGACTCCGTCTGTGAGATTTTTACGAGTTACCGTCACTCACGTGCTGAGACTTTGGCCGTTGTGCCATCTGGACGACCTCTGGAGCCGTTAAGCCGTTGTGTAATATGAATTATCAAGCTGGCACACACTGCGTTCGTCATTAGCCACCACACTGATAAAGACAGGGTTAAAGAAGAAGAAATAGAGGAAGAAAGATACGAAAGATAAACCATTCTGTCCTTGATCACCTGTTCGATACGTTTAAAAAAAAAAAATTTTTTTACAATTATTATTTTTAGTTCAAAGCTGTAATATTATCTGAATCATCACTGCTGAGGTGTAAATTCCACATTTGTCTTTTATTTAAAAATTTTTTTTTTTTGTAATTTATTTGTGAAGTCAAACTTCACACTGCTGGCTCATGGCTCATATGAAAGCAGGCACTCGAGCTTTAAGCATTTCACAGTTTTTCATCATTAGTAGTACTTAAATTTTTTTATTTTTTAGAATTTGATTGTGGCAGGTGTATACAGTGTTAAGTTTTCTTAGTTTTAAGCTCTAGTTGCCCTGTCTGTTTTTATCTCTGTGCTCGTACTTAAACCACACACACTCGCTCGGGAATCTGCATGTCTTTGGACGGTGGGAGGAAACAGGAGAACCCAGAGGAAACTCTGCACATACAGTACGCACAGACCTGAGGCATGAATCGAACCCTCGATCCTGGTGGTTTGAGGCCACAGTGCTAACTACTACGCCACCGCGTCGCCCCAAAGAAACATTGCACATACTGTACAGTATAAATTTCTCACAAAATTTATTTGATTCCATACAAAAGTCCATACCGGAAATACAAAATTTAAGCCATGACATCGCGTCCACAATACGTCCTTCTCACACATCCAGGAAGTCCAACATTGTTAAACAGCTCGATGACTTATAGTACAGAACCCTGAAATGTCAGCAGCAGCAGCGACAACGTTTTCTGTATGATTTCTCCAATGACGCCATTGGACTTGCAATCGAATCTTTTCCACAAACTGGAAGTAAATGATAATCCTGGCAACTTTTAAACCTCATCTAGAGACTCCCGCTTGCATTACACCAAGTTGACATGTTCTGATGGCCCTCTTCTTGCTAGGCTTAGACCCAATGCACAATCGGATTGTTTTCGGTACTTTTGAAACCAGGAAATAAGCTGGACCTAATCACGTGGGAAATTTCGTGCATGTGCATGAAACATGTTTCACATGTTTAGAGCCTTAAGATGATGTGATGTTAGGATATCTGTGGTAAAGTAACGTGCTAATGAGCATAACAGGAATTTTATATTACCTGTGTTCGTAACGTAACTAGGTAAAGAAAGTTTCACTTTCTTGTTACAGTACAGATTTTTTTGTATACAGGTAGCCCCTACTTATGAACATTCGAGTTACGAATTTCGCCAGATACGAATATACCGCAGAACATATTGTAGATGCAAACAAATCGCAGAAGTAGCTCCTGTGTATTGTACAAAAAATAGACACTGCAGTGCACCAGATGCTAATATTTACTATTATATGTTGAATAATCCAAATTTTTGGAAAATCCTCCAATACAGTGGAAAACAGCTGTGAGACAAAACGGTGTCTGGTATTCCCCTCGTGATTTAAAGGCACAGAGACCGCAATGTTATATTTAACATGTGCTAGATTACTTTCCTAGGGCACAGTTCCGGTTTTTGATGCGTAGGGAAAGGGGACAGAGGTTTAGTCGAGTTGATTGGTATGCTTTAGATTGTATATTCGTGTCAAGACTCACTTTGTTGGACTTAAGAACAAATCTGAGTTACGAACGTGCTTCTGGAATGGAACTTCTTTGTAAGTCGAGGACTACCTGTATTTCCTTTACCTTGTTTCTTTTGTCTATGAATATAATATAATGTAAATGAATTATCTTGCCGAAATGTTGACAAGCAGAATATTTTTGATTGTAAATTTTCGTTCAGTTTGGCCAAACAGGAAATTCAATGAAAATTAGGACGAGAAGAAAACTGCTCGCAACTCTACTACTATCAGCATTTGAGGATAAAATTAATACTGAATGAAGTAATGATGATGATGATGGTTCGTATTATGGTTTGTATTATCTTACCGCTAAGATTTTACGAGATGAGTTCAGACTAAAAGAACTTCAATAACAGATCTTACCAAAAATAACCAAGTCCCACTCATTCACTTCCCGGCTTTTTCCCGTCACCAGCAGCTAAACACAGAGTCGCAATACTCTACACACACAAACCCAACAGTGACTAATCTTATACTGCAGTGTGGGATTTATAACAATAAAGGAACTCATTTTTTTATAACTGGTGTGAGCAGTCGATCAGTCACCAGCATACTGCTAAAAAACACAGGAAAAGGGGGTCCAGCTTTAAGCCACGCCCCCTCACCCCCAGTAGAGTGACACCAGTCTGTTAGTTCGAGCTCCAACACGGAGAGATGACTTTCTTTCCTTTGGCTCTGTAACATTTTTGTGTATGTGTGTGTGTGTGTGTGTGTGAAGTTATACATGGCAGTAGGAATGGGAATCTCGGCTTGCTTCATGATTACGTTTGAGGAGTTTTTGATTCCGTTCTGAAAAGTGTCGTGGTTACGGCCGAAGGATATCGAGAAAACAGGAGCCGAACTCTTTCTCCTGGATGATGTCATTTCTCAGACTTCTATCCAGTTCGGAAGAAAACGTATAGCTGTGTGTGTGTTGAACAGTGAGGGTGTGTGGTTTGGATGTTACACACCGTGGGTCGATCAGCTGCTTTTGACAACTGGTTAAACGGAGACTCGGCTCATGCACACGCGCGCACACACACACACACACACACACTGCCAGAAGGCTTAATCAGCATACACACTCTCGCCTCCCTGTACAGCTTTATCTAATCTCAGTGCGCAATAAAGTTCTCATTTTCAAGGAAACAGATTCGACTACAGTAATTACACATGCGCACACACACACACTCAGACAAACACACTTACACACAGAGTAAAACATGGGCGGTTTTATTTTGCAGTACTTTTCATATTAAGGCTAAAAATATGACTAATTTTTATCCTACATGGGGGAAAAAAAAGAAAACATTGATTGTAGCCTTACTGTTTTTCTTTCTGGTAATCGAGTCACCTCACGGTTGGATGTACGCTTACTGACTCACCTTTCCCGGAACTATATTTATCTTCATTTTAAAATCGTTAATTGAAGAAGAAGAAGAAGAAGAAAAAGAAGAAAAAACTGGCTTGACTTGGTAGGATTTGATCTTCATAAACACGAAAAAGTTTAGCGTGTCACTCAATGCTGAAAAAAAAAAGACATCATTGTGAATATGTGCTTACATGTGCGCAGGTGTGTATAAACGTGCGTGTGTGTGTGCACGTGTGCCAGTGTGTGAAGAACCACAAGTGGCCCGGCTGAGGCCTGGCAGATTCCAAGCTCGTTATAATTAGAGTTACTGATTAAGCGTCAAGGACAGCTCCATCGGAACATGCTGCGCGTGTGTGTGTGTGTGTATATGGTTGTGTGTGTGTGCCCATACCTGGCCAATCAGTGTATTGCATTTTCATTTCCAATTTGTGGTCCCCTCTGATGCAGACTATCTACAGTATGTAGACATTAGAGACTTTTTTTGAACCATTTTAATAGAGATGAACCGGTCGATCAGTCGCATTTTCATGGCATTTCATTATGAAAAATCTCGTGTGTTTAAAGCCGATGATCTGACTTCCTGAGCGAATAAGTCTCAAACCCACTCATTACACACTAGTCTCAAAACACCGCGAGCACTAATTAGTCAAAAATCGCATGCGTTAGGATCCCCGCGTGCTCGCAGCCGCTCAACCTGCACACTTGCTGTCAAGTTGAGTTTTGAGACTTCGGAGACGTTTTCGGAGACGGTAAAACTGTCGGTCGTGGTTCTTTTATAATCCTTCAGGTGGCGCACTCTGAACTATTCCCACATTTCCATCCTGTGTGGTAGGGACGAATTATTCTCTGACTTTGTTCAGAAATAATAATTATAGCAGGTGGCACGTGCTGCTCAGTAAAAATGTTTAATTTAATATTAAATGCTAAACCTTTGTATTTGAAGCTGAGTGAGAAAAGTAATGTTCTAAGGAAAGAGCAACATTTAATTACTCAAATGTTTTTAAAGGTTTAAAATTGTAACAAAGTCAGGGGAAAATGTCCAGATTAATTGTTATTTATTTATTAATTTTTAGAATTTTTTTTCCTCCATATTGTTACAATTCTAAACAAACTTAGCAAATAAATTACTCTGACTGTGCAAGGTGCCGTACTGTGCGAATAGTTTCAAGTGCCCCCTGGAGGAACATCGAGGAACTGCAAGAGTTTACCTCAGGTGCAAGCGTATGTAAATAAAAATCGATAAAAAAAAAAATCCTCTTTGGAGTCAGTGTGATGGTACATGAATTATTACACAAAATAATCGATATGTAACTGAATCTTACTGTAGTATTTGATTTAAATTAGTCCACATCGCTGTTGAGTTTCTGATTAATCAGAAGGCGTTGATTTATTTTCTCCATCGTCAATAATACAGCTGCGACTCACCGCACATTATTGTTTCTGTAAGAACTGCGCTTGATGTCCTGTCCTTCTGTAAAAGTGTTTGTGTGTGTGTGTGTGTGTGTGTGTGTGTGAGAGTGTACTGTAAGTGATTTTAAGAAACGCGGGTCCCTGTTTGACAGCTGCGTTTCTTCTTTCTTTTTTTTTTTAATTCTCATTTTCCATTTCGGGTTCTATCTTGTCACGTTAAAAATACGATACGGCTACAGACGCTCCGCAAATCCAGACAGAGTTTGGATCACTCTCGGATCACTTTCATCCTTCTCTGATGACTCCGCCCACATTTACAAGCACAAGGACTCTCAGAAGGGCTTCATGAGGATGAAATCAAATGCTCTGACCTTTTAGAGGCACCTGATCACAGCCTGATTGGTCACCTCAGGGAGACTTTGGAGCACTTTGGTGACCTAAAACGCCTTCCTCAGGTGCTTATAAAGGCTCGAGGATAAATACTGGAATGTAAGCAGGTTTGTTATTTGTATTATCGGTCTACTGGAGATGATCCTGTATCTGTTCAGTTCCTTGTGTGTGTATGGACTAAGCTTGGACTAAACACGAAGGATGTTTATAGTAATAAATTAATTAAACCGCCATGTTCTCTAAAAACCCTGTAAACACTGCAGTGTATGGATTCTGGCTCTGAAGTTCTTCATCCTCAACTACATCACTCCAGTACAGAACGTTTTTGCGCTGGTATATATAACCATAAATTCACATGAATCAATAATAACGATTAATCGCACCGCTCTAATATGTGTTTGTGTTTGTATGATTGACTTGACTCTAGCCAGCGTTTGCTCGTGTTTGGAATGACTGCAGAGCAAAATTCGAGATTCGAGACCTAACGAGTTATTTCCTGTTGTTCGAACCCTATGTTACGAGTTATTAAATTAAACAGAGTGATGATGCTACAACACTCAAGAGGTCGAAGCTCTATTATTATAATCTTACGTGTCCATACTGTAAGTGTACAGCGTGTGCGATCAGTATTAAGTGTTTATATTCGGGTGCGTGTAGATGTGTGTCTGCGTCCTGAGTGTCAGTGTTTCTCCTGTTAGTCACAGTTACAGGGTTTGGAGGAAAGACGGCCCTCATTTGACCAGGTGAGGTGACGGACAAGGACAGCCTTCTCATCCAATCAGATACTGTTTTCAGTATACAGCTAGTGAGACTGAGAGGGAAAGCCCTGTGATGTGATGGAGAGATTAATCTGTTGATCTGTTTGTCCTTCTGTCTCGCTGTCAACTTTTCAGCCAGACTAATGCTCCGCCCCTTTGTTTCTCTAATGGAAGGCTAACGGACGGGCAGACGTGCCGTCTCTCTGTCCGTCTGCCTGTCCGTCTCACAGAAGCGGAACATTGAGCACTGAGGTAAAGTGCAGCAGAAGAGAGCGAGTGTGTTTTAGACACATAGTGACGCAGAGTGAGGACGCAGGAATCCTTTTCTTTCTTTTTCTTTCCTTCTTTCTCCCTCCTTCTTATTTTCCGTTTCTCCCTTTCTCTATTTCCGGTCTCTTATTTTCTTTCTGTCATGGTCTCTCTCTCTCTCTCTCTCTCTCTCTCTCTCTCTCTCTCTCTCTCTCTCTCTGAGTCTTCCTTTCTCACTTTCCATCTCCTTCCTTTCTCAGTCTCCCTGTCTCCGTCTCTCTTTCTCTCTTTCAGTTTTCAGTCTCTCACCATCTGTGTCTCTCACTCTCTCTCTCTGTTTCTACCTTTCTCTATCTTTTGGTACCCCTTTTCTTTCTCTCTCTCTCTCTCTCTCGCTCTCCTTTCCTCATCCACATGTATTTTTTTTCTCTCCCCTGTCTCTCTCTCTTTTTTTTATTTTTATTTTTTTTTCCTTCTTCCTCACACACGTTTTTGCATTCATTTCCATTCTCCCTGTCACTCCCTCACCCCCCCCCCCCCTTTCTCGGAGGAGCGCGAGTGAGGTAATGAATGCTATTTTTAGCCCCCTCTTCCCTCCCCCCCTACACGCACGACGCAAACGCCCTCTGTTTCACCCATCCCGGGCTCCTGACATCATCCGCAGGTTATTTATAGCCCTTTATAGGCTTTATTTATGGGTTTTAATACTCCAACCACCCAATTTAACACCGGTGCATGCTGGGATGTTGATGGGGGGTGGGAGGGGGGGGTTTAAACGGATTCGTCTGGCGAAATTGCTAATGTGACTAACGGAGCACGGAGGGTGACGGAGGCTTCGTGACCGCACCAGCCGCCGGAGATGCTCGTGCCTTCAAGCTCTCAGCCTGCTCGGATCAGAGCTCCAGGGATCAGCAGGACGAAGGTGACGGCGTGTCACACAATCACGGCTCGGCAGAGTTTGGGGGGGTAAAAGAATGTGGGTCGTCTGCATCTTCTGTTTGTCATTTGTTAGGAAGAGTTTTCAAAAGGAAACACAAATCAAAACACACACAGCAATACTGAACGAAATGAAACCAAAGCAGCACACCGCACTGCTTACATCATCATCATCATCATAATAATAATAAACACTGAGAGTGTACAGGAATTCATGGAAAATTCACAAAATTATGAAATTAGGACAGAAAGGACATTTAGAGATTTGATCCGTTACCTTTTAGGATTTATTTAATATTTACAGTCATGTCCGTAAGATCTTATAATAAATATTTCCTTTTGTTTAAAAAACATTGTAACTGGTGCTGGGGGGCACAAACTTATTGTTATCCATGCTACACAACCATTCTCTCTCTCTCTCTCTCTCTCTCTCTCTCTCTCTCTAGCTTTCTGCCTTTTATCTTACTCTCTCATTGTCTCAGTCTCCCTTCTTCTTTCTTTCTTTCTCCCTCTATCTCCATCTCTCTCTCCTAGTTTTCAGTCTGTCTCTCTGTCTCTCTCTGTCTTTTTTTCTCCCTCTATTTCTCATCTCTCACTTTTTCTTTTTCTCCCATTCTTTGCCTCACACAATCGTTCTGTCTGTATCTCTCTTTCTTTCTTTCTTTCTTTCTTTCTTTCTTTCTTTCTTTCTTTCTTTCTTTCTTTCTTTCTTTCTTTCTTTCAAGTTTTCCTCTTTCCATCCATCATTATCTGTCTCTCTTTCTTTCTCCCTCTGTTTTTTATCTCTCACTCTTTGCCTCTTTCTCAACATTTCTCTTAATATTTTACTGTCTATCTCTCCTCCTCTTTTACTCTGGTTCTCTCCCCCTTTCTCTCCTTATCAGTTTCTCCCAGTCTTACTCTCTTTGTCTCGTCTCGGTTCAGTTCAGAGGAGCTTTATTGGGTTGAATGTTAACAAAAATATTGTTACATTGTTGCCAAAGCAATTATAAAACATTAATTATATTATAAATTACATCAATTTAAATTTATAAACCCATATAAACATTATAAACAGACATGAAAGAATATCATATTAGGTAGACACACACAATTTTTTTATATAAAACGTCAATATCAACAACGACTATCTCTATCTCTTTCTCTCTCTGTTTCTCTTCTTATCTCTCTCTCTTTCTCTCTCTGTTTCTCTTGCTCTGACTCCAGAAGCGATAGCGTAAATAAACGGATAAACGTCTTCCGTTCTGTTAAGAGCCTTTGCCTCTATTGAGTCACCCCTGACTTCCACATTCAGTAATCACTTCCTGCTAAAGTGATGGCTCTGCGCTCTCACTTCCTGTCTGACAGGAAGTGCTGCTGCTGCTTATTCAGAGGTCCAGATAGCAGCTCTGTAGCAGTCCGAGACAGCCGACGTGTAAACTGGATCATAAACACTGTTTAAAACACACACACACACACACACACACACACACACACACACACACACACACACACACACACACACACACAGAACGAGATAAGTTCCCGGCACCTCTCTGAGCCGTGGCCTTTGTACCGGTTCCTTACACAGAAGGGGGCGTGGCTTTTGTGCATGCCAGTCACTGAGAAGGGGCGTGGCTTTCCTACCTGTCAATCACAGATACCAGGGGCGTGTGCAGCATCAGGTCGACATGAATAACATGCGGTCGGATGTGAACTGTGAGAACACATCTGCATTTTATTTGTGTATTCTCTTGTCCTTTGCAAAACTCCCTTGAGCATTCAGGGCCAGTAAACACACAACCGCAAACACACACACACACACACACACACACACACACACACACACACACACACACACACACACAGAGACTTGCAGGCAAATGTTTTATGAACTCAACCTGACAGCGCTTAAACCTTACAACAGAGGGGATTGTGGGTATGCCATGCTGCCCTTGGCATGCACACACACACACACACACACACACACACACACACAAACACACACAGTGGACCTTTCTTGGCATTGTGCACAAGAGAAAATTGGATTCGTGTTGTCACTAAAACACCTGATCCACCGTACGCTTTACTTTATCAGGAAATGAATACCACAGCCTCTAATATGGGTTAAGTGTGTGTGTGTGTGTGTGTGTGTGTGTGTGTGTGTGTGTGTGTGTGTGTGTGTGTGATGTCATAGGGTGGGTATGACAGATGCTGTCTGTCTTATGGTGTTTTTGTATTTTATCCTGATCCATTTTTATGAAAGTCCTTTCGAATGATGTCACATCTCCTTCCCTTCATGTTCCTCCGTTTTTCGCCTCTCAGTTCCTTTTCTCTCGTCTTCCCTTCCTTGTCCTTTCTTCTTCATTTCCTTTTCCTCATCCTGTCATGTCCCTTTTTCCTTTCCTTTCTTTACCTTACGGTTCTCGTCCATTCCTTTTTCCATGTCACATCCCGTCCAGTCGTCTCATTCCCTTTGTGTTCTCTCATTATTCCTTTCTTTTTTTTCCCTTTCATATTCATTTCCTTTCCCT
This sequence comes from Channallabes apus, assembly GCA_030522415.1. NCBI lineage: Eukaryota > Metazoa > Chordata > Actinopteri > Siluriformes > Clariidae > Channallabes > Channallabes apus. The sequence goes on from CM060122.1 coordinate 32,110,085, forward strand.
TTCTCTTTCACTTTGATCTTCCTGTCCTTTCCCTTCCTTCTTCCTTTTTCTTTTCCATCACTTCATTTCTGTGCTCCTTCCATCATCTCTTCCCTTTCGATTGCCTTTCTTTCTTTCTTTCTTTCTTTCTTTCTTTCTTTCTTTCTTTCTTTCTTTCTTTCTTTCTTTCTTTCTTTCCTTCCTTCCTTCCTTCCTTCCTTCCTTCCTTCCTTCCTTCCCCTCCTCTTACCTTTCTGTTCTCGTCCATCCCTTTTTCGTTTTCTTTTCCATGTCACATCCTGTCCAGACTTGTCTTATTCCCTTTCTGTCCCCTTCTTCCTCCTTTTACGTTCCATTTGCTTCTCTAGATTCTTTTTCCAAATTCCTGTCCTGTTTCTGTTCCTTTCCTATTTTATCTTTTTTCTTTTTCCTCATCCATTTTTTTTTCCAGTTTTTTTTCTTCAGACTTGTCTGTTATGCTTCGGGAAAACATCTTAGTTCTGTTAATGTTTAGACATTAGTAGCATTATTTTAGTGGATTTTGTGTGTGTGTGTGTGTGTGTGTGTGTGTGCACATGAGAGAGAAATTTGTCATTGTAATTTGTTATCTTTATGAAAAAATTAGGGGTTAGAGAAGATCCTCATCAAACCTAAATGTGTGTGTGTGTGTGTGTGTGTGTGTGTGTGCGTGCGTGCGCAAGTCTTTTTCCAAAAATAGGGAGTGATTTTGTAAATGTACATTACGTAAGAGGCCCATAGATACACATGTGCAAAATGCATGTGTATGCGCAAGATGTGATTTCCTGTGTGTGTGTGTGTGTGTGTGTGTGTGTGTGTGTGTGTGTGTGTGTGCGCTAGTGCATGTTTTAACTGTTAAATGAGGTCCAAAATGTCCTTATGTACTCACTATGATAAAAAAAAAAAAAACAGCTTTGATTAGATTTCACTCAGTGTGTGTGTGTGTGTGTGTGTGTGTGTGTGTGTGTACTGCTACCACACATATAGAGTCCAATGAGTTTCCCACATCATACTCATTCACCTCCTGCAGAGACACATCACCATTTACTCTCTCACACACACACACACACACACACACACACACACACACACGCGCACACACACACGCCGCAGTGTATCTCAGTGGCCTTGATGCAAACAAACCCACAGAGTCGCACAGACACTGACATTCACATTCTGGCAGCTGCTCCGGAGCGGCGTGACCTAGAGGACAAATCGTGAACAGAGGGACGAGACGCAGTCTCATAAAGAGTTGGAATCAATTTAATGGATATAAAATGAGACGGCACTCGTCCTTGTCCTCGTCTTTGTCCGTGTCCTGTCCTTTCGATAATGTTCCCTCGAAACACGACACGTCCGAGACACATCAAGGCGATTATCATGTGATTCTGATAAATTGGACAAAACAACTGTATGTGCGGCGTGGACGTGGACGTGGACGTGGACGTGGACGTAACGTGCGAGCGAGCGACGTTGGCAGCGTGGTCACGTGTGTCTGGTGTGTATGAACGTACCTCAGCATTCGTCCTGCTCGGTTAAAAAGTGTATCAACGGGTGTGCGGACGAGGAGCCGTGCAGTTCAGGAGGACCAGGAAATGTGGATCGTCTCACTTCCTGTCACATGACTCCCTGATGGTTTGTTAAATCTAAATGTTAAAAAGAAAAAAAATCCCCATTAAACTAAGGCAAGAAACCTGACTCGTCTCACACGTTCCTTTTCATACTCGTACTTACAGTTTGTTTGTTTGTTTGTTTGTTTGTTTGTTTTCTGACTCATCAATCATACGATCGGACTGCAGTCTGTCCAACGAGATATTTTTAAAATCCTAAATATATTCCCTCTTCTTTTTCCTTCCCTTCATTTGCATTCCTCTGACGTCGCCGTGACTTTTTAAGTTCTCTTCCCTTTCTTCTCCTTCTTCACTCCTTTCCTTTCATTCCTTTTCTTTTTCCTTTCATTTACCTTTTCCTTTTTCTTTATTTTCTTTTCCTATCTGTTTTTTACTCTCTTCTTTTCCTTCAGTTTAATTTCCTTTTCTTTTTTTTTTTCTTTTTCTTTTCATTTTCTTTTGCTTCTATATCACCTTGTCTTTGATTTCTTTTTCTTTCCCTTCAATTTCACTTTCTTTTCCCTTTCTTTTTTTCTTTTCCTTTTAATTTTCTATTATTCCTTTTTTAATTTCTTGTTTCTGTTCATTTCTTGTTCCTTTTTTTTCTCCCTTTTCTTTTCGCTTTCCTTTTTCTCCTTCTTACCTTCTATTTCAATTCCCATTTAATTTCATTTCTAGGTTCACCTCTTCTGATTTCCATCTTCCTTTCCTTCTTCCCCTTTTTCTTTCCTCTTGCTTTCTCTTCACTTGCCTTTCCTTCCTTTTCATTTCCTTTTCCTTGAGTTTATAAAGTAAATTATTCATGTATAAATATTTACAGTAAATCTTGACCTAATGTCGTTTCTTTACGTGTACCTGAGAGTTCTGCGCAGCACCGTGTGTGTATAATTTCGTACTCCATGCTCTGTGCGTCGTTAAATAAGTGAAATACAACACGCCGTGAAATTATTCAGGGATGCTTTTGTACATCAAAGGTCACGTCGTGAGAAGGGCAGCGAGCGTCAGGCTCGGCGTCGGGCGAGTGAAAATAGAAAACAAGAGTCCGAACATGTGACGTTTAAAATAGATTTTTGTAGAAGTTTCTGGAAATAAACATAAGAGGGAAAAGACATGACGGCTAAAGTAAAGGCAAAAAGGAACGTGAAATTAAATTAAGTACAAAAAAATAAAAAAGGAACTAATACGGATTCATGAAACGTTCTTGGATCTTTGCGAAGAGTTAAGAAAAAGTTTTATTTGTTTAATTTTATTCATTTGATTAAACTTCAAAGTATAACCAAATGGTAAAATGTGTCTCATAAAAATTTATTTTTTTTTAATATATATATATATTTTTTTGCCGTGTGTGTTAGTGTGTGTGTGTTAGTGTATACAGTGATTCAGATCAATATGCTGTGGAGTTAAAGTACATAACCACAGGCCGTATTGATCAGTTCATGGTAATGAAGGTTGGGGAAGTAGAGTGTGTGTGAGTGTGTGTGAGTGTGTGTGAGTGTGTGAGTGTGTGTGAGTGTGTGAGTGTGTGAGTGTGTGAGTGTGTGAGTGTGTGAGTGTGTGTGTGTGTGTGTGTGTGTGTGTGTGTTTTCTTCTTTTTTTCCCCTTAAACTGACTTAAAGTCAAAGGTTCCTGTTGTATGTGGCTGCATGGCTTTCTAAAAATCCTTGGATTAGAACATGCGACCTTCCAGGCACTAGATCACATGTTCTAGCTTTAACACGTCAATATGTCTGTACGATGATCGGGCTTAAGCAGATGTGTGTGTGTGTGTGCGTGTGTGTGTATGTTTATAACAGTTCAGTGTGAGTTATTTGAAGCTGCCCTGTTTCCTGCTGATGCTGTAGACTTCCTTTGTTTACGTTGGTAACTACACAAATTAAAATCTACAACCTTTGACGGATACAGAATTCCAGGTACGAGTGTAGTTTGTAAGGAATAAAACCACATTAATGTGCAGTGCTGTTTGGGGTGAAATGATCAAAGTTATGTTTAATATTTTCTATATAGCATGATTACTGTCTTTGTATTGTTCCAAAACAGCATTTTCTAGATTTTACACTTTGAATCATTTTAGTGACTCGGTTCTTTGAATCTCGGTCATCAAAATGAACGAATCTTTTTTGAATCATTTAGTTCATTTTGTTCTTTTGATCAGAAATAAACTAAAATGTTGCATTTTAAATAAACAGACCCACAGTTCGTCTACATACACAAATTTTGTCTATAGTTTCAATAATGAAAATATTACAATGCAGCTAAGGATATTATAATAAACAGAACGAGTAGCTCACCTCTTATATCTTCTAGTCTGAGTCGTTCGTTCTTTTGAATCTATTGCACTGCAGGGCGTCTATGGGAGTCACGTGACAAAAGAACAAACGACTCGGAGTAGAAGAGTCATTGAGAGAGAATCGCTTAATTCTGATTCCTGTACATAACCTACGGAGGTTTTGCGACGATTTGCGCATACGCGTCCAGTAGAAACTGAATGAATCACTCTCCGAGACGACTCGTTCTTCTGAGTCACGTTAAAGATTTGTTCAAAAAGAACGAATCGTTCATGAACGACCCATCACTACGATATACACTACCAGTCTAGGTTTCTCGCCTGCCATGTGGAAGGCCCGGGTTCGATTCCCACTCGATGCCAAAACCTCAGACACTGGATGCAGTGCCGGTCCCAAGCCCGGATAAAATGTAAGGGCTTGGTCAGGAGGGCTGTAAGAACCTGTGCCGAGTTGTGTGTGTGGATCAGATGGTCCTCTGTGGCGACACCTCGATGGGGATAAAGCCGAAAGTCCAACAGTCAAAAGTTTGGATACACCTTCTAATTTCATGGCCTGTCCTGCGTTTTATTTCTTTCTACATCGTAAAACATGCAACATGAAGGCATCCAAGTGTAGAGTGACGTTAATGGCGTGACAAAACCAGAAAGCCATTTGGATCCGTTTCACTTTTTTCAAAAAAGGAAACACCAGGAGCCTAGAAAGCCTTTAAACATCTAAAATGAAGATATACATACAAGAAACTATATATATATACAGTAGGTATTCCAAAAACTGCTACAGAGAAAATGAAAATAAATGAAAGACACCGGGTTGAAGCTTCCTTTCAAATAAAATACTTGACGTCTATTTGAGTCCTTTGTGTATTTATCAAATAAAAAGATGAACTTAAATTGTCCACCTGCAGCAATTCCAAATTGTGCACTTTTTTATTTTAATGCGCCTGATTAATTTCCGTGGAAAAATGATCTTTTGTGGTGCCGAGACTTTGATACGTTGAGTTACATTTTATCTCGTTATACATCTGAGCAGGTGATGGTTGAGGGCCTTGCTCAAGGGCCCATCAGGGGCAACCTGGTGGTGCTGGGGTTTCAAGGCCAAACTTAGAAAGATTTCCGTTGTTTCTTTCTCTCTCACACTCCGTGTTTTGCTCTTCACACACACAGTATGCAAATGTCAGTTTGTGTTTTCGTTCTGAACGCAGAGATCTGGGCTAGCGCATCGCCCAGGGCGCCATCAGGATCCTCATTTTCCAGTTTTTCCACAAAGCAACTGCTGCTGAAGGCTTTTCGTGCGCACGGGAAATGGTGCTGTGGGCTGGAAAGCAAGGCATCGTGGGATGGGAACGTTCGTCCCTGTCTCGCTGAGATCAGCGTCTAGAGCGAGGACGGACGATGAAATGAGGATGAGCGTTACACACAGAGCTGTCTTAAATAAGCCGAGTGCTCAGCTCCTTTGACCTATATTAGGATATTAATCTCATACGCACACACACACACACACACACACACACACACACACACGCTCGAATGCGTACACACGCATGTCCCCGTTGGACCGAGATGCAGCTGTAGTTCTTTTTCTTTTTTCCACACAGTAAACTAAAGACTGAGAGACTGCATGCTGGTTTAATGATGACGCTCTGACACACACACACACACACACACACACACACACACACACCTAGATTTTTCTGTCTAATAAAACGTTGTTGTTGAATTGTCGATTAAAAAAACAAACAAAAAAATCCCACAAACTCTGGTGCGGCAATTAAAAAACAAACAAAAATACTCTGGTTCAGTTTTTGTGGGCCACTAATATGAGTGTGAACGCTGCTGTTCAAGGTGGGTCTTGATCCGCTTCCAAACAGACCAAGTTCGAATGAAATGTAAACGCGCCACAGACCAAAGAGACCAAAGGTATGTAAGAGAACCGAGTCTGCTTTGCTAGCGTTATCTGATAAAGATGACAATATTTGAGAACTTTGACTGGAACACTGTGTATCCGTGACGTCCAGTGTAGAGGAGGAAGCGTTTGGACGGGCAGGAAGTTGAGGGAAAGTTCAATTCAATTCACTTAAATTTATATTGTCGCAGAGCAGTTTTACAGAATCAAAGACAATTAGTGAAAGGAGTTCGAAAAATATAATAAAAACAGTATAAAACAAAATGATCAGAGTGTCCCTGATGAGCGAGCCGAGAGCGACTGTGCTGAGGGAAAAACTCCCTGAGAAGGCAGTAGGGGAAAAAAACCAGGGACTCAACAGGGACCCCATCCTCATCTGGGTGATAACGGGTAGCAGGCGTTGATCTGCAGTCGTACTGTGTGTTAGGAGGCTGGAAGTTCAGTATAACAGGAGAAGTGAGTATGGAGTCCAGTTCATTGTTGGAAGCTCGGGTACAAAACTGTAGGAACTTCCAGTCCGGAACTATTGAGCACAAGTCCTCAGGGAACCGCTGAGTCCAGGACCGTCTTCATGTCACCACACGCATCTCGATAACACCAAGCAGTGAGATCTCCAACCAGAAGCAGTTGTCCAGGATGGGTGAGGCGGGTCCAGAGGGCCTGGATCAGGCCATGTGTAGCTCGATACACAGAGAACGCGAGAGAGCTAGCTCAAGTCCTAGCTGCGTCATGTGCGTAAGGTGTTGAGATAAAAAGAAACAAAAATAAAATACCTTATGATTTATACAAACATTATAACGAGATAACACTGACAAATTTAGTGCACGTGATAGTACAGCGCTCAGAAAGCATTCATGAACATATCTGGATAAAAGCGAATCGCAAAATAAGAACATTAGACGAATCGGCGACTGATTTATTCGCCATCTGGAGAAACGCTTGTGTTTTCACTGTGTAACGTAACATTTTATAAACTCTTCATCTGGTAAAAAAACCACCGTTTATAATCCACACGCCTTCTGTTGTGTCTTTTGTTGTCTTTTGTTCGGATGTTGAAAATTCAAGTGTGAACGCAACGCGCACCAGGACTTTACACTAGCGAACCAACATTAATGTTACTCATAACTCATGTTATACTTTGGTACAAACTGAGAGAACTACGAGTGTGGACACATCCTGAAAAAGTTTACTCTCTCTGTGGTCCTACAAGGTGTGTGTGTGTGTGTGTGTGTGTGTGTGTGTGTGTGTGTGTGTTAATAACTTCAAGAGTGAAGTAAAGAGTGAAAATCTGCATAATCTCTCTCTTGCATTCACACACACACACACACGCGCACACGGGTTCATTAGTTCTGGGTTTGTGAGAATCTAATGGAGTGTGTGTGTGTGTGTGTGTGTGTGGGGGGGAGTGAAGACACTGTAGTAGCACATTATCTTTGTCTTACTGATTCTGTCGCTGTCTGATTCCGTCTTAATTTCACTTTCTAGCTTTTATTTCTGTCAGGTTCTCTCTCGATTGCTGTCTGTCTCCCTCAGTGTCTCAGTGTCTCCAACTTTATGTCCCTCAGACCGAAAAAAAGGCAGCACTATATATATATATGTATATAAAACGTAAAAAGCGTAAATCGCTACCTACCAAAAGTGTAGCATTTCCTTTCTTCGTTATTTTAATTTTCTGGTTCCTTATGTTGGTCAAACATTTTACATCTGAAGCGTAAATATTGGCACCTCTGATGATTTTAATATCTCCTATCTTTGTTAATAGTAATTAACTCGAACTTAAAATCAGATATTCTAATATGATAAGGTCATGTATTTATTTTTAATCTTTATGACATATTTCACTTGTACATAAAATCTAGAATATATGATTTATTTCATTGTTTTAGATTAAATAACAAAAAGATCAACTTTTTCTGTTATATATATATATATATAATTTTTTTTTTTTTTGATGTCTTGTGTGTGTATAAATAAATGTATGTAGTTGTTTGTACATGTTCAGTCTACAGTTCCGTGTAGCTGATATTGGATTCGGTCCCTCAGGCTTATCTCTTATCAGTCAGGGGAAGGCGAGCTGACTCAGCGCCTCTGCGCTACTACAGATAGGTTACCGTTTATGTAAAGCAAGAAAACACACCCAGGAGTGTGTAAACTGGGAAGGAGGATCAAACTACAGTAACAACTCATTCATATAAACATATGATGTATGTACTGATGTACAGTACTGATAATATCTCTAGTCTGAACACACTCACAGGAAAAGTCCACCAGCAGTTTGAGCTGACGTGCTTCCATAATGTCACGTCCTGACAGTCAGGAGACACAAACAAGAATGTTCTCATCTCACTGGGTAATCCAACATCATCTAAGGCGCAGGACTCAATTCTTCAGACCCTACCAAACAAACCAGAACCAGAAAAGTACAGAATATACAATTGTTATATTACCGTTATTCAAATTATGATTCAAACACAGGTTTTTGAGCAGAACTGGAGGTTCTTCTACAACAAACTGTTTAGATCCTACTGAACATTCCTAAACATATTTCCAAATCTAATCCACAAGCTAGTACAAAATGTTTAAATCCTTCTAAACAATCCGGAAACAAATCGTGTACACAATCCAGAATCAATGAACAACATCTAGAATGCTTTTAGACAGTCCAGAACCAAATGAAAAAAATAAATAAATCCAGAACCTTATTGTTAAAAAAATCCAGAACCACACGGTTTAAACAATCCAGAACCAAACGGTTTTTAAAAATCTAAAATTAAATGGTTTAACCAGTCCAAAACCAAATGTTTTACACAATCCAGAACCAAATGCTTTACACAATCCAGAACCAAATGTTTTACACAATCCAGAACCAAATGTTTTACACAATCCAGAACCAGATGCTTAAAAAAGAAAACCCAGAACCAAATGGTTTGAAATAAAAATTCCATAACCAAATGGTTTAAAAGGAGAAAAATCCAGAACCAAAAGATTTACACAATCCAATTTCTTTAGAGCCAAACCGTTTAAATATACATGGTTCCGACTCAAAGGTTCCAGTAACACGAACAGTCCAGAACAAAAGGTTTAAATCCCACCAAACAACCCAAAAACAAGGGTTTTAAAGTGCAACCGGATGTTCAGAACCCAAGATTATGGTTTTGCCATTTTAGAACAGGTGGTTTAAATCCCACATCATAATCCAGAACTAAAGCATTCACTTCTACCAGATGCAGAGCAATTATTTAGGGTTTTGTTATATAGATTTAAGAATCACAAACCAAATGTTCTGATTCTACCAGCCAGTCCAGAACTTGCATGTTTTCAGGTTTTAAATTGTGAAGTTGAGGTAAATCCACCACATAATCCAGAACTGAAGATAAAAGTTCATCCAGAAAACCTGCTTTAGTTTTGATTAATACTGGCAATATTGGTGTTTATTTACCTAAATCCTGAAAATCAGGCTATAAGGTGATGATTATGGTGTAATTGTATATTAATAACAATAATAATAGTAATAGTAATAATAATAATACGTCAGTAAATGTTGATTGAATTTTGGGAATCCGTGTCTCTGCTGTTTTGTTCCCTGTAAAGCCGTTTCAGAGCGTTTGATGTCGAGGCAATGAATCATTCAGGGAACCGAAGAACACGCCACAATACACTCATCTCCCTTTCGGCCTGTTTGTTAGTCACCCTGCGCTTGCCAAAAAAAAAAAAAAAAAAAAAGGCAGGGACCGGAGATGAGGAGGACGAGGAAGAAGGTGGTTTTAGGAAAGTGGGGAGGAGAGAAGTGGAGAGAAAGACGGGGATAAATCAGAGAGAACTGGAAAGCCAAGGACGACAGACAGGTGTGGATGATGGAGAGACCAGAGGATGAAAATTAAAGAGACTTAAAGGGGGAAAAAAAAATCTTTATATTCGACAGATTCCCAGGTTCTCTGCTCCGTCCCACACGCTTTCAACTCGAGTCTGATGGCGAATTGCATAAGCACACATTTATTGATTTTTCCTGTTCGCATTCTGGATTACTTTATTGTGCTTCGTAAAAACTGGCTGGTGCAAGACTATGCAAGAATGACAATATGACACACACACACACACACACACACACACACACACACGAGATGCTTGTGATTTCTTTGAACACTTCCCTAAATGCAGAGATAATGCACTTCTCCAGGAGTTTATGTAATGGAGCGGTTCTGGTGTGTTGTAATATCAGGTCACTAAAAAGGCTTTGAATTGTGATAGTGAAGTACGTATACACTAATGTGTGTGTGTGTGTGTGTGTGTGTGTGTGTGTGTGTGAACAGGACTTTAAGTGTACCTGTTGGTCATGAATAAGACGGTGGAGGAATAGAAGACACACTCGGCCCATTCCAGCTCCATCCCACACTGCGTTTAAAGGCAAGTGTGTGTGTGTGTGTGTGTGTGTGTGTGTGTGTGTGTGTGTGTGTGTGTGCGCGCACACTTGTTTTGTAAATATGTAAATATCCACGAAGTTCCATTTTAGACTCCAGTTCTACAGTCAGTGTGTATATCTGTGTGTATGTACTCTACATAACTCAATATTGTGTGTGTGTGTGTGTGTGTGTGTGTGTGTGTGTGTGTGTGTGTGGTGAGAGAGAGAGGGATAGTCATAAGTGTCTCTCTCTCATTGTTTTTTGTTGCTGTCTTTTTTTTTCTTGCTCTTTCTCTTACTGTGGCACCTTTTTGCTGTGTCTCTGTCTTCCATTGTCTCTTTTGCTGTCTGACCTTCTTGCTGTCTCACTGTCTACCTCTTGCTCTTGCTGTCTCTCTGTCTTCTCGCACTCTTGCTGTCTCTCTCTCTCTCTTTTCCCCTTCTCTTGCTGTCTATCTGTCATGCTCCCTGTCTTACTGTCTCTCTTGCTGTCTTACCCTCTTGCTGTCCCTCTGTCTTCCTTTCCCTCTTGCTCTCACCTTCATGTCGTCCCTCTGTCTTCTCACCCTCTCCCTGTCTCACCGTCCTCCTCTCTCTTGCTGTCTCTGTCTTGCTCTCTCTCTTACCGTCCCTCTTGCTGTCTGACCTTCTTGCTGTCTCACTGTCTACCTTTTACTCTTGCCGTCTCTCTCTGTCTTCTCGCACTTGTGCTGTCTCATCCTCTTGCTGTCTTGCTCTCTTTTCCCCTCTCTTGCTGTCTCTCTGTTTTGCACCCTGTCTCACCCTCTCGTGGTCCCTCCGTCTTTCCTTTCTCTCTTGCTGTCTTACCTTAGTGCTCTCTCTGTCTTCCTTTCGCTCTAGTTGTTTTACTTTCCTGCTGTCCCTCATCTCCTTTACTTTGTCTCTCTCTCTTTCTTGCTCTGTCTATGTTTTCTTTAATCTCTCTCTTACTGTCTCTCTTTTTGTTTTCTCATTTCCGCTTCCTGTCTCTCTTTCTCACACTCTTGCTGTATCTCTGTCTTTTGCTGTCTGTCTGTCTCTCTCTCTCTCCATCTCATGCTGTCTCTTAGTTTTTAGCTTTTTCTTGTCTTCCTGTCCCTCTTCTATCTTTTTCTCATGTACGGTCTCTCAAACTCTTGTTTGTTTGCTCTCTCTGGTGGTCTCTCTTTGTTCTTTCTCTCGCTTGTGGTCTCTCTCACTCTAGCTGTCTCTGTCTCACTATCGTGGTCTCTCTCTCTCTCTCTTCCTCAGAAGATCGTGCCAATGAGTAAAACGTGCGTTTTAAAACAAGTTTTGAAGAAAATGTAAAATGGTGACCACATTGCGTATGATTAGTTTGACAGTAAATTAATCCCGTCTTCATTCCTGCGCTTGTGATCGCTGCTTTAGCTACGGGCTAAAAGCTGCCTGTGATGAAGCTGTCTGTCATATTAAGCTTTAATTGCGATACAATATGTGTGTGTGTGTGTGTGTGTGTGTGTGTGTGTGTGTACTGTCTCTGCTGCTCAGGTGTGTGAGCGGTGAGGAACGCTCATGCTGACATAAACACTCAGGAGAAAATGTTAAACAATTCTAAGCACGTTGGGTTTAACAGAAATAAACACGTATCAGTCAGAATTCAGCTGACCGTTTAACTACACCTAGGAAGTGTGTGTGTGTGTGTGTGTGTGTGTGTGTGTCAGGGAGAGATAGAAAGAGAGAGAATATTCTTCTGTAGCAATTAGCAATTCTGCAGTCATCATTTATTTATTTCCTGACATGACACGTGTGTGTGTGTGTGTGTGTGTGTGTGTGTGTGTGTGTGTGTGTGTGTGTGTGTGCGCTGATTAAAGAGGAAGATGATGCTATAGCCTCGGCTCGTATCAAAGCCTCTCTCCTGCCTGAGAGACTGCGGTGAAATATTCATTACACGCCTTCATGTGTTGCACTACACACACACACACACACACACACACACACACACACACACACACACACACACACAGCTGTTGTAACGGGCAGTAATAGTGTCTTTTTGTCGAAATAAATGCAGGTCCATACAGGAAAATATTCTCTATTTTGAGCACAAAACATCAACATGTGTGTGTGTGTGTGTGTGTGTGTGTGTGTGTGTGTGTGTGTGTTGTATATTAGGTGGCATATGAACAACCAGGTCTAGAAGTTAATGTGACGAAAGCAGGAAAAATGGGCCAGCATGAGGACCTGAGTGACTTTAACAAGGGTCAGATTGAGACGTCTAGACGTCTGGGTCAGATCAATTCCTAAACAGCAGTTCTTGTGTGGTGTTCATGGAATGCAGTGGGTTGCTCAGTGGTTGAGGGATTGGACTATGGTTTGGAAGGTCTCAGGTTCAAATCCCACGACCATCAAGCTGTCCCTGTTGGGCCATTGACCAAGGTCCTTAACCTTCAACTGCTCAGATGTATAATTTACAAAGTAACTTGAATTACTCTTTTGATGTGACGAGTAATCTAACGTGTTAGGTCCGCCATTTAAGTCCTCAGTTATTTAGTTAGTTTTTCAAAAATGTAATCCGTTATTCAGACAATTCATGTGGATCCGTGAGCCAGACCCGCAGCCGATAACCGTACTTACGGCCATCGCGTGAAACCGCGTAGGTGAGATAGGGGTATTAGTAGGTGAGAGAGGGGTATTAGTGGGTGAGATAGGGGTATTAGTACAGTAGGTGAGATAGGGGTATTAGTAGGTGAGAGAGGGGTATTAGTGGGTGAGATAGGGGTATTAGTGGGTGAGATAGGGGTATTAGTGGGTGAGATAGGGGTATTAGTGGGTGAGATAGGGGTATTAGTGGGTGAGATAGGGGTATTAGTAGGTGAGATAGGGGTATTAGTACAGTAGGTGAGATAGGGGTATTAGTACAGTAGGTGAGATAGGGGTATTAGTAGGTGAGATAGGGGTATTAGTAGGTGAGATAGGGGTATTAGTGGGTGAGATAGGGGTATTAGTGGGTGAGATAGGGGTATTAGTGGGTGAGATAGGGGTATTAGTAGGTGAGATAGGGGTATTAGTACAGTAGGTGAGATAGGGGTATTAGTACAGTAGGTGAGATAGGGGTATTAGTACAGTAGGTGAGATAGGGGTATTAGTACAGTAGGTGAGATAGGGGTATTAGTAGGTGAGACAGGGGTATTAGTACAGTAGGTGAGAGAGGGGTATTAGTACAGTAGGTGAGAGAGGGGTATTAGTAGGTGAGATAGGGGTATTAGTAGGTGAGATAGGGGTATTAGTAGGTGAGATAGGGGTATTAGTAGGTGAGATAGGGGTATTAGTAGGTGAGATAGGGGTATTAGTAGGTGAGATAGGGGTATTAGTGGGTGAGAGAGGGGTATTAGTGGGTGAGATAGGGGTATTAGTGGGTGAGATAGGGGTATTAGTAGGTGAGATAGGGGTATTAGTACAGTAGGTGAGATAGGGGTATTAGTACAGTAGGTGAGATAGGGGTATTAGTACAGTAGGTGAGATAGGGGTATTAGTACAGTAGGTGAGATAGGGGTATTAGTAGGTGAGACAGGGGTATTAGTACAGTAGGTGAGAGAGGGGTATTAGTACAGTAGGTGAGAGAGGGGTATTAGTAGGTGAGATAGGGGTATTAGTAGGTGAGATAGGGGTATTAGTAGGTGAGATAGGGGTATTAGTAGGTGAGATAGGGGTATTAGTAGGTGAGATAGGGGTATTAGTAGGTGAGATAGGGGTATTAGTGGGTGAGATAGGGGTATTAGTGGGTGAGAGAGGGGTATTAGTAGGTGAGATAGGGGTATTAGTAGGTGAGATGGGGGTATTAGTGGGTGAGAGAGGGGTATTAGTGGGTGAGATAGGGGTATTAGTGGGTGAGAGAGGGGTATTAGTAGGTGAGATAGGGGTATTAGTGGGTGAGATGGGGGTATTAGTGGGTGAGATGGGGTATTAGTTGGTGAGATAGGGGTATTAGTAGGTGAGATAGGGGTATTAGTAGGTGAGATAGGGGTATTAGTAGGTGAGATAGGGGTATTAGTGGGTGAGAGAGGGGTATTAGTAGGTGAGAGAGGGGTATTAGTAGGTGAGAGAGGGGTATTAGTAGGTGAGATAGGGGTATTAGTAGGTGAGATAGGGGTATTAGTAGGTGAGATAGGGGTATTAGTAGGTGAGATGGGGGTATTAGTGGGTGAGATGGGGTATTAGTTGGTGAGATAGGGGTATTAGTAGGTGAGATAGGGGTATTAGTGGGTGAGATAGGGGTATTAGTGGGTGAGAGAGGGGTATTAGTAGGTGAGAGAGGGGTATTAGTAGGTGAGATAGGGGTATTAGTAGGTGAGATAGGGGTATTAGTAGGTGAGATAGGGGTATTAGTAGGGGAGATAGGGGTATTAGTAGTTAACAGATTATGGGCTGAACTTGGCTGAGTGATGATGGTAGAATAATTATAAAGGACTTGACTAAAACAACACGCATGAGGAATCACAAAGGAGTTTTCATTTTCTGCAGTGGAAAAGTACTTGAACTAGTTACTTTTATCAGAAAGTAACGCTGTAATGTAACTGATTACTTTTTATAGACAGCAATTTTGTAATTTAATTAATTACTTTAAAAAGTAACGTCTCACAACACTGAGAATGAGATAAAACTGTAAGTCGCTATGGATAAGGATGTCTGCCAAATGCGTAAATGTAAATGTCAGGGTGCCCGTGCTGACCCGTTTTCTCCACCATAAGATCCTGGAACTGGACCAAGGGGCCATGGAAGATGATCTGATGAATTGTGCTGAAAAGTATGAAAAGTGCCGGGAAAGATGATGCTCTAATGATGTCTCTGTGTTGGACTCTGTTAGTTATAACGATGACACTAAAGTTAATTGAATTGAAAGTTAATTGAAACCTTGGATGTTACTTTGAAACCAAACAAACAAACAAATACAGTGTTAATATTGTAATATTTATTTATTGTAAAATAAATACATTTAAATTTAATAAATACATACAAGTTTCATTATTTTAAACGTATTGAAATTTTTATGTTATAGATTAATTACATATGAATTGAAATATTTAAAGCAATTTTTGATTTGCTTGTTTACATTTTTTTTAACGATTATAGCATATATATGTGTGTGTGTGTGTGTGTGTGTGTGTGTGTGTGTGTGCGTGTGTGCTAAACTGAATGCTACGCTGCATCTCTGGGCTGCACGTTACATACATGTTTTATGAAACGAGCTATATGAGCTGGACGTCACATGTGACACACACACACACACACACACACACGCACACACTTTCTGATATGATATTGATCTACTTTTTAATAGACTCTTTTAATAGAACTTTTACGGCATCAGTCGACTTAAAAATCTCTCTTTCCACTTCCCTTTCGGGTCAATCACTCGTTCTCTTCCCTTCTTTCCCTCCTTCTCTCTCTCCTTCTCTCTCTCTCTCTCTCTCTCTCTCTCTCTCTCCCCCCCACCCCTGTCTAACCCCTCCCCCTCCTTCGCATCCCCAACCTGTTGGTGTGTCGTTGCATCATTCCCGTGTCTCCTCTCAAGTGTGTCATGTGACCTCTGTGATAAACCCCACTTTCCCCTCCCTCACTCCACCACACATTCTGTCCGTTGCTCCCTCGCTCCTGATTGGCCTCCGCTCCGTGCGTCTCAGCCAGTGAGGTTCCAGCAAACCTCTTACATCATCCTAGTCAGCGTTTGAAGTGGGAGAAACGGCGGCAACCGGAGCACAGAAACGGAGGGAAATCCAACAGAGACCGATATGATGCAACACCGAGACACGGCTCCGTCTCGCCCCGTCTTTTAGCGCGTCTCCCCGGCCAATCAGACGTCGCCGTCGCTAAACGACGGGGTTTAGTTTGTTAGACGTGTTTATTTTTTATTTTTTTTGCTCGCTGTCTCTAGGAGAGAAGTCCACTAAAATTACATTGTTGTTTATTGATGTTACTGAGCAGCTCTGATTAAATCCAGAGTAGAGATAAGGACGAGGGGGGGGGGGGGGGAACAAAACATCACACGACGTATAATAAACAGATCTGTTTAAATAAGATCAGATCAGACGGATGTTATTTCTTCAAAAATAACATTCAAATATATATCTGGAAATATTCCTACTCAATATAATTGTGCTGTATATAATGTATGAAATATGTTTCGTCTGAGAGAGAGAGCGAGAGAGAGTGTGTGTGTGTGTGTGTGTGTGTGTGTGTGTGTGTGTGTGTGTGTGTGTGTGTGTGCACGTACACATACATGTGCATGCTTTGTTTTTTATCTTTACCTGGTTAATCTGTCAGATGACATGATGTACAAGCTGTGTGTGTGTGTGTGTGTGTGTGTGTGTGTGTGTCATGGTGAGTAATACAAGCAGATGATGAAGGCTTGATTCACACCAAACATAAATATAACATTTTTGGACGATTTACAGTCACGATCCTATACACACACACGCACACACACACACACACACACACACACACACACACACAACATGTATTTCGTTGTGTATATGTGTGTATGTTTATGTACAATTTATTAATGTGTATATGTGTGTGTGTGTGATTTCCAGTTAAACGTTCAACGTTTTAAAATTTTAACTTTATATATATGTTATATTTAAAATTATATATATTTATATATGTAAATTGTCACAATATTCTTTTCAGAGATTTCATGAATATCCGTGATATCTTGTTTTAATAAATTATTAATAAATAAATAGTTTTCATTACAAACTGATAATCTTTACAATGTTGAAGATAAAGGAAATTTTTTTTTTATCTTTTTCCCCATCAGTTTCAATATATGCTGTTTTTTTTAACATGTAAAATGTTAAATAAGAATATATTATATCAAAAAGATATTACAGTACAGTCAAAATAGAAAAGCAATATATTGCTGGGGAAAACACAAAAACTTACCATGAAAAATTGTGTTGAGAATTCTGAAATTATATTTTTGTCCGTGTCTTACAAAGGCTTGGTTTTGATTAACCTACAGTAACTGTACAAAAGTCTTGACCCCCTTCATTTCTTCGCATAAAAATTTTATCAAAATTAAATGATGTATATTTAATTAAAAGAACAGGAACAAAAGCTGTTTTACTGCGAAAAGCTGTTTTTTTTTAAACAAAAAGTTTTTAAGATAAGATCCATTTTCTTGATTTTAAAGGAAATTCATGCTCAAGACAAAACTAAATAATGAAGAGAAAAATCAGTTTATAAAAGTAATATACATGCATAGACTTATTGATGAAAATCTATTTATTCTTTTAAATCTGACCAAATTTAGCAAAAGTTGACCAACAGCAGTTCATGTAAAAATATAACGTAAGACTAGAAGCATTAGTGTAGATGAAAAAAAAAAACATTTCTTGGAAGTAAAACAAGGTTTGTATACAGACAAAATGTGCCTGGTTCCAGTAGCAGGGTCGATTAGACAAAACATTCACCTCTGTGAAGATTGATTGATTGATTGATTTTTCTGTCATGGTGATATTATTTGAATGTCTCTGAATTACTGTGTTTATCCAAGAAGCTTCAAGATTACAGCAAATCATTGTCTGTTTTTGCATGCTCTTGTGTGTGTGTGTGTGTGTGTGTGTGTGTGTGTGTGTGTGTGTGTGTGTGTGTGTGTGTGTGTAGGCAGAGCAGGTAAATGCCGTGGCCGGCGGATGTGTGTGAGCAGCGGGTGGTCTCTAGACGTTCAGGCTAACCCACCATGCCCTCGTCCACGCGGAAAGGGGCGGTGAAGGACCCCGAGTTTGCCAACCTCTTCTTTAAAGATGACCCGGAGGAGGTGTTCTGCGACCTCCACGAGATCGGCCATGGGAGCTTCGGCGCCGTTTACTTCGTGAGTAAACTCCCAAAAGATAACAGAGACCGATATTTTTTATGAAGTTACTGGATATGAAGAATATCTTCATACATCATTTGGATTTTTTTTTATTTTATTATTTAGCATTGTGAGATTGTGTAAATAATTCATTGTGATTTTTATATTTGGATTGTCACCTTTAAATTTCTGTTATTACATACACTTTAGTTGACTCGTCATTTCATATTATGGACTGGAATGATCTCATTAACGAGTAATGGCTCCCTAAAAGCAGATGGTTCACACACAGATGTGTGTGCACAGACAGGTGACAGTTTACACACTTACCTGTATATTTGATTTACGTCTGGAAGATTATCATCATGTTAGAAACAAAACGTCCCTGTCTGTCAATTGAGCCGTGAAGGGTCGAGTTGATTTTCAGTTGTTTTTCTGCGGAACTGGCGACCGACAATTAGTGTAATTGATTTATTATTAGAACCAGAGGCGTAGTGTTTTTTTCTTTCATTTAATTTAATTAAATTTCAATTTATTCTTTTATTTATTTTTTTGAGCTGCTGCAATTCCATGGCCTTGTCGTCTAAAATTTTTACCTAAAAAATTTAGTAATGACAAAGAACACCAAGCTAATGTTAATCACTTCTGAGTTAATCACAGAAGTGAACACATTTATTGAAGTCACCCTGTTGTCATGCTGTGAGCTGAGGTTGGTTATTTGTACCTCGCACTGTGGTTAACACGACCGCAGTTACGTCTCAGCTCGTAAAATCTCTGCTCCGCTTCTACAGGCGTTAGACCTTGTTCACACGGGCGGTAAATTTTTGGATAAACGAACGAACTCTGAACGTCCTAGACGTTTATGTTGCGTGTTGTAGCGCCGCTCGATTGACTTCTACACTGGCGTTCGTTTGTCTCTGTCTAACGCCAGCCTGAAGCCCAAATTGTAGTTTGTGTGTTTAACCTGTGGGGGCAGTGTGTCGGGAAGTGGATATGAAAGCCCTTGTCATTTTATTTGAGGTGCCTCCTTTTAATATGGACCATTTTGCTATATTACACATTAATCTTATTGTTTTAAAAATTCTAATTCAATTATTATATTTTTATATAATATATAAAACTATTTTTTTTTAATAATACGGCGACGTAGGGAGAGAAAAAAATCGCCACCGCTACTGGGTTCCCCCTCTGACTGCACAACGTCGGTTAAAGGAAGTTTTTTGTGGTTTATGAAGAAATGCGAACATTTCTGCGCAAGTTTTATTTTTTAAGCATTTTATTTTTGCCTTTTTTCCGCATTTCCTTCTGTATAGCGTGTAGGATCATGGGATATATCCGGTCCTCCGAAGCGTAAAATGGACGCGGAGAAACGAACTAGACGCGGTTTCCTTGCGTTCGTTGGGATTTGAACGGCAAGGAAAAGCTGCATGCAACGTTTTTTTAACACCGTATAAACGCGCAGCCGGACAAACGCACGTCACCAAAGCCCGTGTGAACACCGTCACTGACTCCTATGTGTAGAAAACCCAGTAGGTTTCAGTAGGTTTAAGTGACACCAATACACAATTTAGGACAAAACAATTATAGCGAACTATTCTGATTCTAGCTAACTTGTTTTTATGCCACATTTAGATTATATACCTTTTAATATAAAAACACCTTATTAAAATTGGTTAAGAAATTTATAATCTTTGTAGTGCTTGTTATCCCGAAAACTGCAGCCTCCCCTTTGTAATTGTTTAGAAGTCAGTCTTGCTAGAGTTTTGGAAGATCTTGCAATAAAAAATACTTTGTTTTTTATTCCCTTCTGCATCCTTTTTTCAAAACAACTAACTTGTCTCTTCTGTGTATGTTTCTGTAGATTTCCCTGTTGACATAGAACGGTTCAAATTTGTTGCCACAACAGCTAAATATACATTACACACTAAACTAGACTAATGTAATTGGCAGTTTTTAACTGTGGAAGAAATGACTCGAGCTGAATCTTTTCCAGACGGTGGTTTGTGAGTCATTTATGAAATGTGTGTGTGTGTGTGTTTTTTTTTTTTTTTTTTTCCTCTGTTGTCTTTATTTTTATTTTTATTCCACAGGCCCGAAACTCCTACACCAGCGAGGTGGTGGCCATTAAGAAGATGTCTTATAATGGCAAACAGACCACAGAGGTGCGAAATAAAACAGCATTGTAAAGTTGGTTCAGTCAGTTCAGGGAATGAGAGAATTTATTTACAAAAAAAAAACAATAAAACATTCCACAGATAAATAAGTCAGATGACAGAAATGCTCCATGAATGTACAATATCCATTGCTTAAAGGAACAGTGTAATGTTTGGAACAGGAATTATCGTTGTGTAAAAAAAATTTTTTGCTTTTAGTCATTAATTAGGATTATGTGCTAATTTTATCATACCTGCTTATATAATTTGTTCAGTAGTAGAGTAGTAGGCAACAAGGTCAGCTCTAATGATCACTGGTAATTTAACCTGCTGTATGTGTGTGTGTGTGTGTGTGTGTGTGTGTGTGTGTGTGTGTGTGTGTGTAGAAGTGGCAGGACATCATTAAGGAGGTCAAGTTTCTGGAACAGCTGAGACACCCAAACACCATCGAGTACAAAGGCTGCTACCTGAAGGAAAACACTGCCTGGGTTAGTATCGCTTTTTAAGCCCCTTACGACAGTCGACATTAGTCTACATAAACTTCTATAAGTGCTTATTCCAATAAACATTGCCTGTCATAGAAATTGCAAATTCCGCTTTGGTGAATTTTTTTTACTGCTGTAGTTGTAGTTGCTGAAGTTGTAATTTAGGAAGTTTTTTTTTTTTTTTTTGCCAAGTTGATATTTTTGGTGACATGATACTCTGTGGGATGAAATACATTTTTTAAACTCAGTTATGAATGGCGATTCAAAATTGATAAAATAAAAAAATCTTTTATAAAGTTTCAATCTTTATAAATTAAAACTAACGTTATTAGGAACAGGCTAGATTTAATTACTCATTAACTTTTTTTTTAAAGGTTTGTAATTGGTAACACAATTGGGGAAGAATGTAATATCGAATCGAGATAAAATTATGATACTTATTGAGTCGCAGTATAGAGTAGGATCGTGATAATATCGTATCGGGAGGCGACTGCTGATTCCCGTCCCTACAGTAGCTGTTACTGTGGCTATGGCACATCGTTAGCATGTCACAGACAGGTTTCCACTTATTCTAATGAATGTTTATCAATGTTTATGCCAGTTGTCATGAAGTGTTTATGTAGGTGTCATGCAGGCTTCCGAATGTGTTTGATTTATTATTTATTATTCATTGTAGAAAATTCCATGATATTGAAAAGCTAGTGTGTTGGGACTTTAAACATGTTATAAATGAACAGCTGTGCTTTTACTCATAAACTCATGAATTTGGAGTAAAGTACGATTTGCCTATTTGACTTTTTTTCCTTCTTATTTTAATCGCACCCTTTTTTGGTTTGATTTACGCATTAGACTCTTAAAGCTAAAGAAAACGATTCCATCGTTAAATTTACATTAAATTCTTAAATTATCAGAAATTTCTTTAGACTTTAGCAAACTAATGTTGTTCCAACTGGTAGGTGGTATTAGTTAAAAATAAATTGTTTTAATGGTTTCTAACATGATATTAGCGTGCTATTATTTATAAAAGGCTTGATTAGAAATTATTCTATTCTAAAACTTGCATGGTGTGTTTAAAGTGATGCACTGATGCGCTACTATTGTCTTTTTCCTCTTTTAGCTGGTCATGGAGTACTGTTTAGGCTCAGCCTCTGATTTATTAGAGGGTAAGCTCACTCTCTCATACACACACACACACACACAAACACACACACACATTAACCTCATTAAGGGTTTAGATTTACATATTGATGTGTTCCATGGAGTAGTGTGTTTTCGGGACAGGCCTTTTTTTGTGTTCGAACGCAGTGTCCCAATTCTCATCCTTTAATTCCTCCCTGCTCTTCACGTTTAAGTCCACAATAATGTTTCTTACACTCTCTCTCTCTCTCTCTCTCTCTCTCTCTTTCTGCAGCAGTTTTATGAGTTACGGTGTGCTAGATGAGAAAACAATGATAGCTGGGTACCAGGACACAAAATTTACAGCTTATGAAAACACTCACATATACAGTACAAACTCACACACACATCATCATCAGTGGACATGATGCATTACATCGTTGCCTCTACATGCAGTAGGCTGTGGTTAAGAGCCCTGTGTGTTTGTGTATTGTTATACCAAAAACTCTGAAAAGAGCGAACACGAGGGACAGATTTTTCAAAATACAAGCCTAAGAGGATTAATTCTGCTTACAGTTGTAACATTTTAATCTGTTTTTTGTTGTTGTGAAAAGCCCAGATCACACTGATCCAGGATTCTGCATCAAAATCAAAACATTCAAATCAACACTCACCATGAAACACCAAAAACACCATCAAACACCAAAGTGTATTATCTAACACTAAAGCTCACTATCAAATGTTAACATTATTGTCAAAAACCCAACATTCAACATCAAACACCCAAAGTTAATCGTCAGATGTCATTAAATGCCAACATTCACCTTTAAACATCAACATTCTCCATTAAATATCAAACATTAACCTTAAAGTATTATCATTCACCATCCGACGCCATTGTTCCAAATATTAAGGAAAATAAATCTGTCATCATTTGCCATCAAATGTCATTAAACACCATTTTACACCACCAGACACCAAATTTCTCCATTCAACAACACCATCTTTCACCATCGAAAGGCACCATTATCATTCGCCATCGAACGGCACCTTCATTTGCATTCGGATGCCATTAAACGTCATTAGACGCCAACTTTCGCCGTCGAAACCCAACTTTCGCCGTCGAAACCCAACATTCGCCGTCGAAACCCAACATTCGCCATCAAATGCCATCAGACACCAACATTCATCATCCTGTAATTCACTATCAAACCCAAACATTGATAATCAGACATCCTTCTTGCCCTGTCAGACATCATCGTTCACTATTAAACTCCAACATTCGCCACCAGACACCAGCACTTCCTTCCAAACGCCAACACTTACTGTCGAACACTATCACACACTATTATTCTTCATTAACACCAACAGTTACTGATTTAATACCATCACACTCAACATTCAAACTAATAGACCTCAAAATACTCCACCAAATTCTCTCTTTCCTCCGTGTTTCATCGATGAACACAAATCAGGGTGGGTCATTTATATGGATACACCTTAATAAAATGGGAATGGTTGGTGATATTAACTTCCTGTTTGTGGCACATTAGTATATGTGAGGGGGAAAACTTTTCAAGATGGATGGTGGCCATTTTGAAGTTGGCCATTTTGGATCCAACTTTTGTTTTTTTAAATAGGAAGAGGGTCATGTGACACATCAACCTTATTGGGAATTTCACAAGAAAAACACAACGGTGTGCTTGGTTTTAACATAACTTAATTTTTTCATGTGTTATTTACAAGTTCATTAATTAAGTTATAAAATGTGTTCAATGTGCTGCCCATTGTGTTGGATTGTCAATGCAACCCTCTTCGCCCAGTGTGTGAAGAGTGGGAGAAGAGGGTTGCATTGACAATGAAATTTTATAACTTAACTAATAAACTTGTATATAACTCATGAACACCATTGTTTTTCTTGTGAAATTCCCAATGAGTTTGATGTCACATGACCCTCTTTCTATTGAAAAAACAAAAGTTGGATCCAAAATGGCCACCATGGTCACCACCCATCTTGAAAAGTTTTCCCCCTCACATATACTAATGTGCCACAAACAGGAAGTTAATATCACCAACCATTCCCATTTTATTATGGATTTATCCATATAAATGGCCGACCCTGTACTTTGATCACATGGCAACATTTGGAATTGTTAGAGAAGTTGTTTAAATCATATATAAATATTTGTTTTTGTGGTAACACTGCCGTTGTTCTGCTTGTGCAGTTCATAAGAAACCCCTGCAGGAGGTTGAAATCGCTGCCATCACCCATGGTGCCTTGCTGGGACTGGCTTACCTGCATTCCCATAACATGATCCACAGGTGAGTCCCCACCTTCCTTTGTTCGCTTCTGTGTGTGTGTTAGCGCCCGTGTAACGGTGTGTGTGTGTGTGTCTACCATTATTTCTTCCTTCTGCTTTTTCATATATTTAATGTCGAACATTTTTGTGTCTTATTTTTACATCTGTATGAGGGAAGGTGGAAGTCAATGCGGAAGTGTATTGGTTTTTGTACTATACTTATTCCTCATTATTTCTCTTCTTCTTTTCTCTCTTTTTCTCTCTCTCTCTCTCTCTTTCTCACAGAGATGTTAAAGCAGGAAACATCCTATTAACTGAGCCCGGTCAGGTTAAACTGGCTGATTTTGGCTCCGCCTCCATGAGCTCTCCAGCCAACTCGTTTGTGGGGACGCCATACTGGTCAGTGTCTGTCCTTCACATTTCTGACATGCATGTGTACTGTTTGACATGAGAAGATAGCCAGAAAAAGGGACCGAGATGAAAGGAGGCAGAAATGGAGACAAAATAAATGGAGGGGCCAAATAAAGGGAGAGTGAAGCTGAGATGCAAAGAAAGGCAATGAGAAGGGGACACGGTCAAATGGATGGAGAAGAGAGAAGATGAGGGGAAAAGGTTACAAGGACAAATGGAGACACAGGGATGGGAGAAGGTCAAGGAGAAGCAGAGAGAGATTGTGATGGAGAGATTCTAATGGACAGACAGATGAGGGAAAGAGAGAGTGATGGGTTAGGGACAAATAGACAGAGAGAGACGTAGAAATGTATTGAGTCAGAGAGAAGGACTCAAAGGCATAGACTGAGACTGACGGAGGGAAGGGACAGTGAAGGGTAGAGTGAGCGAGAAAGAGAGCAGACAGAAATAAGCGGAGAAGGACAAATGCAGAGAAAGAGATGGAGAATTAGAGGCACATGAAACAAAAACGGATCAGCCTCCATTACAACATGGTCACATGGACTCTGGAGCATGAACAGTGACAAAATTTAGTGTGTGTGTGCGCGTGTGTGTGTTTAAACAGGATGGCTCCTGAGGTGATTTTAGCCATGGACGAAGGCCAGTATGAAGGCCGGGTGGACATCTGGTCTCTGGGGATCACCTGTATTGAGCTAGGTCAGTAAAACATACATGTACGGTTGAGTGCAATAGTTTGTGCTCCCTTCCAAAATGAATGAATAGAACATTCAGTGTGTTACACTTCATTATCATCACTAGCAAAAGTGGTAATAGTGAAGATGATGTTTGGAAATTGACTAGAAAGCTCATATACAGTATACAGTAATTTAAAATATATGAATAAAACACTTGGGGGTGTGCTGTCATAGGAAAATAATCAGAGGCAGTTTGGTGTGGTGTGGTACGAAGTTGACTATTTCCCTATAGGCGCACGGCCAAGGTGTTGCTTATTCACCTTCAACTACCGCAGTTTGCTTTTGTTTTGATTCATCACCGAATGCCACATACTATTTTTTTTATTATCCGTTTATGGTTACGTGGGATGTTGTGCAACGTCTCCAAAACGATTTAGTTCCTGTTTTCACTTACCCTACAGCAGCTGTAAACAGCTATACCATCATCAGCTTCTCTTTTTACATGTAAAACCAGAAAGAGGCGTAAACTTCCCTGTCCTGGAGATGGTTTAAAACTTTAAGTTAACTTCAAGCTTTGCCACTGACACTGGAGACTCCTTACTGTACATGCAGTAGATGTCACCAGCTTGATACGGCTAGAAAGCCTCAGCGTGTCAGCTGAATTTGTTACATTATTAAATATAAATAATTAAATATATATATATTATAAATATATATATATGATAAAATAATTACTATGTAGAATACACTTTCCACACTCCAAAACTTCATTGACTGCCTTTAGCTTTGATTACGGTGCACAATGTGAATTTATGTACCAAAATGATGCCTCATGCTCTCAGAACCACTTTTTTCACAATTTGGACCCTGGCATATTCCATGCCTTCGGGGAGTAAAAGCTCCATAGATGTGATAACCTGGTGATTCAGTACATTCAGGTCGTCAGCTGTCTTTGTTTTGTTGCCATATAACGTCACTGAGTCTAGACCTGAGCAACTGAAGCAACCGGATCGTAACACTGCCTCCAGAGGCTTGTACAGTGGCCACTATGCACGATTGCATAGCTTGCGCTTAACTTCTTACCCTGACACGCCCATCACTCTGAAACACGCCTGACACGCCCAGCATAGGCGCAGTCTGGACTCATCAGGTCACATGACCTTCTCCAAAGTCCAATCTTTGTGATCCCTAATAAATTTTTTGTTTTTGTCCTGAGAAGTCTCAGTAACAAGCGGATTTCTTATACATATACAGCTGTTTCGTCCCAATCTTGTGTGTTCTAATCACATTGTTTACTTTCACTATTAAACATACTGTAGCTCTTAAAGTGATAAAGTGGTCTGCATTGATGATGATGATGATTATGATTATTTTTTATTAAATCATGAATTTTACGGTTGGACAACTCTTAATCCAATACCAGCAATTCAAAACTTCTTAAAATGTTCTTGCTGGCCGACTTTCTGAAGTGGTGATTTTTATTTATTTATTTATTTTAAATTTTTTTGGCTGAACGGTGTAGTTTCCGCAGGATATTATATTGATTTTTAAGTGATTACGTTTGTCTAAATTTATATTAGAGAATCCGAATGATGGAATCAAAACTTTTTTCAATTTATTATTATTATTTTTTTTTTTAAATAAGTTATTTGAAATGTCACATTTATTTTATTTTCAGCTGAGCGCAAACCTCCTCTGTTCAACATGAATGCTATGAGTGCCTTATATCACATCGCTCAGAACGATTCGCCCACGCTGCAGTCCAATGACTGGTGAGTATATTCACACACACACACACGCCTACTGTCCATTCCACTAAGGCATACACTACAATCCTAAATAACGACCTAATCATAAAACAAATTGTTTGTGCAACAATTGCTGACAAAGTTAACGGCATCTACAATTTCTAATTACTACAGTTAAAACAAATTGTCATGTAATTAGTGCAGCGAGTGTGTAGACAGAAGATTGCACACAGTAGTGTTTAAAGTATCCGTGCCCTCAGGTTTTTATTTTTTACTCTTGCCACACCACACAGTGTATCATGGGTAGTGTAAAATAAGCTGTAGGTATATTAATGCAGTTTATTGGCGATAGCACTTGACCGTGTTGATCCAATAAATTAACTCCCCGTTAGTCAACTATTTCCTGATACAGTTTGTTCTAAATTGCTAATATTTTTGCACGCATTATGAACTAAGCTTGCGATTTTTGAGGAAATGTGTGTGTGTGTGTGTGTGTGTGTGTTTTCGTGTCTATGGTGCAGGTCGGACGCGTTCAGGAGCTTCGTGGATTACTGCCTACAAAAAATACCTCAGGACAGACCCACTTCAGCTGAACTCCTGCGAGTAAGCATATACACACACTTTCTCACACACACACACACACACGCACACGCACAGGTGTGAGTAACTTGCTCAATATTGAACGTTAAAGCAAGTCGCCTACACTCTCCCACTTCCTCCTCACCATATCATTTGCAGCTTCCTGCTCTGACAGTGAGCTTCTTACTCATCTGTCCCCGCTGACTCACGGGAACACACACACACACACACACACACACACACACACACGCGTACAAAATCCACCCACAGAATATAGTGATGCCTATGTTATCCACTCATTTCCTGTACCAGTGGGATCCGTGGAAAGTCAATACAAGTGTGTGTGAACGTACGTGTGTGTGTGTGTGTGTGTGTGTGTTTTCTTGAACGTGTATATCTGATATACTGCCAGTCTCACTCTCTGACCCAGATGAGAGCCGTAGGAGGAAGTTCCAAAGCTTTTGCTTTGTGAAATCGGGCTGTAAGGCTTACGATCCATTTTTAACTCGTAACTGTATACGCTAACGTAAAAATTTCAAGCTCTGCTGCAAAGCACCTTCGTATTGCACATAAATGTCAGTGCATCGGGAAGTAACCTCCCATGCCACGTGGTATTTGGTTATTGGAAGGAGGTTTGGTTAGGACATAAGGCATAAGACGTGGGTTTGGTTATGATGTAATATATTGGAAGACGGTTGGGTTACGACGTCAGTATAATGAAATCAGAATCATGTTTTATTCGCCAAGTATGTTGACGCACACAAGGAATTTGATTCTGGCATTATGTCATTCAAGGGGGGTTTGGTTATGACGTAATGTGTTGGTAGGGGGTTTGGTTATGACGTGACTCATTGAAATGGGGTTTGGTTACGACGTAAATTATTGGAAGATGGTTTGGTTATGATGTAATATATTGAAATGGGGTTTGGTTACGATGTAATGTAATGGTAGGGGGTTTGGTTATGACGTAATGTATTGAAAGGGGGTTTGGTTATGATGTCATATATTGGAAGGACGTTTTGATATGCAGTATTTCGTCCGTCTAAGTCAGTCTTTCTCTTTTTACTACAACCCCTCCCTCTTTGCGCCCCCCCTCCAAGCTCTTTAGGAAGAAACCAGGTCACTAATCTGAGTTTAGCATCAAGAACTATTCCCACAACACCAAATTCTGTCCTAAATCTTATACCCACAGCTCTCGAATCACAATCAGACCTTTGACCCCCTGAGGTAAAGTTCAGACTCCCCTGAAATGCATAGATTCCCCATTTCTAAATACATAATCCTCTAGATTGGTTTTCTCCAAGACCCATCAATTAAGCGTAGACTTCCATCTGGGACTGCTGATGCTTACAGTACATGGGTTAGATGGATGGATAAGGGGGAGACAGATTGACCTCTTATCCATTATCCTGGTTGTTAGTGCCTTTTGCTGAAACTGCTCCCATGTTGGTCTGTTTTCCTGCTCATGATTTTGCCCGAAGTTGTTCAGCACATAGTTCCTTGCAGTTTTTTTTTTTCTCTGCAAGACTTTTTGCTTTTTGGAATAATAATATTTGGATTTGCATAAATGCATTTCAAGTGTGTGAAATAAAAAAAAAATGTCTGACTATATTAAAGCCATTACTTTAGTTTGTACAAAATGTCTTGCAAGCTGATGCACATGTGGTTGTGGTTCTGTTCTCTTTCTCAGCATGACTTTGTGCGTCGTGATCGGCCTCCGCGGGTTCTCGTGGACTTGATCCAGAGGACGAAGGATGCCGTGCGGGAGCTGGACAACCTGCAGTACCGCAAGATGAAGAAGATCCTCTACCAGGAGAAACATAACAGTCCGATGGGAGAGTCCCAAGAGGAGGAGGAGGTAGACGCAAAGAAATAAACAGTCGATTGTCCATAATGTGCCACAAGTGTACCTTAAATCTTTATCTGAGAACAGGTTCCTCATAACTCAACTTGCTAGATGGCTTTATTTTGTTCACTCAGGGTCTGTCTTGGATCTTTGGAAAGGCTTTGATTTGATTCATCAGAGTGATGCGGCTTCCAATCCAGGCTCCAACCTGAAAAGTTTTAAGACTCAGTTTACTGTACTGTAGAACCACCACGAGATTTAAAGTCACAACCATTGACTCAGCATAGCACAGACACAGCTTTCAAAGTCTGTGCACATGATGTGATCCGTACCAGGAACTATGAAGAAACACAGCATTTACTTATATGGACTTTATTAAAGATGTATGAAAACACCACATTCTAAGGCTACTTGAGGTTTATGAGAAGTTTAAGCCGCAGTTTGTTTAGTAACAGAGAGAACACGCTGAACCTGATTAATAGGATTTACTGCAGATTTTTGCAGAGTGCAGAACTTCTGAACCGATAAACCCTCACTCCACATGTATTGCCTTGTGTATATCTTCAGTCTCTAGCAAAGCCCCTCCACCCTCTTCATGTCTCACGTGTTGTGTGAAGTGTGTTACAATCTGTTTCATGGACTGAATATATTGTAATTATGTGCAATTATCCCTAATTATTTTGAGTTGATGTTCTAAACCAAGCCTCATTCTAGTCAGCTCTACTGAATGTTCTACAGGAAGTTGGTGTTTAATCAAGAATGATGTTGGTATTTAGTGAATGATGGTGTTTATTGGTGAATGTTGGTCAGCTATTGAAGGTTCATGATCAGCAGTGAAAGCTTAATTTTGAATTGTAAATGCTGGATAAAGTTGTAGAGAAGTTTTCTAAGCTATGTTGGTGTGTATATAGAAGGTTAGTGTTGGAGAAAGTTGGTGTTGGAGGCTGGAGGAGGTTGGTGTTGGAGGCTGGAGGAGGTTGGTGTTGGATTCTGTAGAAGGTTGGTGTTGGATTCTGTAGAAGGTTGGTGTTGGATGCTGGAGGAGGTTGGTGTTGGATTCTGGAGGAGGTTGGAGGAGGTTGGTGTTGGAGGCTGGAGAAGGTTGGTGTTGGAGGCTGGAGGAGGTTGGTGTTGGATTCTGTAGAAGGTTGGTGTTGGATTCTGTAGAAGGTTGGTGTTGGATGCTGTAGAAGGTTGGTGTTGGATGCTGGAGGAGGTTGGTGTTGGAGGCTGGAGGGGGTTGGTGTTGGAGGCTGGAGGGGGTTGGTGTTGGAGGCTGGAGGGGGTTGGTGTTGGAGGCTGGAGGAGGTTGGTGTTGGAGGCTGGAGGGGGTTGGTGTTGGAGGTTGGTGTTGGAGGTTGGTGTTGGAGGCTGGAGGGGGTTGGTGTTGGAGGCTGGAGGAGGTTGGTGTTGGAGGTTGGAGGAGGTTGGTGTTGGAGGCTGGAGGGGGTTGGTGTTGGAGGCTGGACAAGGTTGGTTTTGAAAGCAGGAGAAGGTCGCTGGTGGAGGTTGAAGTTTGGTGATGGTTGGAGAAGTTTGATGTTTGATTATCACTGACAGTGAATGTTAGGAAGTATTGGCGTTAGTATATGAGAATCAACACTGATCATTGTTGAACAGCTTTGGTGTTTGATCAATTTTGATGTTTTGTGTAAAAGGAAGGGCGATGAAGGATGGTTGTGTTTTGTAATAAATGACTGAATGTTGGTGGTTACAAATTAATGTGGTGTTCAGAGGTGAAACTTGGTGTTTGATGATTTTTGGCTGCTGAAAATGTTGAGGGTTGATGGAAAGGCTTAGTGTTGGTGTTTGATGATAAATGATGTGAATGTTGATGTTTGGTTGATGTATGATGGAGAGTATTATTTATTGATGACTAATATTGGAAAACATTGGTGTTTGTTGGTAAATAATGATGGAAGTTGGTGTTTGATGAAATTCTAGAATGTTTTTAATGGAGAATGTTGGTGTTTAATGGTGATCTGTTGGTGTTTGATTATGAATATATCAATATATTTAATACTGAAGATTTGTGTTTGTGTTGATGTTGAAGACGAGTGGTGTTTGATGGTGAACGATGAAGAATGTTGGAAAGCTTTGATGCTTGAATATTGGTGTTTGATGATGAATGTCAGAGAATGTTAGTGTTTGTTGGTGAATATTGCTTGTCGGTGCTCCAGAACCTCCAATTTGACTCTCTCTGTTGTAATGCTGTTAGTTCTGTTACTGCATCTGCCTTTTCAGGATTGTGAACTAATTAAGGCTTAATAGCTTTTAATAATGAGAAGTTTCCCTCTAATGGATGCCTTTAGTGAGCTGTCCTAGCCTTTCTGCTCGCTCTCAGTGCAGATTCACATTACACTATTATTATTCTAATCTGCCGTGTTCAGATCTAAGCGAACAGCAGCGGTCGGGTCAGATGTGCGTAGCGGCTGTAATCGAATCGTTCCGTAAAGGTTTGAGGTGATTACCTGGAACATGAGGCAGATATTTAGAAGGTCAGAGTAATCGCTGTCGCTGTTTAGGGCTCACTCGCTCCATCCATAAGGAGTTATTAGCTCTAACGAAACACGTTAAAGCAAAGCCTCGATAACGTCTCGAGCGGACCCGCATCACTTTGTTCACGCTACCTTTTTCCTTTCTTTTCTGTCGTTCTTTACTTGTTTTCTTATTTTTTTTATTCTTCGTTTGTTATACTTCATATTTTTTCTCCATTTCTGTCTTGGCTCCCATTTCTTTCTTATCATTCTTTCCATGTTTTTTTTTTCTTCATTTTTTTCATGTCATTCAATCTTTTTTTTTTGTCATCTGCCCATATCCAACACTTCCATTCTTTTCTTTTTTCATCATCTCTTCTTTTTTTTATCTATTTTTTTTTTTTTACTTTTCATATACTTCTAATCACTTTTTCATCTCCCTTATCTCCATCTATTTTTCCTTTTACACTCCTTTTCTCTTTCTTCCGTTTTGTCATTGTTTAAATTGCTTCCTCAGTTTATTCATTGATCATAATTTAATTTTTTTTCTCTCCTTCAATACCATTTATTCCTATTTCCAACTTCTTGATCGTTCTACCTTGTCTCCTTCTGTACTCTCGCTCTCTCTCTCTCTCTCTCTCTCTCTCTCTCTCTCACACACACATACACATTTTTTTATTCCCTTATCCCACAATCTACTATTTTTTAACATTTCTACAATTTCAACCTTCGTATCCATATATTTATTCATCTCTTGTTTTTCTGTTTTCACCCTTCCTCCTGTCTTTTTGCCTTCTTAATTGATTCCATAACTTTTTCCACCGTTTCACTTTGTCCATTTAATTTTTTCGTTTCTCTGCCACCTCTTTCTGATCTCTTCCCTCTTTTCCATTCTTACATTTCTTCACTCGGTTCTATTGACTTTGACTTTCATGCACCTTCTCTCTCTCTCTCTCTCTCTCTCTCTCTCTCTCTCTCTCTCTCTCTCTCTTTTTCTCTGCACACAGGATGGCGATCAGGGCTGTAAGGGGAACAGTGTTGGCAGTAATCACTCAGTGCCCAGCACCTCCATCAGTACAGGCAGTCAGAGCAGCAGCATTAACAGCCTACAGGAGTGTAACGACGACCCCTGCCCTGAAATGGCACTAACGCACCATGAGTACGACAGCACACTCGAGTCTTCCACACACCAGAAAAAGGTCTACACATACACTCCCACACACACATATATACACACACACATACACACAGGTCTCCTAATCCTCTCTTTGAATAGTAAACTGATGATGACATCATGTTACACTGATTGTTTTTAGCAACTGACAAAAACAGTTTTCTGCTGCAATACAACTTGCAGACGTGTCTATTCCGCCAAGTCATATCCTTAACTGAGGGTTTGTGCACAAGTTTGTAACACACACACACACACACGCACATGCACACAATCTTCAGTACCTAATACTTCTCTGGAATAAAAAAGTAATAACGAGTTCAGGTTAAAGAATTGCTTTATAAATATTTGCAAAGCTGCCTTTCCGCTCAACATTACAGAGATGAATATGGTAAGGGTGTGGCTTTCTAAAAGCGGACACACACACACACACACACACACATACACATACACAGTAATCTATAGTGTATAATTACTCTGGCACGCCATGAAAAGGACACCACACACACTCATACACACAAACACACACACACACACACACAAAGCCCATTTTTTTGCTTTTTCATCTAATGGCAGGTGTGAGTGTGTGTGTGTGTGTGTGTGTGAGTGTGAGTGTGTGTGTGTGTGTACAGATGATAGTGAAAATATCACGTGGAAGAAATAACAGCGTGACTTTTCTTAACATCCAGAAATGCCTCACGTCTTTAATGGATTTTTATATATAAAAAAATATATATATTCTCACCTTTTAACTCAGTTTACAATATTACAATTAAAGAATAATTGTTAATTAAAGCATTAAAAGATTTACCACAGCCAAAGACTAAAAGCATCTTTAGAATTCATGTATATATTTATAAAAAAAATATTTAGATATGTTTATCAAGGGGAAAAAAACTTTGACTAAACTCTTAAAGTTAATTTGAAACCTTTTTTTTTTCCTTCTTCGCCTTAAAAACAGATTTTCTTACTTGAGAATCCAAACATACGTCAGATTTTATATGTGACTGACAAATAATACATTAATTGTTAATTATGATTGCAGAATGGATTATTACCATAATTGAAAATATATATTTTTAAACCTTTTACATAAATACCAGCATGAACTTTATGCTTTTAAGATGAAAATCTGCACTTTCAGTGGATCTGATGAGAAATGGTAATTTGAGAAGTTTATCAGTTCTGAAGGAAATTCTTAAACCAGTTTCTCAGGACAATACGAGACACAAAAGATGAAACCAAGGAATATATTTGGTAAGAAATATTGATTTGAACATAACGTAGGTTAATAATAAAATGAAAATAGAGATATTTATTAAGACAAACTTGATTTGTGATTTGACTTGATTAAATGAAAAGAAAAATGGCAAAACATGAAAATATCAAAACTAAATGTCTTTTTAAAAATCATAATCGCTAATTAAATATTAAAGTATATAAAGATAATTTATTATGATGTCGAATGTTTGGCACAATACTGGATATTTTAAAGCTATGAAATAATATATATGGCATTAAGTAATTAAGTAACAACAACAACAACGACAGCCAGTTATTATTTTAAGACATGAAGGTCAGCTGTTCTGGAACGCTTCTCACAACAACAGTCTGGTGCTGTGTGCATTTGCAAAACCCATCAAGCACCGTGATGATGAAACTGTCTCTCATGAAGACTTTCCCAGGAAACACGACCAAAACTCACCTCTCAGTTTAAAGTCACCAGCCGCAGAAATCACCAATTAACAACCAGCAGCTCAGATTAGAGGCGTTATGAAGCTTTACAGAGCAGAAGTAGCAGATAAACATCTCAATATCAACAGTTCAGAGGAGATTATTGTGTATTTTAGATAAACGCCTTCAGTTTTGTTTTACAGTGTAGAGAGAAATAAAAATCAGGAAAGACCATGGAATTAAATTGAGTGTACAAACTTGTGGCTATATAATAAAATATTGTTGATATTGTGAGCTGCACGATAGATTTTTTCTAAGATGACGTGGATATTGTGATT
Organism: Channallabes apus; assembly: GCA_030522415.1. NCBI lineage: Eukaryota > Metazoa > Chordata > Actinopteri > Siluriformes > Clariidae > Channallabes > Channallabes apus. The sequence continues at coordinate 32,145,069 of CM060122.1, forward strand.
TCTTTTTAAATGTTGTGAAACTTTTATCTAACTGCATATTGTATTGAATTTTTTTAATGTGTCTGTCTGTGTGTGTATAAGTCGTATCTCCCACCATATATTTCAAATAACTTCTAATAATTCCATGTTGTTGTTGTTGTTTAAGATGAACGAGGTAATGAACGTGTTTCTGCTCGTGTTTGTGTGTTCAGGATCATCAGTTTAACCGTGATGAAGCCGGTCATCGCTCCGACTTTCGGCTCTCGCCATCAGATCGTGCTCAGGCTCATAACTATAAAAACCGCGAGCGATTCGCTACCATCAAGTCCGCCTCACTGGTGAGTACGAGCAGTTACATCATGGATGCTTTTCCTCGTCTCCTCTCCTGTCTTCTCTTATCCAGCTCGCTCAGTTTTTCTCTTTGATGTCATCTTTGCACTTTTTTTTTTTCACCAGGAGATGATCCTCATTTAGCGGATGATTTATTATTATTATTATTTTTTTTTTTTTTATCCGAGCCAGAATCTAACTTAAAAATAATGAGTTGAATGGAAGGTTAGGTGTTTTATTATTATTATTAATAACAGTAATTAATATTAATAATAATAATACATTGTTTATTGCATTAGCGAATATTAAAGTTACACCTGCAATTCCTAACATATTGTCATTTACTTTAACGCCACCACAGCATCAGTGCAGGTTTTTCGTTTAGTAATAAATGACAAACAAATGACAGACTCTTGATTCAGAAACGCATCCATTTGAACTTTTTGAGTATCTTCTCAGAACCGCTTCTGCTTTCTTTATAAGGATACGAAGAAAATCCCCCTCCCTACCTTCACACACTCACACGCTTGTGCTTGTGTCTGTTGTCAAGGCAACAGTTTGCGGTCAATAGGCTTATGCTCGTGCTCACGCGAGCCCGTATTGTTCATCAGCCATCATTCCGTCATTGAAACACAAAAGCCTCGTCTGTTTACTTTCATCTCTCTGCCGCTCTCGTGCTCAAAGCCGGACGTATTTCCACTCCGTCTTTTAATGAAAAGGTCACGAAGCCTTTAATACGCACACATGACATGCATGACGAGGCCTTAATAACCGTGGATGTCGTAATAATTCCGGTTCGGTTCTCACGCTCACAAAAGCTCACTGGCGTATTGTTTTCTAAATTACACATTGTTGTAATGTTCATATTTTTGGATCAATGGAAGGAGTGATAGTCGATCCCAGAGTCCTTGTCCTATGCGGTGATGTCACCTGTTTAGGCTCGCGGTTTCCTGATGTGTGAGCGCTCTCTACAGGCAGACACACACTCTGCGGCTGTCTGACATCTCAGACCCATTTATCATCTCGGAGAAATTACCCAGAAGTCTGACCGTGCGTCCGTGCTCTAACCTTACTCACGGAGATAACTTCATCTCCTGACTTCTGTTTTCTGTCTGTTTCCGTCTGTATCGTAACAAAGAGAGAGGTTCTTTGTTAAGGTTTTTTTCCGCCCGTCTTGTTCCCTGGACTGTGGGTTTCTTTGTTTGAGCAGAGACAAGAGAGGAGGGGGCAATAAAGCATAAGAGGCAGAGGGAAAAAAAAACTGGCATCAGATCAGTTTGACTTTAAATGTGTCTTCATTCTCATCACATGCAGTCAGGGGAGTCGGGTTTGTTTCACAACATCGACATCATCGTCACCACTAAAACACGACTACTGCTCCTTCAATTATTAGCTATTGTACAATTATTAATAAATTACACATTTTTAACCACTTTAGCAGAACATAAAAGCTTAAACATCCCTCTAATTACGTATCCTCATTTTAAAGTGTATTTTCTTGAATATCTGTCTTTTTACATGCACGTAATCGTACACGTCATCCTTATTGCAGTACTGGCCTCTGACACATCACGCAGTTTATTTATCATCAGTGTTTTCAGGTTTCCCTGGTCCTCGATCACGATCTGTGTTCAGTGTTTAGATCATTTATCCAAAAAAAAAAAAAAAAAAAGCACGAGCTTGATCTTAATCCACTTTGGTTTGCTATAAAATAAATAGAGAAATATTAACACATACTGCTGTATATAGATTTTTTAAGAAGTTAATCTGTTTGAAACTATTAGAAAATAGGAGTCTTCAGTTAGAGGAATAAAGACAGACAGGTTTCATAAAGAATTCACTTTTATTGCGTAATGTTATTACAAAATAATTGTATTAAAATTAGTTGAAATTTTTTTTTTAGTTTGATGCGTCAGCAGAATAAAATAAATACAATATCACCTTAAAATGAACAATAAAAATGTCACAAATTGCCAAAAAACAAAATGTCATTTATTATCAAGAATTTTCTTTTAATTATTGCAGGTTTTTTAAAAACTTTCTGTGCCATTATTGTTTTTTTTTTTTAATACTTTTATGTACTTTTTTATTTACCCGTTCTTTTCCTCCCTAATGTCCTTTTCATCTAGTTCATTCATTTTTTAGTTGTACAATTTATTGACTGATTACACACATTTTACATATTTATTTCCTGCTATTTAAACATTCACTTTTATAGTTGGCTTTTTCAATCCAAAAATGTGTCACTCTTGTACAAAGGTCTCTCTACAACTGCTTATTAATAACACTGTACGTCCATCAACGGCCGTGTTGTTCTGTTAGTTTAACTTGATGCTATCCGATAGGTCAAAGGTCAAAGTGAAATAAATTAAACCACTGATGCCTCCAGTTCCCTGCGTGTTTCAGTTCTCTTGAGCTTGGAAGTGTTTGTATGGTCTTTTCTGTTAGTTTTGTGTGAAAGCTGCGCGTGCCTGGTGCTGGGCATTGGGGCAGAAAGCGTGAGGATGAGTGCGGGTACAGTGGGGGTATTGATTCGGCGTGATTAGAAGCGCCCGTGTTCAGCGCGTGCTAATGTGACCGGCCTACTAAACGCCACTCAGGCGGGAGAGAAGAGCTGTGTGAAGGAGCCAGGCCTCTGAGAACCCTCTTTCATCCCGACACACACCTGCCAGAGCTCAGAGACGGACAGAGAGCGAGAAGTGTTTATCCACACACCCCTCTCTCTCTCTCTCTCTCTCTCTCTCTCTCTCTCTCTCTCTGGGGTCTGTGTGCACAACGATGTAAAAATGTTCAGGGCTCAGTCTCCATGATCTCGCACGTCCTATCCTTTGCCAACATGTTTGGCCTCAGGAGCTCAGGTGGGAGTTACGAGAAACTCAACGAGCACTTTGACCTCAATGCGCCCTTCTTCCAGGTTGGTAAGAGTCTTTCAAGACTTTCAGGATTGGCATAAAGGGTTAGATTTCTGTTTCGTAATTCTAAGGCATAATTCTGGAACTAAAGCTTCCTGTAATGTCTTAAAGGTTTGAGACACATGAGTCTTTTTCTTCCCCCAGTGGTCACGACTCGTAAACTAACCTGTAAAAACATGCTGATTTTTTTCTAACCCTCCTCCGGTTTGTAGTGAAGTGCTGTATTATGTTTGACGTTGTGTTTATTATCGCATTAGTTGTCCTTTTTTACGTCATGCATCAGGCAAGTGACATGACTGGCGGTTTGATTTGTAGTCTTCTTCCTCCTTCCTTTTTTTTTTTCTTTAAACGAACTTCATCACTTTGCTTAGCTGCCGCTGTACAACCGAGACAAACTAATTTTCTCATATTGTGTTGGGTGGCTTTACGTTATCCTTTTAAAAACATGTCTTGATATTGTTGAATTTCTCTCTTGAGATATTGTAGATATTGTGTTATTATATAACTTTGGACATATGCAAGAATTTTGGTTAGTCCTTTCATTAAAAAAAAACAAAAAAAACATTGCTCTTACCTTGTACTTTCACATTCTTATTGCTTCAGAGATTTTTTTCCTTAACTATAAGCTGCGTTCCTTTACATCATCAAAGGACACTTTAGTTTGTCAAGACACGTCCAGCTACTGTACATGCACCAAAAGCTCAACAAACAATCCTCCACTTCTTATTTTTCTACCCCTCTCTAGGTGACGCGTCAGATCCACGAACATGAGCAGGAGAACGAGCTGCGCGAGCAGATGTCCGGCTACAAGCGCATGCGACGGCAGCACCAGAAGCAGCTGATCGCTCTGGAGAACAAGCTGAAGGCCGAGATGGACGAACACAGGCTGAAGCTGCAGAAGGAGGTGGAGACACAGGCCAATAACGCCTACATCGAACTGGAGAAACTCGCCAAGAAGCACGCTATCCAGACCGATAAAGAGGTGAGGAGGACATCTGATTATATCGTCCGTGATTGTTTTAGATCATTTATACATGTGGGAGGGTTTGAAGTCTGATCTCAAGTCAACAGTGACATCGTTTATGTTCCTTCTAGTTTGTTGTTAGTACTAAATGTACAAGCTAACTGCTTCATACACTCACGGGAACTAATTGCATGTAGGAAGGTGTGAATGAGGGATTGAGGAAATGGTGCACCAGCCCCAACAACTTGAAAACAATCAATTGGATTTGTAGCTTCACTTCATTGTACCTAATTTGATGAACAATTCATTTAAATGTCACTGAAGTAAATGCACCAAAAGCTCAACAGTTGACAAACCTCCACTTCTTATTTTTCTGCCTCTCTCTAGGTGATATATGAAGGGATTAAAAATATTTTTTTAAATGGATTCAAAACATTTATACTGACTTCTTTCTCAGTGCCCACAGATGTCTGATGACTTTGGGATCCATCTTGGATAACACAAGCCTAAGACAATTATTTTGCTCTTCTTTATCTTTTCACATGAACTCTTACGCCGATTATAAAGCGAAAGCCGAGGTGAAAAGGTCAAAGAGCGGTGCTCGAACAAGAAACGTAACATCGTAGTTAATTTTAATCTTGGTCACTGGGGATAACTGAGCAGCCCGTTCATTATTCATGATGCATATGTTGATTCGTGTGCTAATGAGGCGAGGGGAGAAAATGGTGGGTTTGTTTTCGCAATACTTTGAGTAGTCTTGACTTGACAGGCTTGACTTCTTTAGATTATAGCATGCTAGAAAGCCAGAAATCACAAGATTTAAATGTCTCACATCTTTGTCGACATACATCTGATTCCAGTCAAAGGTCTTATGTTATGTTCTTTTGAGTTGTAGAATATTTAATGATTATCTAATGTTGCATAAAATTAGTTTAGATCACTGTGAACTTATTACAAACTAAAACATGTTTTTGGTAAAAACATGTGCCTCCATTAATAGATGATCATTGTTGCTAAGCAGCTTAACAGAATAAAAAAAGATAGATATGAGTTTTAAATGTCTGAAGAAATGTGTATAAATTATAATGATCATATTGATCGTACAATAGGAAGAAACGTTGAGAAGAACCAGACTCAACAGGAACGTATTCTTATTAGTGATTCCTGGGCTCCCTTTGTGCTAATGGGATATCTCTGGTCCTTCAGGGAATGACTCTACAAGATCTTTAGCAGTGAGCTGTGGTGTCTGGCTCCAGGACATTGGCAGAGACTCCTTTGGGTGCTCTGGGTTGTGGGGTGGGGTCTTAGTGGATCAGATTTGTTTGTCCGGTGAATCCCAAGTTGGGATTGTGATAAATGGAGTTTAGAGGACGCTAGCCCCTAGTCCTTACTGTTGCATTGACTTTTTCAGCATTTTTGCTGCATTGGCATTTCTGTAAGATCAGATCAGATGATCAGGGTAACCATGATCCTGTCACCAGTTTACTGGTATATAATTGATAATCAGTTTTGTTCTGTTCACTGGCTGATTGGTGTATAATGTTCGCAACATACATAGGTTAAGCTGTCACTTCAAGCTTTCTGAGAAATTTAAATATGAACAAGAAAAAGTATCTTGTGGTTTAATTAAAAGAAATCGTAATCATGGGTAAATTTCTGTGGTGTTCGAAGAGTGCCCTTGTTACTGGTGATTTTCCCATACCTGCACAACAAGTGTGTGCGCACATATTTAGATTGCTTTCATGAAAGGAAAAGCAAATGTCCTTGGTTTCATCACTGAAAACGTTGGAATGCAAACTGTGAAATGCCATTGTGAATCCTGTGCGGTAATATCTGCTGACATTCCCGTGGTTAACATCGATTATTAATAGAAAATCTAAACAGCACACTCCATTTCTTTTCATAACGATGAGGATATCAACTTCTGTGTTAAACAAAACCTCTCTCGTGTGGTTTGTGGTCTTTTCTAGATGAAGACGACGTCAGCAGACGAGAAGAAGTTCCAGCAGCAGATTTTGGCTCAGCAAAAGAAAGAGCTTACCAACTTCCTGGACAACCAGAAGAAACAGTACAAACTGTGCAAGGAGAAAATTAAAGAGGTGCTGTTTATTTTAAACTCTGTTCCCAGTCCTCTATTAAATATTAATAATAATGGTAAAGCAAACAAAAGTGTACTGTATTCTTGACTCCAGATAGTCAGTTTCAGCTAATTAGCTCTAATGTTCACAGTTAGAAATGTTTAATAAACAGAGGAAGTTGGAAAATCACACAATTAACATTCACAGCATTTATTTGAGGCTTTTATTTAAGCTTTATAGACAGTAAAACTACATCAAATGATTAATAATACTAATATTTAGAGAGAGCACTTATCTGATTCCGATGGGTGTCTAAAAGTGGAGGATACATTGTATATCAGCAAAGAACGAAAAAAAAAAAAAAAACCCAAAGTATTGGTCAGATTCTTTAGCAAATTATTTGGAAATTTTTATTTGATTTTCTTGTTAGAATAATTGAATTTATACTTGATAGTTTGTTAAATTTGCAAGAGAAAGCTCGGCTTTATACAAGTAATGATTTAATTACTCAGTCCAACAACAATAACTTACTATAGCAAGGTTGAGACTCTGGGGTCATACTCTGATCAGAGAGTCAGGGCTTTGAACACTGACATTTCTGGGTTTCCACAGTTAGGCTCTTAGGCAAGGACCTTAAGATGCCCAATATAATCCCAAGCCACGGGAGATGCAGGGCATTCTCAGTGCCAGTCCCAAGCTTGGACAAATTGGTGGGTTGTGACAGGAAGGGCATAATTAGCTTGGGGTGAATGATCATGATGTGGGGATGAATCTCGGACTGGGACCAAACATGCTGTGAAACACAGTGAGGCAGAAACCGAGAGAATAAGTTGAGTGACATCAGAGTAAGAACGGTATAGAAAAGAATAGAAACGGACCAAACACTGATCCTTTTGGGACACCACAAGAGTTAAGAATCTGCATGAAGCAAATGTGAAGTCTGTCCACACCACCTGTAAGGATATGTCTCTTCAGAGAGGAAGCATAGGTTGTAAAGAAAGGTACAGAAAGAGAATTTTAATTGGGCCATGCACTGAGCCTTGTGGGACACCAGATGAGAATCTGCATCAAGCTGATCAGCATTTATTTATTTAATTTATTTATATCTGAGAAGCTTAGTTACATTCAGACTGACTTGGGACTTAGAGGTCATTCGTGGAAAGAACGATAACCAAGGAGATGGTACACCAGAGATTCAAGAATTTTTTTAAATAAAGGAGAGATGTGATTCCAGTTCGAAGTTGCTGATCCAAGACTAAAGTACTCTGCATACTGAAGTTTATTCCTCCATTTCTCTTTCTCTCTCTTTAGGAAATGAATGAGGACCACAGCACCCCGAAGAAGGAGAAGCAGGAGCGTTTGTCAAAGCATAAGGAGAACATGCAGCATTCACAGGCAGAGGAGGAAGCGCAGCTTCTTGCCCAGCAGCGCCTCTACTATGATCGCAACTGCAGGGCCTTCAAACGCAAAGTCATGATCAAGAGACAAGAGTTCGAGCAGGAGCAGTTGCGGGAGGTACGATGGGGTTATTTATAGTTATTGAGGGTTACACATTTTATTCAAGCAGCTACCAGTCCCAAAAAGTTAATCATTAAGAAAATATTTTTATTACTTTTTGTTTAGAAGACATGAAAAGGGAGGAACTAGATACCTGATGACTTTCACTGTATCATTAAATGTATGATGACTTGAAAAAAACGAATAAAGATATTTAGAAATGGTCAGAAATGAAGCTTAAAAGACAAAGTCAAATGACAATTTCAAAATACATGCACAGCCTTTACAAGTTTCCCGTTTTGTTTTCCTCTAGGAGCTGAATAAGAAAAAGACGCAGAAGGAGATGGAGCACGCCATGCTGATCAGACATGACGAGTCGACTCAGGAGCTGGAACACCGGCAACTGAAAACGCTGCAGAAGCTGCGCATGGATCTGATCCGCCTGCAGCACCAAACCGAGCTGGAGAACCAGATCGAGTATAATAACCGCAGAGAGAGAGAACTACACCGTAAACACGTCCTCGAGCTCCGGCAGCAGCCCAAAAACCTCAAGGTGCCTCCACAATCTCTCACGTTTCATTAAAATATATTTCGGAATGACTGGATTATGAGTCACGAGTTTCTGACGTCATTGCTTTTAGATTTCCATCCATGGAGACCTCTGGAAATTCTTATTAGGACATTATTAGGACACCTGTGACATGAATAAGGAAAACACTGGCTCATTATGTACAATGTTGAATAACAGAACATTTTCAGAATTTCTGACTTTTATTCAGTTTGTAAAATATTTCTAAAAAAAGTTTTAAGTTTTCCTGCCATATTTGCAGATGAACAGATCAAAATGTGAATCCAAAATTGTTTTGAACTCCTTAAAATTAATCGGATCCTCTGTTCTCCACTTCTTCCCGACTCAAATTACTAGTCTCTCGTCTTCTCTTGATTTTCTCGCTTTGAAAGCTCTGCTCTCCTAAAGTGCACTTGCGTATAAGGTTTTAAGGTGACGACAAGTGCTTGGGCTAGAAAACACCACCACTTGCCTCACTTTTAGTTAAGATTTATCCAATAGAAACATTTACATGCAAACTTTTCAGGGGTTCTGGTGTTGCTTTTGGCTTAAAAATGGTGTTTAATAGCTTTTCTAATTAAATAATTATCAATTAGACATTAAATTAAGGCATTGTATTAAGTAGTTGTAGCATGCTTTTCAGCACTCGTTTTGGATTAGGAATTAATATAATTTTTTTTTAAAAGATTAGTTCAATAAATCTGACATACGTTTCTTTTTCTGTCCCAGGTAATGGAGCTGCAGATAAAGAAGCAGTTTCAGGACACGTGTAAAGTGCAGACGAAGCAGTACAAAGCACTTCGGCACCACCAGCTCGAGGTGACGCCGAAAAACGAGCACAAGACCGTGCTCAAGGCCCTGAAGGACGAGCAAACACGCAAACTTGCCATCCTGGCTGAGCAATACGAGCAGAGCATCAACGAGATGATGGCATCGCAAGCGGTAAGACCCTGTGCTCTGACGTAACATAATAGTATTAGTGTGATAAAGGTGGTGCAGCCTTATAAAGGAAGAAGAAAAAATCATTATAAACATTAAAACATTGCTATACCACCAATACTTCCTTCCTGAGGAGACATGTCCTTACAGGCGATGTGGACAGACTTCTGCAGATGTTTCCTGCAGATTCTCCACTGGGGTGTCTCACAAGGCTCAATGTTTGGTCCGTTTTTGTTTTCTATACCATTCTTAAAAACATTAGAAAATCTTATTCATGCATCTGTAATGTTTTTGGAGAAAATAAAAAAAATGTGTAAAGGTCGTGAGGGTGAGCCTGTTAGCCTGTTACAGAAGATGCTCGGGATCAGTTAGGTAGTGATCTGAGATGTCAGTAGTGGACTTGTGGATGATTTGGACGCCGATCCATTTGAGCAGAGTGCACAGATGACCAGGACAGACTAAGTGCACTTTAGGTAGAGATGAAGCAAGGATGAAATCCCGCTGCACTCCTGTCAGCCAGTGGCATTGTGGGTAATACAGGAAACAGTAAATGTGGTTTAAACCAAAAGAATTCGCAACCTAATTTACAAAAAATAAATACCGGGCACAATTTATGGATATTGAATTCTAATAATAAATATCGATATACAAGTCATTCAGGATGGCGTTTTTTGTGTTGACTGCCTGCGCAGTATATTTATCTGTCGTCTTGCGTCGTCACACTTTTCCTCTAAACCATTCATGTAAATTTATTGTTTATTAGAAAGCACAGGTGAGCATTCACTATGTTGCATTACCGCCACCTTCTGCTCTTGATCTCCCCCATCTTCCTTTCAGTTTAAATCCCGTTTTTTCGTCAAATCGCCCTTAAAAAAAATAAAATAAAAATACTTTCTTCCTTGATACTTTTCCCAGTGTACTCGACCTTTTACAAATTCCCCTTGCTCCTCCCCGAGTAGCAAATTATTTTGAAGGTGACACGTCTTTCTTGGAAGTCTCACATCTACAGTATGTTTATTTAAGAGATTACACTGAGTTAATCGGCAAGAAGATTTTATACAGAACTGAAATGGGGTCTAATATTACTGATACTAATAATACTATTAGTACAAATATACCTGAAGGCTTGTATGACTTATGAATTAATTTTTTTTTTTTATTATTATTTTTTCCCTCTTCCCGTGTGTGTGTGTGTGTAGCTGCGTCTGGATGAGGCTCAGGAGGCAGAGTGTCAGGCTCTGAGGCAGCAGCTGCAGCAGGAGATGGAGCTCCTGAACGCCTACCAGAGCAAAATCAAAATGCAGACGGAGGCGCAGCACGAGCGCGAGCAGCACAAACTCGAGCAGAAAGTGACGCTGCGCAGAGCTCACCTCGAACAAAAGGTAACGTACAATAAAATGATGAGTGAATGGAAAACCTGACCCAATGAATCCAAGATTTCCTGTTAAGTGTCTGAAACTACGATGAATGTTCAGAAGCTAACGAGTTCCAAGAAAGCAGCTAATGAACAGAGGAAGCAAATGATTCATCTTGGACTGTTTTTAGCTCGCTGACATCATTTGGCCACGGTGTCATATGACGTCAAATTACATCAGCAAAACGTGCGAGGCGACACTAACTTCGCTTAAGCCTTCAGATTTCGCGCGCTCATTATTTACGCTTTGAGACTTAATAATGTGTTATTAAATGAAAATAATTCATATGAATTGAATAGTTAAACAGTTTTATTAACGCAGTAGCATCAGTTCATTCGAGCGGCGTTCAAGTCAAACCGGGACTGGCGATGAAATGTCTGGTGAATGAAGGCGTAAAAGTGATTGATGTTTACAGAAGACTTCAAGCGCAGCACCTTAATGAGACTCTTAGCCACAGTAAAACATCTGAGCGGTGCAAATGTTTTAAAGAATCCTGTATGTTCCTGTGAATATTCACCGAGTGGAATCTTTGAAAAATTCACAGCGCCACCATGTCTAGTCTATACATATAATAAAATTGTAAAGTTGGCATGTCTGTACATTGAAGATATCTGCAAAGGAACAATCTTTGGGGACGTAAGATGAGTAATAGAACACATCAAGATTGTTTTTGAAATTTTTGTCTGCACATAAAAACTACCAAACAAATTTTAATGGGGTTTTCACAGGTGTGTTTGGCCGAGCCTGAAGTAACACATAGGCTTCGTTTAATCGCAATCGTCCCACGGGACGAGAAGATATTCCAATTTGAAATTTAAAACATCCTTTTATCATAAAAAAAAATCTAATTAGTTCTTCTTAAAATTCAACAGATGGCGCTGTAGAATTTTTAAAATATGCGCTTGAGTGTGCAACTCACAAAAAATGGAGTTCCTGGGAGGCCGGCGTTTCAGACATGAATGATGCAGGCAGGCTGATCACGTCTCTGGCGTACTGAGAAAACTTTCTACCTTGATGGTGTCCAAGCTCTAGTGACACACTGGGATGAGTGCAGTAGTGTCGCAGGAGATTATATAGAGAAATAAAGTGTGTTTGTACTCGAACGCTGTTCGTTCATATGCTAAATTATAATTTTTTTACTTTGTTTCCATTAGTTATGGTGTAATGATGGATTGTTCAGGTTAACGTGACCGCTTGTGCCGTTTTCAGATCGAAGAGGAGCTGGCTTCTCTTCAGAAGGAGCGCACGGACCGAATCAAAAACCTGCTGGAGCGTCAGGAGCGCGAAGTGGACGCCTTCGACATGGAGAGCCTGCGCATGGGCTTCAGCAACCTGGCCACATTAGATTACCCTAAAGACGACTACAGATGAGACCCGCGACCCTTTTCCGCCTTTTTTTATACAGAAGCAAAAATAAAAAAGAAGTCCTCCACTCTTTTAAAAAGAAAAAAAAGAAAGGAAAAAAAAAAAAACAATTATAAGACACGTGCAGTTTTTACTACTGACAAAACTGTGTTCGCGTCACGACATTACGACATGCTGGATAACTCCCTCAGTCATCGGTGTTTAATATTATATATATCTATAAATATAAATATCTATATATATAAGTATTATGCATAAATAATGAAACAGTTGCAGTGTTGATGTCAGTGATCTTTCTCGTGCAATGAAATAACACTTGATGTAATTGATGAAATAGAGGTTCAGAGAGGAAGGACAGCAATACACACACCTGGTGTGACACGTGGTGCGGGGGGGGGGGGATGGCAGGCTAGTGTTGCTACTGTTTCATGTCCACACAAATGTTTTTAGTGATATTTTCCACCAGATTTTTAGATTTTAGGCGCATCACTGCTGAGTCTCGCCGGTGTTTTGGTATTTATTCATCAGACTGAAATGATGATTCTCACCTTTTGAACAAATTTGATATGAAAATTTACTTACGAACTCGATGTACAGGAACCGAACAGCTGCCTCCGATTCGTAATTTCAACTAATCAGGGTTTCTTCTTGAGGAACCTGCGCTATCAAGGATCAAACCTCAGCAAGAGGTCAGCAATGTGAACACACACACACACACATATACATACATACACATGCACACACAGTCGATCTGAATCCTGCTGGCACAAAGGGCTCTAAGTGAAAAGTGGGCATCCAATTTTTGTGTATCAACTTTTATCTAGTTTCTTAATTCCTCTAGTTTTTATTATTATTATTTTTAAACAATGGTGACCACTTCGTCCAGCGTCTTTAGACCTATAACCGTGGACGACCTCTGACATTTTTGTTTCATCGTGTTTTTTTTTTTTTTTTTTTGCTTTCTAGAGCCATTTATTTTATTTTATTTTATTTTTTTAATAAGAATCAAGAATCCTGTGAATAGAAACCTTGCTTTACTGTTTGCATGCACTTTAAATTTGTTTTCAGGTCCGAGAGAAGCATGATTTCTGTCCCAAATGCTTTTAATTATATTTGTAAATAAAATGCTCAACACATGTCTGAATCCAGTTATTATTTTTATTTTGGACATTTAAGTAGATCGTTAGAGAGCCACGATATTAACAGAGAAATTAAAACAGTACACAGGGGAACGAGGTATAAGGGGCAGTGGTACACCTTCACATTAAAGAAAAACTTAAATGCTCCTGTTACTTTAAGTGCAACATGTTTGGCAAGTAAGGCAAGAAAACAAATGACTTTTTTGAGGTGGGAGATATGACATGAGAGAGTGTAATAATGTCCGATGATCTCACATTGTCGAATCAAATCTGCATAGCAAAAAATAAATTAAAAAAACACTATTCCAGCGCATTTAGTTATAGATTTTTTTAAAATAATCTGCTGAAATGAAAACCTGTTTAAATCCATTATTTCCTTTTTTTTTTTTTTTTCCTGTCGCTTATCAAATTCAAAGCTCAACATGCCGACCTTAAATCTATCACATCTTTTTATTTTTTGCCATATCTCCCACCTACAGTACGGTATCCTAATCGTGTGCTAAAGCTGCGTTCAGGACGCTAACAGTGCAATAAATCATTGTTTATTTTCCTGATAGTTGCTCGTACAGTTTGGGGACGTAGTTGTCCCACTCAGCCTGGTAGCAGGTCCCGGCCACCGGAGCGCCCAGGCCGTACTTCTTGCGGAACTTCTCGATTTTGAATTTTCCGCGGTTGTCTCCTGAGCGGTTGGTCAGGACGGGTTCGGTACAATTTACCGTCCCAGACTGCTCGTACACCAACCAGACGTAACGATGGAGGCCTGTAACATACATACATGAAAAATAGTTGCAATTTTGGATCCTCGGTGTCTTTAGATCACGCTGGTCTGGTATAAATCCTCTAAGCAGGAATACGTCAAAGTACATTGGATGCGTTTTGCAAATGATCCAAACTAATGCACTTCCTGTTGAGTTGCGCACATACAGTAACGTGCATCAACAAGAAGAACAAGAGCGCCCTCACACACTCTGACGACTCTAATAAATAAATATTACATCATATTGCGTGAACATAAATCGTGCTTGGTGGAAATATACTGTATAGTGATGGGAACCACCACAGGCCTCTTGATACACACGATGTTATATGATGCTTAGGTGCAGATTCGATTTGTAGTGTGACTAGTTTAGAGGCTGATAGAGGAACTGCAACATAAACAAGAACAATAATAGTCTATAGTTTGTAAAATATTTACGTTTTCAATATTTTAACCTTTTAACTTAATCTTGATGTATCTGGTTTTTGTGTTTTGCAGCAGTTAATGTAAAACAAACAAATGCATTAATCTTCATCTATAATGAGTGTGTTGTTTTGTTCCCAAGAACTTACTGATGACTAATTATAGCTCTTGATGATGAGCGTGTAAGCTTCGCTAGTGCATCTGTACTTCCTCAGTGTAACACGGGGAGCTTCTGATTGTTCTGAGGTCAGTTTAAAACTACAGAACTGCTCCAATTCTACAGGCTGCAATTCTAGAACTGTTCTCAGACCTGTTTGTTTGCGTCTATGAATTTTGGTTGTAGAATTTGACCGATTAGATGCACCCTGTGTCCCATCTAGGAAGTTTGAGTAATTTTAATTTATTTGCATTAAATCGTCTGAAGTGCATTATTTGCATTGAATCATTTGTGTTTCGAAGCAAAACAGCGCTGACAGTGTCGGTGCTCTGCTGCTGAGAAACTTAAATTCAATCTTCATGCAGAAATACAGACATTTAATTCAGCGTTTTACTTTTGACAGAATGTTTTGCGAAATTGTCCCTGAACTCTGTCCCTCTGGTCTGTTTAGTTTCAATCGTTAAAAAAGTACCTTTTTTTAATGATTTAATCAAATATTAACTCAGACTTTGAACTCGGACCCACCCGACTCCTCGACTGACCTGAATTAATCCCGCTTTATTAATCATTAATTAACGAGGATGGACACAGATCTTACCGGTTCCTTTCGGAGGACCAGAACCGACGTAGTCAGACATCACACACCCGGTGGAGATGTCGTTCCCTTTCACGTTGACGACGAGAAAGTGATGCCATTCTCTACAGGGGAAACACAGGACGTTGCATAAATGACTAAAAGGAGGCTTGGAGTAATACTGTTTAACGTACGGTTGGGTGATCTGAACGTAGAACGTCCATACGGCGATAAATGATCGCGCTTTTGTTAAATATAATCTCTGAAGGATCACAAGACATTGTTACTTTCATACATTTCCATAAACAAACTCCATTTGGAAGCGATAGATATCCTAGAAATAACACAGAAGGATTGTGTGAGTGTGACACCAGGGAACTTTCTGCTGGTTCTCCATGGATGAATTTGTACCTGAATTTGGGGTCTTTCCTGCTCGGAGCGTCCGGATCAGTCAGGGCTATCGTGTACAGCTTGCTGGAGTCACAGCCTTCCCACTCGATAACTGTGGGACGATTCTGCACCTGAACACACACACACACACACACACATCATTTTATCACCCGTTTGTCATCTCTCGATCAAGTTTCCTTCGATTAGTCATCTTTCATCCATCCGCCGGTCATTACCTGTACATACACATACTTTCTTGTGTCTGCTTTTTTTTTTTTTTTTGCTGTCTGGCTGCAGGTCCCTTTCCTTCACATATCTGCCTTTCTTTTGGTTATCTGTCAGTCTGCCTTATTGCCTGTCTTTATATCATCTACTTATTGTCTTTCTCTCGTCTGCCTGTCTGTCTGCCGCATTGTACGTCCTTCTGCATGTCTCGGACTGACTTTCTGTCCTTCTGTCCAAGTGCATTTCTGTCTTTCCGTCTGTGCATCGGCCCATCATGTGGCCTGTCTGAGTCCGTACATGCGAGATGTCCACAGTGATCAGGAGGTTATTGGTTTATGTCCTCAGGGGACACTCTGCCATGTGGGACTCAACCTTCTCCAGAGAAAAACAGGACAAGTTATATTTAATCAACTCTGAGTTAATGAGACGCAGACTTCACCATTAACCTGCGTGAATCATCAAAAGAAACCAGAAGAAAAACAGGTTCACTGTCCCAGTTTATTTATACCCAGTTTATATACACCCAGAAACATGCAGGTTTGTTTTCATTACGTCACCATTAGCAACCGTTAAAGCGCCGAGGTCACGTGGACCAATCAGAGCTCGCGGTCTCATCCGGGTATCGAGGCTGGACAAAACTGGAACTAAACGGTTAAACAGCGGTGAAGTTTCACTTCATTACTGTTGGAAAAGGTTTAAAAACACAGATATAGAAATATTTTTAGATCGAAAGTCTCTAAAATCAGCACAGTTGTTTTACCTCATGAACTCCATCAGCGTGACGTCACTAGCCTATTTTTGAGGCACGCGCTCAAAAGATTTGGACGCGCAGCAAAAGCAAAATTACGTAATGACTTTAAAATATACGCAGTTGTTGTTGTTTTTTAACCCCCCGATTACAATCTTACAATCTAGTGCCCGATCTGTGCAGCCACTCTGCAATATGCAAAGCTAACATGCTCGTGCAATTCTAACCTGAGTGGGAGTGAACACTTTCCCCAGCTCGTCGATCTCCACAGAGCCGTATTTAACAGTCAGGGGTTTGCTCGGCTTTTCCTCCACCTCACTGAGGGACAGAGGACCCGTCCACTGCTCGATATCCACCGGCATGGCTGTTTTACAATTATTCTTCGCGCAGACAGAAACTCGAAAACTCTCCTTCCAGCTCCTGCGCAAAAAAACCCCCCCGAATTTCTTCTATGTCGCCCTCTAGCGGTTCTTAGTCTCGCGTTAGATTGATTCACGGAACAACCAATCATCTTTTGAGAATGTCTTGACCGTGTCATATGATTGGTCAGATTGTGGACTCCGCATTGCATTGGTGGCTCCGCCTACTGCTATAAAATATGTGAGCAGCTCTTTGACGCCATCTCGTGGTAACTTCTTCTATTGAAGAGCAGCAGCTCTTTGGTGCCCTCTCGTGGTAACTTATTCTACCACGAGAGGGCGCCAAAGAGCTGATTCTTGCTTCAATTGAAGTAGTTGCCACGAGAGGGCGCCAAAGAGTTGCTTTCTATTTTCGTAATGTAAATTCATTTATTAGGGCCCAAGCACTATAGGGTGCGCAGGACCCTCTTGTTTTCCTAAGGATTATTTCCCCCCACCACCCTTTTGGAATTTTTGGGGGGGATTTAACATGCTCAAAAACTCATGAAGATTGCCAGACAGGTTGGAATCTGCTGCCATTAGGATGCCTGAGAGTCACGTGGCCCAGGGGCCCACAGTGGCCACCACACGATATTTTGCAGGGTAGCTCATACTAATTGTTACACAAGGATGCTGTGCAGTTACTAATACTCATTCATTCATTCATTTTCTATACCGCTTAATCCTGTGTTCACGGTCGCGGGGGAGCTGGAGCCTATCCCAGGAGACTTCGGGCACTAGGCGGGGTACACCCTGGACAGGGTGCCAATCCATCGCAGGGCAGTTACTAATACTCATATACAGAAAATAGTAATGATAACGAACATCTAGTGTACATTTAATATTTTCTCCAAAATCTTTCAGATTAAAATGTCAAAAGTGATAACGCAATTACAAATGCTGTACACTTTTTGTAATAATCATTAATACATTGTTACATCTCTAATATTGATGACCAAATTAGTTTTTATATCCGCATTATACCGTAAAAATAATACAAAACAGGACCGCTGGTTATACGCAGAGGTGGAATTACATTTACTATATTTTTACATTACTGTAATTGGGTAGATTTTTTTGTGTACTTCTACTTTTTAAAGTAGTTTTTTAAATCTGTAATTTTACTTTTACTTAAGTATGTTTTGTTTAAAGAATTGTACTTCACTACATTTTTAATAAGGGTAACTTTACTTGTACTTCAGTAAAGTAGTTCACTAAAATAACAGTACTTTTACTTAAGTACAAAATGTTATTACTCTTATGAACCTCTTTGAACTCCTCTGATTATACGTTACATTGTAAAACGTCCAACGATCTACATGGTTGCCATGACCACCATTTTCAGAACGTCCAATCAGAAGCCTGCTCGGGAGTACGAACTAGCCAATCCGTGTACGAGGGGCGGAATCTTCGGAATACGGGTGGATAAATAATAAAAGTCGCCGCTGTCGTATGTGTGCAAAAGCAAACAAACAAAAAATGATGATTGCTTGAAAACTGATGACAAAACAAATAGATTGTTTCAAAATTGATTTTGGAACAGAAAGAACACGATAATATTAATTTAAGCTTTCACAACATGGTAGAAAATTTTGATTTATTTATTCATTTCAATCGATAAAAATCAAAATCTTTTATATTTATTATGTTATTTGTCGTTATCTATTCGTTTACTTATTTATACAGTTTATTTAGTTAATATTAACTATTAGTTAATAGTAATAGGTTCTCATTTTGATCAGGCATTGCACTGGACACACCCGGAAGCCGCGGGGTCCTCTCACTTCTACACAACAACATGGCGGCGGCCTTGTGCAGAGCCAAACACAGGCTGAAACCTTTTAATCATTTCGCTTTTCAGTTGCCACGAAGAGGTTTAACAGGTAAACACGCTTGTCAGTATGTGAGGTTATTTGTCTTGCCGTTGATGTTTATTACATGTTTATTTTAGAAGGAGTGATGAGGACATTGAAGCCTCATTTAGGTGTCGAGGATCCCAGTTTCACCAACAGGTTCATTTCATGAAGCTTCCTTTAAGGCTTGGTTTTACTGCCATCTAGTGGAGACATTTTGTGTAGCAAATAGTTCATAACCACAAACAACACAATTAATATTTCAGATTTGTTCACACACCTAGAGTGTGAGTGTGTTGAGTGTCTTTGTGCAGAAACTCTGTGAGTCAGTGATAAAAAAAAAAAAAAGTAGAATAAACTTATGATACAGGGAAAAATAGTATAAAGATTCACACTGTCAAACGACGCTGCTGTGAAAAGTATGTGCCCCCTTCCTGATTTATGTTGTTGTTGCACATTTGTCACACTTAAATGATTCAGATCATCAAGTACATTTTAACATTACGCAAAGATAAGTGATTTCTTAATTCAACAGGTCTGGCAGTAATCAGTCCTGGTTGTGGCAAGTAAAATTGAACTCGGCTTTCCAAAAATCAGCATTCATTCATGATTTAGAAAAAGGGGGCAATTACTTTTTCACATAGGTACTTACATAAAATACTTACATAAAATGTCTTTTTTTTTTCTCCTTAATAAATGAAATGATCATAAAAAATACATAAAAATGCATTTTTATTTACTACATGGGGGGCAAATACTTCTTCACGGCTGTGTATATCACATTATAACAATTATCTAGTACTATAGTGTGTTATAATATGTTTTAAACTCGATCCTCAGATGTTCAACTATTGCACTTCTTCAAATTTGCACTTTAATTGCACAGTTTTTATATTGCGATTTGTTTTTGAATAATAATCAGAAGTGTAATAACAGGTTATAGCAGCAGGACTTTATATGATGGAGATTCAAACTTACAGGAGTGAGACAGACAGGCTCATTTCTTCCCTCATTTCTTTTGCCATGAGTCTTTAACTGCGGCTGGCTGTTAAAGAAACCTGCTTTGTGTGTGATTCTCCTGTCCGGCCCTGAACTTGTGAAGATGTGGATAAACACACCTGTACAGATGTTCTAGATTAAAAATAACATCTGCTTCATCATAGTCTCAGAATGTTGTTTTCTCCCGCTAATATTCCCAGTTAAAATTGTTCCAACGACATTAGAAACCTAGACAGGTTGAGCGTCTGGAAACGTTTCTTTTTGAATTCCTGATTATTGATGAAGTAATATAACACTTGGATGTTCTGTTAAAGAGAATAATTGATAACAGAAGGATTGAAATGATAAAGAATGTGAATGTAGAGTGAATGAATGATTTAAACTCCTCTCTGTACTTACAGGAAAGTTTGATTACGACCTGGTGGTTATCGGCGGTGGATCTGGAGGCTTGGCGTGTTCGAAAGAAGGTACAGAAGTGTTAGATTATATGCAGAACAGAAAGAAAAATAAATCAATAAATACATATTTTCTTCTGAATGTTTGTTGGTGCCTTGGTTCACTGTCGAACTTCTACACTGTACACACACATTAAGTTCTACATAATAAACACATCTTGCGTCTGATCAGCACATACCTGCAGTATCAGTATTTTCTAGTGGACGAAACACTTGACGTGTGTATGAGAGGTTTGTGTCTTTAACCTGGTCTTGTCTTTCCACAGCCGCTCAGTTGGGACAGAATGTGGCGGTTCTGGATTACGTCGAGCCTTCAGTGAGAGGTTCGACATCTTAACGCCTCACTCTGGGTTTCAGAGATGGTGTTATTTAGGGATTTCCATATAAGTGTGTGTGTGTGTGTTTCAGGCACTAAATGGGGACTCGGTGGAACGTGTGTAAATGTCGGGTGTATTCCTAAGAAGCTCATGCACCGGGCTGCTCTGCTCGGCTCGGCGCTCAAAAGCGACTCGGAGAAATACGGCTGGAAAATCGGCGGCCCCGTAACACACGACTGGTGCGTCTGCGTCGGATTCAACACAGTGATGTTTAACATCTAGGAAAGAGTGTGAATGAAAACCTTTCTTCTATGTTTAATGTTGTTTTTAGTGTGATTAGATTGAATTTATTGTTTTAAGCCGGAGTGTCCTCCAGGACTGCAGGTTAAAACCTCCTCTTGATCGCTACGACCACAGGAAGAAGATTATTAACTCTTAAAGCCGTTGATCTCAGAATGAATCCACTACTGTGTCTGTTGGAGATCCGCTTGACGTCCGTTTGCTCCATGATTAATCATATTGCGCATCATACACGCTGAGCCTTTTAGTCCGATCTCAGGTGCGAGAACCAGAAAGACGTCGTCTTAAAAGTGATCATTTATCTAGGTTTATATGAAACATACAAGTATGAATGAAAAAAGTTGATTGCGTAAATATCCCCCCCTAAATTAGTTCTTTTAGAATGTGACAAACTATTATTCTATCAACGATGAAGCGCGATTTGAACCTGAAAATATTTCTATATATATATAATTAAATTATTTAAGAACCCCAGATCAATATACATGACAAAAATAAATAAAGAAAAGCATGTCATTTAAATCCAGTTGCTGTATTTTAATAGCTCAGATTATGTATATGTAAATATAAAGGTTTATATAAATATACACTACTGTACTGTACATTGTAATTGGCCTTTTGCAGCTCGCCTGCAGTTCCGTCACTGACCACTAGGGACCACACAGTCTGAGAAACGCTGATTAAGTTCAAGAAGAATTTACAGTTTAATTAATTTAATCAGTGTCTGAGATTGTTGCTCTGTTTTACATTTAAAAAAACCTTAAACATTTTAAATAATTTACAGTTTGCAAGTCGATTACTTTAATTATACTTTAATTACTTTAGTATACACATTAATCTGAGTTTGCAGTTTGAGAATGAAGTCTCTTTCTGCTTCAGCACCATTAGCACCATCTAGTGGTAGACAATGTTATTACATCATGCACTGTACTTTTAGTTGTAAAATGGAATGTAGGACAC
Source organism: Channallabes apus (assembly GCA_030522415.1). Taxonomy (NCBI): domain Eukaryota; kingdom Metazoa; phylum Chordata; class Actinopteri; order Siluriformes; family Clariidae; genus Channallabes; species Channallabes apus. The sequence goes on from CM060122.1 coordinate 32,166,811, forward strand.
ACACACACACACACACACACACACACACACACACACACACACACTAGTTTCTCCTTCATTCAGTCAGACAATATTTTGTAATTATTTTAGAAACTTTATTAATTAATATATTGAAATGTAAAGTGTTTTTTTATCTTGCTTTCTTTTTGCGAGTCTAAATTTCTTTGCTACTTAGATTTGCTGTTCCTGTGCAGGAGTAAAGTGTGTGTGTGTGTGTGTTACAGGGTGACTATGGCAGGAGCTGTGCAGAATTATGTGAGATCCCTGAACTGGGGTCACAGGGTTCAGTTGCAGGACAAGTGAGTGAAACACACACATACAAATGAACAAGCTGACGTGGCAGCAAGACAAGACCTTACAGAAACAATTAGCGTACGCCAAATCCCACCCTCTGACCTCAAACCATTGATAAATCAAGATATATCAAATAAATGGTAAACAGAATAGGTACAACATTACCGAAAAAATAATTATTCGAAATAAACCCAGCGGTAGGAGAAAGAAGTGATCACCCCTTCGAATCAGGACACGGCCAGGTCGTGTATACAAGGTGCCGTATCGGACATGCAGATTTAACCCGTGCGTATTTATTAACGGATGAAGAAGCTCCAAAATGTCAGCGCTGTAGAACTACTCTAACCATAAAGCACATACTTTTGGACTCCCCAAGTTTTAATACCATTAGGAAACTATTTCTACCAGGACAAGATTTAAAAAGCATATTCTGCAAGACAAAACCAGAAAAACGTTTATAATGTTTATCTAAAGTGCATCTAAAGAACCTAATGTAAAATCTTGTTCTTCTGGCCAAGACCATGCTATGATGTGATATTTATTTATTTTTATCTATTATTATATCACATCCTTTTTTACTTTCCCACAAGCCTCTAAATCACTTGCATTATAACATCATGTAACATTGGCTCGAATAAACCAGCTTTATATTTAATATGAATCTGCCATGAAATAGCATGAGAAGCTGATAATAATGAATAATGCTGGACAATTATTGTAGTTTGTTAGTTCTGTCCTGTGTATTGGTTTAAAATAATACACTGTGTGTGTGTGTGTGTGTGTGTGTGAGCAGGAAAGTGAAATATCTGAACATGAAAGGAAGCCTGTTGGACCAGCACACCATCCGAGGATTAAACGCCAAGGGAAAGGAGGTGTGTACCGCCAGCGTCTCCTGATAAAAAGCCATCCTGTTCCTCCCCAAATCCTTGACTCCAGTAAATCTACAAATTTGTGCCGTCTCCGTTTTTTTTCCCTTTCTTTTTTTCTCTTTTCCTTTTGTTCAGATGACTGTGACGGCCAGGAACATAGTGATAGCCACCGGCGGCCGTCCAAAATACCCCACGCATGTGAGTGTGTGTTTGAGAGAGTTCCTGTTGTTTGACCTTGATGCATGTGTTTTTATGGGAGAGATGTTGATAAAGTTCACTCCCTCTGTCTTCATCATCCTCGGTGTAATTACTTCTGTTTAGTGATTAAAAAAAGAGTAATGTAGGCACAGATAACAGGCTGAAGATGACCCTGGTGTGTTTCAGGTCCCGGGAGCGAGAGAGCACGGCATCACCAGCGACGATCTCTTCTGGCTGACGGAGTCTCCGGGAAAAACGTGAGTGAGAGACGAGGGTTAGTCACAGTCTATCGGGGGGGGTTTTCACTGTTTTTACTTCAGCGTGTCGCAGAAAAACACAAAAATTGTTCATTGCACTTATAAAAAAAATAAAAAATTCTGTATGAAACAGATTCAGAGGCGGGGCTTAAGTTGTGACACCTAATTAACTTTTTAGCCAATCACATCGGATATGCAACGGCGTGAGGCTGAAGAACCTCTTTAGTAAAGCAGTCGAGTTGGTCGTTTGGAAAATGTTGTTGCCATGGCAACATTACATCGTCAGGTCTGCTGGCCAGTGTGTAAATAAACCGCTTAAGGCAAGATAGTAATGTTTTATAAGGATTTCATTGAAATACGTATTGAGAGAATTTTTTTTTTTTTTACCTCAGACTTTTTTATTTCCTGTAATTGATTTATTTATTTATTTATTTTTGTTTCGTTTTCCCCAAGAATTTTTAATTGCTGTAATTTTTATGGTGCAAATCCAGGTCAATGAAGTTCCTCATCTTTCTAGGATTATATATATATATATAAGTTAATTACAAAAAAATTAAGATTAAGTTGATTTAAAAAAAAATAATAATAATTTTCTTTATTGTCCACATATTCTTTAATGCAGCTAAGAAAGTAGTGCTATACTGTATGTAGCATTCTGCAGCTGATTAGAAGGAGACACCACGAGTCTCCAGTATTGACTTTTTTGTGACACATAACAGTAAAAAAAAAAAAATTCCTACGATTTAACAGCTACAGAAACAGAACAACAGTTAAACGATGTCCTCCCAGTATGCGGCGCTAAAGTGCTGTTTTATAGGCGTTGTGTGAAAAACATGCGTGTGTAACATGAGCTTCCTGTCTCTCCTCACACAGCTGCTGGTGCGTCAGTGTGTGTTGGTGTGTGTGTTTAGTTACTGAGTTGTCAGGTGTGCAGCTGCAGGCTGGATGCCGGCGGGGCACCGCTGAGTGATGGGCAGAATTCTGGGTAAAGACTGGCACGCACAAGGACAGGAGGATGTGCAGAGGGATAAAAGGGCAGAGAGGCACCGAGGCAGGGGAGGAAAGGTGAGGGGGGAGAGAATGGTAGAGAGAGGGAGAGGAAATTGTGTGTCACGATGTCGCAACATTTTAATAATGTCCCAAAGGAAAGCTACAAGATATTTCAAGACGTAATTATTGTGAATGTGGTGTATTTTCAGATTTACTAATTGAAAAGATTTTACTTACTAGCACACCTGGATTGAATTAGTGTAGCTAGATCATGATATTAGAATGTGAAGACCTTGAGAGAGAGAGACTGGTACGGAAGCCTAAAGAGGAACATTAAATGCAGTTTCGTTGAGTACATACATCATCTTTAATCAGGAGAAAGAAATCTTGATTAAAGGATTTCATCAGATAATAGACGAGAGATGAAGGTAATAAACGAGTCTACGAACTGAGTTCAGTTCTCGTCACTTGTGTTATTGATTATTTTTATGTTTTGTCACCATGATAACATTTCTTTTCTGTCACATGACAAATCCAGGGTGAACTGACTCGGGTGAGGTCGCGTGGACGTGTATATAATGCTTCGAGAAGCTCTCTTTAATCTGGTTATTGTTGAAAAATTCTGCTCATGAGCAAGTCTGAGTTTTGTTGTCTTGGTATCTGGTCCGACATCGTCCTCTAAAGAATGGACAAATCCAGGCTCATGTCCATCAGTCAACAACGATGAGGTTCGACTCTTGTTAGGATCAGCGTGAAAATCGTTTTTATTCAGACAGCACCTCGTGCGCTTCGGTAGAGGTCTGTGCAGGTTCCTATCAGTGTCGTCTCGGGGTTTAATCCCGGGATTGTGCGGGACGAGAGGCCGGCTGTGGGTGATGTCATGCTTGTCATACACACGGTCTGCTTTAATGCAGTAAGTGGAGAGAAAAGGGCAGGGATTTGGTTCCTAAATCCCCTTAAAGCCATGATACAAAAGCATGCTAAGTGTAGAGGGGTGTCAGCTCGCAGGGTGGCCTGCGTGTGTGTGTCTCTGTCTTTCTGTCTCTAGCATGCAGGAATCAGCCAGCAGAATGTTCTCTGCCCTGAGACACTAACAACATAACGTCATGTTATGCACACACACACACACACACACACACACACACACACACACACACTGATTTCTTTTTAAGATTTGTTTTTTTTCTTTAAAGCTTAAAAGTATTCAAGGATTTGTCAAAAATTGTGCCAATAAACGTGTAACTTGGTTTTTCCAGTATTTTCATTATTATGGTAAAAAACGGTTAATATGACATAAATTAAAAAAAATATATTTTCTATTTTCAAATTATTGTGATGTGATGTAGCTGTGGCCTCGCACCACCAGGGTCGAGGGTTTGAGTCCCGCTTCGGGTACTCCAGTTTCCTTGTACAGTCAAAAAGCCTTGCAGGTTAGACTAATTGGTACTTCCATATTGCCTATAGGGTGTGAGTTAGTGTGTGTGCCTGCAACGAACTGGATCCTGGTCCAGGGTGTGCTGCGCCTCGTGCTCCAAGTCTTCTGGGATAGACTCCAGGCTTCCCACAACCCTGAACAGGATAAGCACTATATGGAATTCAGGAGAATGATTGAGTGTTTTTACTCCGTTATTTATTGTATGATTTAATTATTTGATTTAAATGAGTTAACATACATTATATGTGTCGAGAAATGAGTCGGACTCACCGGTTTCAATGAATCAGTCTGGGAGCACGATGCTAGAAAATGTCTGTCCTGTAAAGCTGTCCTGATGGTGAATAGTCCTAATAATCCTCAACAGAACAGAGTTCACAGTCCAATACAGTGGAAAACAGCTTTGAGACAAAATGGCGTCCGTTCACAGGTGCGCAGTAAACACCATGCAGCGTTTTACTCCTCCTGGCTTCTTTGCAGGTTCTCTTTAAATGAGGTCAGCTGACCCCACAATTTAAAGGCACAGTTTCACGAGAGTATAATGCAGAACCGAAACACCAAACCTGTCTGGTTCGTTTTGTTTTTTGTTTATGATTTTCATTGTATATTCGTGTCAAAGGTGTATAAGACTCGCTTTGCCAGACTTATGAACGAATCCAATTTACGAACGTGCTCCCGGAACGAAACTCGTTCGTAAGTTGGGACTGTACCATATCTATATTTAATCAAATCTTTAAAAAAAGAAGGTTTTTTTAAATATCTTTAATTTAAGGGCACTGACATTTATTTAAGAAATTATTATTATTGGTGGCAGTAGAAGTTAATTTTTTTATTATTATTCAAAATTATACTCAAACTCTTAACCAGCAATTTTTTTTAACCATCACATTTTCTGGAAGCTGAAGTGTCGTAGCTCCCATGAGTGCATTACCATAGAAAGCACTACCCCCCCCCCTCTAACCCCCCCCCCCCACGTCTGAGACGTTAGACAGTCGTCTCCAAATTTTCTTTTTTCAGTTACACTAACTGTAATCTCGACTTCATATTTACGACTTGCATCATGTATTCTCTTTAACTTCACTGTTTGTTAATAAGCTCTATTGTACAGAGGAATTTGTGTACGCTCTCAACACTGTAAATATGCAAATAATAATATGCAAAACATCATCACCATTTTCTTGTGTGTTTTTCAGGCTAGTCGTCGGTGCCAGCTGTATCCTTCACTCGCACCATGTCGCTACGCCGCGTTAATCCTTCCTGATATTTATCGAGATGCGTTTCTGTTCCAGACAGGAAGATAAACAGGGAGTGCGGAGTAAAGAGCAAACAACTGGTGTCACTACAACAACAATCCTACAACACGTCTAGGTTTTTTTTTTATTTTTTTTTTATTTTTTAGATGTTTACGGGTAACTTTCAAACCGTTATGGAGTGAAAATAAAAAGTTGTATTACCTTTGTACAGGGGTTCTAATACCTGGACACTATATTCATGCTTATTTTTATAATTTAATATTTAATTAGAAGCATTAACATTTTTAAATCACATTTAAGATTTGTTTAGAATCACATTTTTAAAAAATACTTTTGTAATCATTGTACAGGTGATCACACGAGTCATGAACATTATTTTTAAGATTTATCTTAAAACATTACCTGGAAAAAAAAAATTGAGAACGATAAACGACCCCCAAAACGCAACTCCATGGACAGTTACGTCACTTACTAATGTGACAAGCATCAGTATTTATATACTCGTTTATATATCATTTTTAAAATGAAAGAAAACAACTTCCTGCTTTTATATTACATTTAAGAATTATTTATTTATAGATGTTTTTTGCTTAAAGTTGTATAATGTTCTGATAGCCAGCCAATGGGAAACTAGGTGAGGCTTTGTGTGACCAATATAAGGTGTGTTTTCCTAAACCCGGGTGTGAAGACGTGGCTTTGGAGTGTGCTGGATTTCTGACGGGTATCGGACTGGACACCACCGTGATGGTGCGTAGCATCGCCCTCCGTGGATTTGATCAGGTACTGCAACAAAAACACTAATCTGTAATCTGATAATCACCGTAATCTGAGATTAATGATGTGAACACATACAAATCTTTCTTTCGTTCGTTCTTTCTTACTTTTTTGATTTACACTGTTTTGCATTTAATTCTTAATTTGGTCCCAAAGTATTGATTTTATTTTAACAATTCAATTTAACTTCATTTATAAAAATGCTCTTATAAAAATGGCAGTTTGTCACAGAGCAGCCTAACAGAATCAAATGATAGTAAAATTCATAGTAACACCCTTGTCCAAATGTCTTGTTGTTTCTATGGTAACAGCTCGTTGACGGGGATTTGTAGGACGGACGTGTAATTGTTGATGTAAAGCTGTGCTAAGTTGTTACATGTTTCATCAATGAATGCATGTTTCTGAAAAAAAATAACGATAATGTAATTACATTATAATGTGTTACATTATAATTAGGAATAATAATAATATTTCAACCTTCCTGTTGATTTTTTTTCCCCTATAACAGGACCAATTGTTGATTTTTAACATAATAAACCACAATATTGTTATTGCTAAACAAAAAAATCAAATCTGTACATTGTATAATCGTTATGTGACTATTTGCCAGCTTGTGTTCCTCACTTCAGCCGTTATTGTACGGCGCGGGTTGGCAGGTGTTGTAGTAGGAAAGCTATAATGTCAGTACACGTCCGTTTGGCAGGTACTCCCATTCATCTGGGCCAGAGTTGAATCGCAGCGGATGAAACCTGTCCGTGTAAAAAGCTGTTTTGAAAAAATGTTGTTTAGTGAGTCACCTCAGCTGCGTTAAAAACAGGAGATCAGGCTTGACCAGACCTGTTTTATATACTTGTTTTGGGTTGCTAAATCTCTAATTATTGGTTTCAATCCAATGCCATGTTATAATCAAACTGCCATCACTGGTATAACACAACAAAAAGGCGTAAGGCGATGTTTTGAAAACATTAATTATAAATAAAACAAACTGTTCTGTTCACTTTTATATAATCAGTTTTTAAAAAAAAAAAAATCACCAGGAAATTGTATTCATGTTCAATAGTTAGTCTTTATAACTAAATTAACTAAGTAAGTTTAACAGTTTAAGCATAGTGCCCTTATTTTTAGTACACAAACAACAGGACGTAAAGTACACGTTTTTGCATAAAATGTAAAACAAGTAGAAGTAGAACTTTGTTTTTTAGCTAACTAGAAGTACTAAGAATATTCTCTTAACATGAAGATAAAATACAAAAAGTATTTGACAAAGAAAGCGATTTTTCTGTAATCTGACCGAGTTACTGATGAACTGCATTTTAAATACTGTTGAAGTCGATGCTGTTGGTAACATGAAAGTCTAGTAGCGACTAATGGCATCAAAATTTGACATTAATTAAAATAATGGCAAGCAGCATTGTTAATAAACTTCAGTAGCTTAGCTAGCTAAATGCTACTGTTGTGCATTAGCCTGTGCAATGCAAGTAGTCTACGCAAGTAAATATGGCCTACTGCAATCATACAGAATTCAATAAGGTCAAAACATTATATATGGAATATACTAGCTAGTTACTGTAGGTTGACCATATTAGTCGTTAACAATCAGTGCTTTTATAACGACTCGGCAGTCAATTCTGTAAACTAGGGAAAAGGTAGAATTGATTTGTTCTGAAACCTGATTTGCCAAAAGTATTTTATCCCCTTTTTGTTAAATTGATAAACATGAAGAAATATTTCAAATCTCACTGTTTTACTGGTTCACATTTGATTAAAATGACATTTTAGAAAATGTTACATTTCACATCTTGCTGTTATTGAAAAGTAATAATTTCAACAAGCTTGATCCAAATTTTCTTTTTAATAAGTTATTTATATATAAAAGAGTTGACAGTGAGAATTTAAGAAATGTTTATTTAAGAAATCGAGTTGATCTTTTTCCTTTGATGATTTTCTGCAGCAAATGGCGCGTTTGGTGACGGATCACATGGAGGCTGACGGGACTCGTTTCTGCTGGAGCTCCGTTCCTAAGAAGGTGGAGAAACTTCCATCAGGACTCCTACAGGTCACCTGGACTGATGGCCAGAGCCAGGAGGAACATCAGGAGGTGTTCAGCTCAGTGCTGTGGGCTGTAGGTGAGCGCAGAGCTCATGTGTATGTAATGCACCTGATTCAGTGTTTCAAGCAACACGACTTTAATGATGAGAATTTGGTTAAATGTTAGATATTTGCTCTGAAAAGACATTGAAACTTTTGAAAAGTTTCAACCTAGAAACCACCAACAATAAATAAATAGTGAATATTAGAATAATTGCATGACAGTGAATAAATATATGGAATGATGTGGATGATAACATGTTCTTCATTCAGCTACTGGATTCAATTAAAAAGTACTTACTGTACAACGCTCCGGTTAATTAAAGATGTATAAAAGTCCTAAGCATGTTCTTGCACACTGAGGATGAAGAGATTTGAGCAGCAATTGTGTTTATCGAGACTATACAGTAAAACACCAGATAACTACACAAATGATCTCATTAAGAGGATGCCAACCTAGTTATTTATCACCTTAGAAGTAATGTAAATAAGTGTTTAAGTTATTAACAAACCTTACATCTAAATTACTAACTATGAGTATATTAACTGTAATAAATGTCATCCTTATTTGATTAAATAATGTCCCAGGTCCATATTTGCAGCAGAGACAAAAAGGAATTAACAAAAATGTGTATTAAAAAAAAAAAACGAACCAGGCAAAAAAAAAAATCACAAAAATGTTTAATACCAAGGCAAAAGAAATCAAAAACAATTACTGTGCCAAAGCACCAACCAAGTGCAAGTAACAGAAAGTATTTGTTAAATTAAAGAATTTATGTAAGTAATAATTACACTGAAGGATAAACCAGGAAATTGGACTGTTTGAAATAAATAATTACAGAAGTAACTGAAATGATCAACTTAAAAATAATAATAATTTAAAAAAAAGAGTGTAAAGAACAAAAGTCTTATAATGAAAAAGAAGGAAGAAGAATGGGTGGATGTAACAGAAAGATAGACCAAGGTACAAAGTGTAAATAAAAAATAACGTTCTTAATAAAGTAGCAAAAGTGGTGGACGTTGCAAAGATGTCTTATTGGAAATGCCAAAAAATGGCCTAAATCTGAGATATAACAGTAATATAAGTAAAGCAGAAGAAAAACTTTGTCCTTTTTGGAAAAAAAAAAGAGGGGGTGAATAAGAGCAATTGATTTGCATGTGTTTTACTTTTGGCTGCTCCGTGCCTTTTTCCTCTGTTCCTGGCGTCATGTGCTCCTCTCGTTCTTAAATAAAATCTTTCAACACTTTTTTTTTTTTAATCTCTCATGCAAGCACACAGAGAGCAAACTGCAGCGTCAGCACACTGAGCACCGTGGTATCAGACAATAACGTAATAAAGCGTGAGTAGGAATCATCAGGGGACGTGTTAATCACCGGCTCAGGATGCAGCAGGGCTCTGAGGGTCGCCATATTCCCCGCTTCCATCTCTCACTCCGGGCCTTTTCCTCCTTTTCCTTTTATTCTCTTGTGTTCTGTCCATCCCTCAGCGTGTGTCCTTACAGTCCGTGTCCACATTGTCTTTTTCTGTTGTTCTGCTTCGAGTTTATTTATTGGCAGTTGAACGATGTTTCCCTGAAAGATCATGATGATGATGATGATGATGATGATGATTTGGCTTCCTATGTAGCAAGAGAATGATGAGGTCATAGCAGATGTCTGTATTTAAAGTGAAAACCCACTACATGCTGCTCTTTGCACTCTGTACTTTACTTTCTCTGGTTTTCTTTTCTTATTCTTTCTCCGCCCGGAAATGTATAAAAGCATTACGTGGAATTTTCTGACCGAGATGACGCCCCGCTCCATCCTGGCTGCACTCTTCCTCTCTCGCAGGTGTCTGATGGAGGGGCAGGAAGGAGCAGATTTCCTCTAACATTCAGCACTTATTGCTCCCAAGCCAATAATACACACTGGCAGTCCGTCCATTTTACTGCCCGGCCTGCGGAGACGTTTTATTCTAACGTTACGGTTCTTACGTTGATGCTGGACATCCTGACTCACCGTAATGTAGATGTAGAGGCCATAAATAAAACAACGAAGGAGAAGCTAAAAATTACATGAGGCAAAAGGACAGGGACAAAAGTGCAGCCAGGATGGAGCGGGGCGTCGTCTCGGTCAGAGAATTCCACGAAATGCTTTTATACATTTCCGGGCGGAGAAAGAATAAGAGAGAAAACCAGAGAAAGTAAAGTTTATTAAATTATGAACTTTACTAGGTGAATTAGAATGGCCAAAACATTAACTAACAGAAAAAAAAGGTTAATATAAATGAAGTATCTGAATATTTCCCCGAGGTGGAGCTGCGCCATCATGGCAAAAATCATTATCACAAGAGATCACAATTATAAAAGTGACTTGAATTGTCTTCACTGTTAGTGAAGAGAGGGAGGTAGGGGTCAGGTTGTATGACGGATTTTAAGTCTCGCACCAAATCATTATTTTTTTTTTGGATCAGCCAAAAAAAAAAAGGAAAAAAAAGCTGTATATATTTTTGCTTTCCGGTTAATTACTTTTTTTTTTTATTATGTTTTTTACTTTTGTGTTACTAATTTATAGGTCAGGTACTGATCATGCTTTAAACAATGATTAATAATAATAATAATAATAATAGGATTACTTTTTTCTCAATATTGGCTGATAGTTTTTTTGGACAGATAATAAAAATCTAGGCCAATTATATTTAAATAAAGTATGTTCATATATATATATATTAATTAAGCTACAGTATGATGAGTTTTAGTTCTGACTTAATAAAACTCATTATTTTAATGCTGGATCTAATCTTCTGCTGTGTATTACTGTTATTATTATTATTATTATTACCCTGTGTTTTTTTTTTTTCTTTTGTTTAGTTTTTTTAATCGGATTGTTCAGGAAAACTCTCACACTACAACGGCTAAACTAAATGAATCGGCGGTTTGTGTGCGTGCCGACTGTGTGGAGGGAGATCTGTACTGATCCTGGATCACCTACAGCATGTCATCACTGTCTAGACGTGAGGGACGAATTTGCATGATTTATAACACTGCGGGAAAATCTTTATGGAACAGAATGTCGCAGGATAAGCGATTAATCTCTATTGTGCTGTTTTATTATTTATTCCAAGCTAAAATTGTAATCGAATCAAATGTAAAAATTGCCCTCCGTCATTACACAGCCCTAACCTGGAGGAATAGTGGCTACATAAATACATAAATAAATAAATAAATAATCCAAGAAATAAAAAGCAGAAAATGGATAGAAGTGACAAAAAGAGTCAAACAAGTAATAAAACGAGTATTAAAAGAACGTGACGTTCGTGAGTAACCTCCCCCCCCCCCCCCGCACCTGCTTCCTGTCTTCCTGTCCCGTCGTGACGATTCATTCAGACAGCTTGTCAATCCAATAAGCCACGCCCAGTTCATGATGTTTTTGATAACGGAACGTTTATTTGAATTGCGAATAAAATAGAATAAAGTTTAAAGTCATGCTTTTCTGTTTTTAATGTCTCGACTTAATGATTTAAAAAAAGAAAAAAAACTAGGGACGACCGCAGACGTGCCAGACGTTATGATTTGTCCTAAAATCAAGGACACTGATTTGTTCCTTTGTTTTTTTTGCACTTGGAGACAAAAGGCCCCTTTCATTGTTTTATCACATAGACACAGGGGAGGTGTGTGTGTGTGTGTGTGTGTGTGTGTGTGTGTGTATTCAGTTTAACTGTAAATTCATGTTTAGTAATCACCGTGTATAAATGCTGTACATCTAGCTTATTAATAGGAACAGTTTTTACGTTTATTTGCTGGTGTTTACAGTCGGGCCTCTTTCATTAACCAGAGCTTTACGTACTGCGAGCGCTTCTGAACGCGCGCCTCATGTTTTACTGCCACTTTAATAACCAGTGATGTGATTTTTACCATATCGCTCACTTAAGCATCTGCTCTTACTGGAGTGTGTCCGTGTGTCTGTGTCCGTGTGTGTGTGTCTGTCTGTGTGTGTGTGTGTGTCTCAGTTGGAGGAAGTTGTTCTTGGGGTTTAGGCAGGAAGCCAGTGTTCTGGAGTTTGTTGTGTTTTTTCGTTGATAGCATCAGCGAGGAACCGCTGGGTTCTACAGCCTTAACACTGTTTATTGTGATTTGTGTGTGTGTGTGTGATTTGCGTGTGTGTGTGTGTGGTTTAGTGGAGGGACGGACTGGTGGGGTGATGGGTGAGCGTTGACAGCCGTCTCACAGCTTTCTGACAGGAAGTGAAAGAAATGACAGTATAGGCCCCAGGTGGCTGATGGGATACACATCCTTGTCTACTCATTTCAGTCTGTAGACACACACACACACACACACACACACACACACACACAATTCCAGCTGTGCAGATGCTTCGATTAAATAAAAGATTTATAATGAGTAAAGGATTTCAGCAAAAATCCAAGATTTCAGGACCTTCATCAAAACATACAATTAAACAACCATTGTATCACTGGATAGATAC